>CM046432.1:69535979-69878479 GCA_025506505.1 Flaveria sonorensis
TAGAACCACTAAACGACGACCGACATAGATGGCAGGCAGAGGTCACCGGCGGTTTTTCTCAAGATGGAGGTAAGCGGCGACAGTAAAGGAATCGTTAGGTGACCATCGGTGGTCGTCGCGATATAAACACCAACTGGGATGGCATACACAGACCACCGGCGGCATCTAACGCGACCCTCTCAGAGGGAAACCAGCAGATTAGAACTGGTCAGCCAGCTAAGGACAACAGGACACGCCATCGTGCCCACCTACCCCAATCGAGAACATAAAAGCACAGTCCATCGCTTCAACCAGAAAGAACTGTCGGAACGCCACCGTCACCGCCTCCCATCACCAAGGCCACCGCCATCTGCACCAAATCTGAGCAATAAAGGGATAACAGAGCCATCACCACACCATTTCAACCTCGGGTCCTAGAAAAGGTAATACCAACCGACAACCGCATTATTTGGGAAAACAAACCCTAAACACAGCCATGCGACCACATTGGCGTTAGCGTCACCAACAGCAAACCGACATGCATCTAGACCACCAGTTGTTTCCACGGCCACGACGGAGCAGGTGACGAAGGATGAGAATTCCTATTCGTCAAAGAAACCCTAACCACCACCATACACACATGACGGCGATGGCGCCTCTAGCACTGACGACAAACAAACAGATAGGCACAATCGATGCAGTTTTAGTGACGAAACACGACAGCTGTTGTTTCTCTCTCTAGGAATCAACTCTCTTACAAAGTAGTTTTAGGGACAATATGGAGGTGTCTTCCCCTTTTGTATCTCTATAAAGGCATTTGGGGAGGGGGAATAACGTAAATCTTACAAAGTACCGTGGCCAAAACGTAATGCTCATATCTACCCTATTCCTTCACCTTGGTTTATAAATATATAGGGTAATTTGTGTAGTCTTTCGTGTTTTCGTTAATTAATAGTTAACCCTGTTATTATCTTGTAAGGACTATTTATGTCATTTATGAAACTTTGAGGGCTTGTTTATGCATGTTTATTAGTAAATTTAGAAGTTAATAAATTAATTTATTAAATAATAATAACAATAATAGTAATTACAACTTTTGTTTAAAACCTATCATTTAGTTATGTTAATAAAAATAATAATAATAGTCAAAATAAAATATAAAAATAATAATAATAATAATAATTAATAATTTATAAAAGTTAAACAATTGATAAGTTATAAAAATAATTAAAACTTAAAGTTTAATTAAGTTGAGGGGGGTCTTTGTGTCAAATTTGAAACTTTAAATAGAAGTTTATGGCATAAAATAATAAAGTTAAGAAACTGCAGGGACCAATTGTGTAAAATTCAAAAAAAACCCAAACCAGATTTCCCCCAACCCCGTAATTCCGTTTAATCCAAACCAGATTTCCCCCAACCCCGTAATTTCTTTTCATTGGATTAAAATATATTTAATTTCATTAGCTAACCTTAATTATTTATAAAAACCCCAAATTCCTATTGAAACCCTAGTTCACGTTTAATCGTTAATATTACCTCTAAACTTAACCTTGAAATATATACGTTAGGTAACTTGTAAAAGGAATCGTTGGATCACCGTTTATTTCTTGTTATCATCTTATATATATATCATGTGAGTTTTCATATCCTTTTTCTTACTTCATTTCACACGTTTTGGAGTGTAACATATTATCTTATAAAGTAAACTTGTAAAAATAGTTTAAAGACTTGTAAAGCACATGCAATTCAATTTAAATGTTTTTATCATGGTTACTTGAGACTTATGTGAACATTATGTGACAGACTCTCTTTTATGACAATTATTAACTATTGCTAGCCTAGCGACGTCATAGATCTATGGGCCTGACAAGCTTATTTGGTGCTAAAGCCGAGGTTATTGCCGGCTCCTGATGACGTATGCTTGTTCATCATGGGAACCAAATACACTTAGCTAATCGTTATAACTTGTAAATGATATTCTTGGTCAAGGTTTGATTGTAGCTATATGTTATCTATAAACTTGCTTTACTTGTAACCATTAACATGAATTGCTACTTGTAAACTTATATATATATATATATGTATGCTTAACCCATGGAAACTCACCAACTTTCAAAGTTTACCTTTATTTTTAACACGTTTCAGGAAATGCACAAGGTTGATGATTATCTTTTGAAGCATGCTTACACTTAGGATTTGGACCTAGGAAAAATAAATAAAATATCTTAAAACTTGGAAGTTGAACTTTGTTTACTTTATTTCGTTGAGACATTTGGTTGTAATGTTTATTTCAACTTATGAATAATTATATTTACAATTTATGGTAGTATTATGTGGCTGTGAACAATCTTAACCCTCACATCTCGACGTTTTCGCTATTAAGGTTGGGGTGTGTAACGTGTACTCGACTGGTATGTGACGCGATTTTACAATTTGATATGAGATTAGTATTAGTAACGTCTGTTTTACAACCGATCTATCACCATCCCTACTCTACTGTCCCTATTGCCTCCACCGACTGCCCCATCACTATAGCAGCCTAATTTTTTCCCTAACACGACCTGTCTCAATCAAAATCCATGTTGATCGAAATCCGTTTTCACCAAACTAAATTAATATTTTTTAAAAATGAACTTTCTGGCTGCTCGGACCGTTTTGACCAGACCTAACTGGTGTTCCAGGCTTAATGACCACACAGACTTGGTATTCTAGGATGCCAATAAGTTTAAAGTAGCTTTGAAGTCGCATCTAAACCAGGGAACATGCGTTATCCTTATGAAACAACATCTTGTATAATTGTAAAATGGATTATAGAATGTAATATATTATAGTATGGGACCCTTTAGGGTTAAAATGTGTTTATATAACATTATTGAATAGTATTTGAACACTTTCTATAATTATAACTAGTAAATACACCCACGTGTTACGGCGGCATTATGCGCGACTTGATAAAGTATGGGCTAAAACTATGTCGACTTGTACTTTTCCGTACTAAATTTATGTCGAAACGTAATGGTTAAAATAAAAAGTTCATTTTGCCTAAAAAGCATAAAAAAACAATCTAGTCCATTAAATTTTTTAGTGTAACACTAATAAATGGTTAAGATTTAAATGTAAGAGAAAGAAAAGGTGGCGGGGTATATTTGTAATATACACATTTGTTCACTTTTTTTCAAATTCCTTTATTTTTGTTTAAGTATTGATAATTTTTTCAACAATATTATTTTTTGAAAAAATTACATCATAAAATCAAGCATTTTTTTCAGTATAATATTGCTATACTTTTTCGAGAAAAAAAAAACTAAACTATATAAAATTATGCTATTTTATACGAAATTATGTGGTTTTCCATAAAATATCACATTTTAAGAATAAAACAACACATGATTTACAATAAAAACACCATATTTATGGGGTGAAATACTACAATATTATAAAACAACACTAATAAAAATACATATTTAGTATTAAATACTATAAAAACAATACAAAAATAACATAACATCATAAAAACGTAAAACGTCACAATATATTATAAGTATTATAAATAACAAACCAACACAACAAAACATTAACGACAATACAACAAACAAGCACAACAAAACAATACAACAAACAAACACATCAAAGTAACATAGCAAACCAACACATCTAAACAAAACGACAATGTGAAATGTATTAAAAAATAAAATTTTTTAATATTAGTAATTAGCATTTTTAATCATCTTATTGGGTGTTCATACAACAATAAGTTGTTACACAAGCTAGTGGCAATATCTAAATTAGTTAACTATATTAATATTAGTTGGTCCAATGTACATGTACGAAGAAGTAGAAGGAAATAGTTTTATGACCATTATAATTTATACCTTTGTTTTTAAACTTTTTAGACAAAGTGATTTTTTTATTTGAACCACCCCCATAGAATGTAATATATTATATAGTCTGGGATACTTTATGTTCAAAATGTGTTTATATAATATTATTGAATAGTTTTTGAACACTTTCTATAATTATAACTAGTAAATACACCCGCGTGTTAAGGCGGCGGCACTGTGCGAGACTTGATAAAGTATGGGCTACAACTCTCCCGACTTGTACGTTTCCATACTAAATTTATGTCGAAACGTAAAGCTACTCGAACTTATATCATTGAATGAAAACATATTATATTTAGCCTTACTCGTTTTCAAATATAAGCGTACATAACACGAAAATGTTTTATTTTGCCGGAACAAAATTTACGTCAAAGCGTAAACGAATTCGAATTTACACCGGCATGTACATAAAATTAAGGATGTAATAAATTACTATTATAGTAAAAATATACAACGGGTGAACTCGAGTCTTTAGAAACTTAAGTGGTCAAAGTGAGATTTTTTAAAGTTTTATAAAAAGTTTAGAGTGAAAAGTATTAATTCAAGAAACTGGGGGGGGGGGGGGGGGGGGGGGGGGGGGGGGGGGGGGGTGTTTGTTTGTTTTATTTGTCACTGACGTTTCAAATTAAGAATACAGTAATTTGCTTTTGAAATATAGTATATTTACAAAACTGCTGGCCGTATGTTTTGTTGCCAACCCTAACTGATACATTTTTTAGGAATAGCAATAGGCCATAATCCATATCGTATATTAGGAAACCTAATGAATATAATGTTGCTAATTTTAAGATCATATTAGCACGTTTTATTTCATAATGAAAATCATATATTTTAGCCATAGGGCTGGTGATTAAAAGCTTTATCCTCTAGACATCATTTTAACAGTTACCCTTCTGTTAGATGGATTTGGTTTCTACTTATATCTTTAACAATAAATATGGTACAAGTTATCGTTACTATCGATCCCTTTACACCTACACGAGCCTTCCCTCATTATACGCGATTTACTTCCTTTTGAGGTACGTGATTAAAACACGTCAAGTCATACATTGTAGTTGGCATGGAATCCTTCAGTCTTGTTCTTAAATCTTGAATGAAGAATAAATCTGTGTAAAGTCAGCATACATATTTACCCGGCAAAAATACCGCTTCGTGGTCAAGAAACTCAATCGGGAAAAATCCATCTGTGGGTGCTTACCACTATCGTCATCAATGTTGATGTCAAATTTGCAAACATGTATACAATTTTTGCATATCATATTAAAGGAGCACATACACTAAAATCTCTGTAAATGTACACATCAAAAATCTTTGATGAGCAGCCATCAACTACCCTATAAATATCATGCTCTTACTGGAGAGAATTATAGAAAAGAATCAACACAACTGATATACCAATTATAACTGGAAATGCGGTCACCAAATACAACGCTCCGTATCCCTGCAACATGCAAACAAACAGTGCTTGATTTGGGTTGGTTATATCTCAAACGGGTAGACTAAAATATTTAACCAAAAGGGAACAAGTCAGACGCGTCAAACTAGTTGATAACTCGTCTAAAGTGAATATTTAAAGCATACAGCCTCCTAAATCAAATTATTCAAAGATTTAGATATTATTTGTATTGTATAGTTTTCTTATCAAAGTTGATGCTTATTTTATAAAATAAAATTTTAAAATACCACAGCTGAAGGGACTTCACTCTCATCACTGCCATCAACTTCCTCAATCTCAGCTGCAGAATCCCAGTCAATGTTAAGCCTCTTTGCAGCTACTTCAGGATCAACACCAGTGTCTGTAGCCTTAGCGTATAACGATTTCCGTGGCCCTTTTTTTGTTGATTCGACCTTTTGCACAATACATACATAACATACCATATCAGAACATATAACATCTGTCCCTGTGATTACAAGTTTTCCATAATTATACCAATAGTTACCTCTAAATTAGGCCATTGAACCATTTCTTCTGCCAGCATTTGAAGAGCAACACGGTCTCGTGGGATTTTCCCTTCATTCACCTGAATTACTCTTTGTTACAGATTATGTAAACCTCAATAATGGGTTAAAGACACACAAGTGAAGAAATTGATATCGTTTTTGTTAGAAAGTATACACCAAGATTCTTTAAGATTTTTTAAATAAAGCATTATAAATGTACTAATATTTATCTAAAGATCAAGACACTCATGGGTTTAAGAGAAGGTACTAACTTCTTCAAGAACAGCAGCCAAGTCCTCTCGTGTTGGAGCGTCAGCATCATCGATCCCAAGAAGTCTTCTACGCTCAACTTCTCGAGGGTCCTCAATCATCACTGTTAACTTAACCTAAATGTTCCCATCACAAAACCAGACGAAAATAAATTGCCATTGCATTAAAACACAGCCCAAAAGTTCACAAGTGAAACCATGAGTAAATTGCATACACCACTAGAATTTACGGCCAATTGACAATGGTCTTCTACTGCTACTTTCATTACTAATTTGAGATCATAATCTAAAAGACTAAAACCAAATAGTTACTGTAATCAGAGATTAAAATGAACCCTAATTTTATATAAAGAGGTTACCTCACTAAAAAGCATGTCTCTGTTCTTCTTCAAAAGCTCCAAAACCTACACCACCAAAGCATTATCCATGAAATCACAATAAAACCTAAACCGAACAATCATAAAATTGGGGATTTTGAGTAATGAAATCTCACTCTTTTGATTTGGGAGACATATTCAAGGTCTTGAGGATCTGGGTCTTCATCAAAATCCTCTTCTTCATCCTCATCATCATCTTCTTCATCAATTGTGGTATTTGATTCTGCAGCGACACTCAATTCAGTCTGGGTATCTTCACTGCTAGCACCAACAATCACACGATTTCTGCTTCTAATTGTGGTCTTGTAGCTCAAATAACGTTTATGGTGGCCGGAAAAAGAGATCGAGGGGTTGTGGATGGATTGAGATGAGACGGAGAAGGTGTAAAGGGGTAGTGGCAATTGAGATGAAAGCTTCAACAAAGCCATTGATGATTTTATCTTTAGGATTGAATATGATCGACTTGTGAAATTGAGATAGTGTGCTTAATGGGTTTTCTGTAATCTATGAAATTGATGGGTTGTTGGTGTTGTTCATCTTCAACCGAAATGATGAACTTCAATCACACCCATTGGCGTACGTCAATTGCAGAAATATCCTTTGCAAATTGCAAATCTATATGGATAGATGGAGAAGTTGGGCCCAGCCCATAAAGCAAGTGGCTCTTGATCAGTTGATCTTAACGGAATAACGGGCTTATCTGGGCCTTCAATTTTAGTTTATTATTTCAGACAATCTCTTAACTGCAACTGGGCTTAAATGGGCATTCGTTTGCTAAGGAGCCTCAGTTTGATAGGGAAGATCTGATACGTAAAGAAAGGAAAGTCACAGCCTGTAAGGAAAATGCGATTCAATAAGCGGGATAATCTAAGAGTTATGTGTCACTTTCAGATCGAAATTTTAATCAATCAGATACAATTTATAATCAAGAACGAAGTATGCTTTTTGTGTGTGTTACAAAACTTTCTATCTCTTGTTTATTAATGTGATCAACACGTAAACCCCAAATATAAAGTTTGAATCTGTGACTAAACCAGAAACCCCAAAAAAATGCTAACGAAGAGCAAATTTCTAGCACAGATTGTGATTTACTAACATAATTAGAAGACTACATAAATTCAAACATGTAACAATGTGTTGCAGGTTGAAGATGAAGACTCTCGGTTCTAGAAAGAACAAAAGAGAAAAATAAATTGTGATGATGTCTATCTAAACCCTAACCGAAAGGGTCTTTATTTACCAGCAAAGAATACAACATCTACAATTATAGTTCCTTAGCTTTACCAATGACAAACTTAGATCTTCATGCCTCCTCTAAAACACAATTCTTCACACAAAATAGATAACAAAAATATAATAAAAAAAATCTAAGACACAAAATAATAAAACAAACTTACCTTTACTGGTTGAGTCAAACTCTTTCATACTTTTCAACAGTGTGTATGTTTTTTCTTGAACCACATGAAGAAGAAGAACAACAACAAATACAGTGGATATCGAATTTTTACAAGGATGGGGTCAATCTGTCGATGGATAAAATTATCTTAATTTAGGCCATTTTTACCCAGAATTTCATATGTGAAATTTCAAAAAAATTAAAATTTGATATATTTTTGATAAAGCAATAATTACGAAATTAAAAAGTTTCCAACCCCTACCAGGGGCTGCCGCCTCTGGACCTAGCTGCCCCCGGACCCCCGTCATGGGGCGTTACCTTCTGATTAAAATAAACTTAAAAATAAGTATGCACTCTACACCTTCTGATTTGTTTGATAAATATTATGATCACATTGGTCAATAGCCAACCCAATTATACTAAAATATCTAACACAAACTAGATCCAATTTGTGGTTGAGCATAATTCACACAAGTTGCAAGATTTGGCGCTATCTAAATCATTCTTGCCTATGTTGCGCATAAGGGCATATTGTGGATAGTGCTTTTCCAGAATGGAATTTTACGTACCGAAAGAAGTATATGTGAAAGCGTATCCTCGTTTAGAAGATTTTAAGTTTCTGAATTATGTTTATAAGCTATATATAGCTTTATATAGTTTGAAACAAGCACCCAAAATGATATGATACTCTCGACTTATCTTTTGAGTACCATTTTAAAGAGGTGTTATTAATACTACTCTATTTACATGACGAGTAGGATTTAATATCAGTCTTGTAAAAATTTATATGGATGATAATGTACCTACTAAGGTGTAAAGAGTTTCAGAACTCATGGTTCAGGACTATCAAATAAACATGTTGGGTGGGTTGATGGCTTACAAATAAAACAAGTTTAATAAAAAAAAGTTTTGAATTAAAGAAAATACACTAAAGAGTTATCATAGAAATATGACTTAAAAAATTAACACCATTAAAACTCCATAGAGTATTGTTGTTAAAAGTAAGTGTTAACCCTAATGGTGACTCAATGGACATTTTAACTAATGGATATGAGTACATTTTGTTTATATCTAACCGCTAGTAGATCGAATATAATATTCTCTGTATTCTTATGAGTATGATATCAAACAAATTCTAAAATGTCCCGTCTATGGTTATGAAAAGAATCTTCTGTTGTCCTAAAGGTGCCCTCAACCTTGGTTTTGTATCATAAATACTCTAATAGCCTTTTTAGATTATGATCATGAATGTAGAAATATAAACAAGAAAAAAATATGAGGTGGATGCCAATGACTTAAGGGTAAGCTTGTAATTTAGTTTAGAAAGAAATAAAACAATGTGTAATATTTTGTTGCTTCAACCAGATGAGTTTATAGATATAATCTTAGTCACTATTATAGTAATAGTGTTTTATATATGACTAATAATCTAATTCAACACTCAAGAACCTAGCATATTAACATGATTCATCACTTTACCATAAATAATGTTTAGAAACATAAGATAACACTAAAATATGTTGGAAGTGACCAACAACGTGTTGATGATTTTACCAAGATTCTAGATCAGAATAGGTTTAAAGACTTGGTACATGAATTGGTAAAGTTGGCCCTTGAGGGTTTTAAATAAGAACATTTGAAGTGTGTGCAATTGTATATTTTACCAAGTCATGTAACAAAGTCGAGTTAGTTAAAATTTCTGATTCTTTGAATCATCTTAATTAATAAAATTATTTTTATCTATTAAAGTGACATAACAGGTTTCACCCTTGGTTAAAAAAAAGTGTCAAGTCGTTTGAAATTTATCACATGCTAGCATGAATTTTATTTAGAGTTTATCATAGTCCAATTTTTTTTATGCTAATTTTGTACTAGATCAGAATATGTTTTTACCCTTAAAAGAACTTACAACTCTTAATTTTCTTTTCTAACGAAATCATATCTTTTAGAATATCTTTAGTGGTTTTATCATACTATTTCACTTTTCAGTTCACCCAATGTCATCACAACAAGTACAATGTTTCTTTCACGACTCCACTTTTCAGTTCATCCATGTGTGAGGCCATGCACTTTAAATGAAGTTGTGAAGAATAGTAAGATTTCATTGTGACGCCCCTTTTCCATGGCCACAAGTAGAAGGGTAGTAGTGTTACCACGATGTGACACCATCCATATCATTATCGTGTGACTATTGGTGAAACTATTGGAGTGAGTTCTTGATCCAGTGAACAACTACACAAAGAATCAAGGTTTCAACTTAGAGTATAAAAGTGAATACACATTATACATACGTTATAAAAGCCTTATTCACATATTATTTGGTTAAAGTCATATTCAGATAATTAAAAATCTAAAAATTATTTGAATTAAAAATAATAAGTCTAAAACTGATTTAAAATCCGAATAAAAAATTCGGATTTAAATAACTCCCGACCCAATTATCTAAACAAAAATTCAGGTCGGGTTTTCTTGTTACAAATACTAATTGAACAGTGCCTACTATTTTTTAAAACATCACTGCCTATATTTCAAATGTTGTAGCAAGTAATGAAAATAATGATTGATAACATGTGGTAGTGGTAGAGGTGGTTGATTGATTTGTGAATTTGTGGTGAAATTAAGGGCGTGATTGCTGTTAGTTAAGTTAACCTCCCAGCTAAGCCACGTGGGAATATAATCTCTTCACGGACAGCTCAGAAAATGTTGATATCACAGGTCACCACTGGGCCCCACCTCTGGGACCCAATGAGGTAAGCGCCAGCTTTCAAATTCTTTTTCATCTTCCTATTTTGCCCCTTGACATTCAATCACGAATCTTCGAATTGCCAACCTTGGCTTCAAACACCACAATCGCATTTTCCTTTATTTATTCTACCAAATACAATATTATATACACATACGTATTGTTTCTTTTAATTTCACAAGAATGCCGTTACCACTGGAACATTGAGGTCCATATCTTTATTTTGAACGATCAATGTGCGACTATACTTCGGATTATAGGTGTTATATTATTTGGGATCGCACTTTCTATCCCCTTCAGGATGAAACCTATTGCTGAAAAAAAATAAATGACATATATATATATATATATATATATATATATATATATATATATACACATAATGTACATACTGTGAATAAAATCATGACTCAAAATTAACGAGTTAGGTACTAAATAAAGCACTATGGCTTTGTTTGAAATTCTATGGTTTGGAGTTAAACTCTATTTTGGTGATTTATCTATTTGTTAGTTTGTTGGGTTTTAATTATTTTATTGCCTGATGAATACGGATTTGACTTTGTTTGGTTGCTTTGAAAAACTCAATTTTTCCAGATTGAATTCCTTTTTCAGAATTCTTAGGTTTGAAGCTTTTGTAAACATAGAGATTTTGTGCCCTTTAATTAGCTCCGTTATTGCATCACCATATATGATTTATTATAACCAAACGTCCATATTGCAACCCACTAAGACTTATTAGGACTTAATACATACTACTATGGCAATGTCAAGATATATGAAGATCACCTATGAGTCTATAATGCATAATGTGGCATGCTAGAAATTACACTCGCGTGTTGTGGCGAGTTTGCAAGCTCCGTAAGACACGTAAAGGTGGTGGTGACATTGACGTAGTTAAGTACATAAAAATGTATGAAGTTTATGATGTTCAGTTTTCGAGATTAAAACATAGATATAAAACAATATTATGTCTCATATGTCGCAGCCTAATAGTTTTTTAAAGTAATTTAAATAAGAAAAATATAACAAAGGTAAAAGGAAAAATAGCAAAAAAAACCAAAAACAAAAATATGCATGGCCCAAGGTTAGAACACAAGTAGCCCTCGTGGCCTCGTGAAAGAGAACATGAGCCACCAACTCCTCTAGCTCAACTTTTAAAGTTAGAATCTGAAAATAACATATTCAACCTTTAAGGAATTTGAAAAAAGCACGAAAAAAGAAAAGAAAAAAAGGTAGCTAATCAATAAAGTTATGAGCCCACACTATCTGAATTAGTCTTATGAAGTCGAAAGACTTGTAACAAGTTATATCCGATTGTAATAAGTTAATGCTATAATTCATGGTAACACGTCATAAGGATTCATTATGGGTTATAATTTTACTTAAATATGTTTTATTTATGTGTTTATTATGCTTATAAAAGTTGCAACGTTCGATTAAAGAGAGGTAAAATGAACGCGAAAGATAACGAATGAAGATGCAAACATGAAAAAGAAACAAAGAGAGATGTTAAAACTCACGAAAGAGAAAAAACCAAGTGTTAACACTTACAATGTAAGGTCCCAAACCCAAAATACCTTACAATTTGATTCTCATAAGCATAAACAGTCCTTGAAACTGAAAAAAAAAATTCGTATAAAACAGCAGCAAAAACATCATCCAATCAATAAAATTCAATTACCATTCTTGCATATTTGATCATAAACAAATGTCTAAAAACATAAACTTTAATCATGAGGGAATGTCAATATTGAAATGTCAGGTAATCTTTAGTTCATGCCAAGATAAACTTTCTTGAATCAACTCATATGTGTTTAATGTTTTAATCTGATATGTATGTTAAAAACATGAATTATATCGAGTGAGTTTTTATTTTTACATTTAGAAATTTATATTTAACTCACTATAAATGTTATTTAAAAACATTATATATTGTTAGTTAAACAAATTTATGATAAAAAAAAAGTGATAATTCTAAGTAGTTTCGAAATTTCAAGTTACGTATCGTATTACTCCTACTAATTTTCTTTGTCTTTTACCGTGACTATGACATTAAATAAATCAATTGGCTTATGTAGATATATGTGAGGTTTGAGTAATACGCATCTACGTTACAGTTATTTAATACGCATATGCATCATTAATATTTATATTAAACTTATTTTTCTAAAGTCAATGTTTAAACTGATAATTTGAGAATCTTGTTGCGGTAATTAAAAAGGACACGTGTCAATATCACATTCCTACTAATCAAACTTTTTTTGTTTTTCTCTCACATTAAATAATCATATTAATTACTAATAATATTATTTAATTCTATATCAGATTGAAATAATCTTTTAATAAATTAAGAAATGTATTTTTTTATTAATGTTATTTCTAAAGATAATTTTTCATAAAATAAGAAATTTTTTCTATAACATCAATAATAAAGAATTTTCAATCATATCTTATATTAAAATATTAATTGTAATAAATAAAATTTTATTTTATTTAATATTGTTTTATTAATCTCGTGTAACATACGAGTTTACTAAAGTTAGTATATTATATATAACTCAAAAGGCAACTTGGGAGGCCAATCATTAGCCACCATCACCTTAGTAGTACTTGCATATATATTACTAGGCTAAAGACCCCTGTAATACACGGGTTCAATCCAAAAATATTGTTGTTGTTTAAAAAAGTTTGTTAGTTATAATGTTGTTATAATACTTTGTATATCGATCTTAATGTATATTATTTAATATTAGCTACATCTAATATTAGTAGGTTTTCTCTATTAATATTTATACGTCTAAATAGTGTATAATATGAAATTAAATAAACTTATAAATAAGAACTTTAAATAATAAATAAATTAAATTGAACATGAAAAATAATATTTCAAATTCATAACATCCGAAAATTTATTTGTATACAACATTTGATGTTTTGTTGGTGATTTTTTCATCATTATCTAATATTAATAGTTTTAATCTCTATCTACTTTTAACTCAAGATAATGCAACATAGAGCTGACCATGATCCTTATTTAAAAACAAACCAACTTTAGATAGCGATTGTCATTGGCTCTTGTTTATTGTCATTGCAAAACACACTCCTAACAGGAACTGTCTTCTTTAAAATTTAAAAGAAATTATTTTGTCTGAAGGTGTTAAAGTCAACCGTGGAATAAAATTGCGATTTTCAATATTACTTCTAGATACTTCAAAAAAATTTGCACACATATGAAATGAATTCCAATCAAACATAATAATAATATGACAATACATATAAAAAAAAATAAAAAAGTTTAAAAAGTAGAAGCATGTAATAGCTTTTCACAGATGGATTGTTGAAGTAGATCACCTTCAAATCAAAAAAATGAAACTAAAATAATATTAATCTAAAAACACAATTGTAGACAATGATTGGTTAAATCATAATCGCAGAGGATAAAAGCTCAAATATAACAAAAAACAAATACATTTTGTTGAAGAAAACTTGATGAAACCGAAGCCAAAATGAAAACTTGATGAAACCGAAGGCGATATCATCAGACTTTATAAATACAAATTGCGACGTCGTAAAGCTGGGATGGTTGAGAAATATTTTAAAATCGGGTATGATTTCATTCCCAAAAAAGATACCCATGAATTCCTTCAAATTGGAGAGGCGTCGATGAAAAAATCTCGTAACTTTTGTCAAGATTTGAATATAAACCGAGTATTTAATGGAAACACACAATCAAGAAATTGATTTCAGAGATGAAGAAAATCGCAAATGATTTCTACAGTTTTTATTGATGAATTATTTGAAAAAAAAAAGAAATATCGGGTATGATTTAATTTCCAAAAAAAGATGTGCTCTAATTTAAAGTTAAATTTCTAGATTTTCCCCAAATATCTCTTGTATCAGAAGTTGACTTTTAGTCAAATGAACCTAAACTAACACTAAGAACAGATACATATTTAGGCGGGAAATGAAAAAAGTAAAAGCTTAAGACAATGCCACATGACACTAAAGTTATTGTTTTATTAATAAGCATAGATTTGCGTTGATCATTTACGGTAAACGTATGTTTGGCGCAGTGATTAGTTGTGTGTGCTTTCTCTCAGAGTTACTGAGATTGAGCCACATAACAAATATTTTTTTATATTATATTTTTTACCTTTTAAAAACTTTGTAATATTTCATTTTCACCTTCTTAAGTTTTTAAAGTTTCGATTTACTCCTATACAAGTTAATTTTCATATTTTTAGTTGTCTATATTTTTAAATTCAAAATCCAATTGACTCGGTCAAATATAAAACGTCTATGTGCATATTTTTATATATGCCTTAGTTTCAATCTTTTCACTTTCACCTGCTAAAATCTTTAAAAACTATATAAAATGTCACTTTAACAAATTTTCTTATATTCATATTTTTGTATACGTGTTGGTATAAAATCAAGCTAATTTACGTTTGTACATAGTAGAAAACGACTCAGATATTGGCGTAAATTTAGTTCGTAAACAAGTTGGGTCGATTGTAATCTATATAATTTGTTTCCTTTACTTTTCTAACAATTATCATCTACAACTTACCTTTATACACACGTAATGAAGTTCAATTCGTATACGTGTCACAACGTGTTATTAACCACGTTTATGTCATCATACGATTCCGCGACAATGTGCGAGTCTTTTTATACCGCAATGTACGATGCATAATGTTATATTAATATATTTCTCAATACACTTACGTTCATTAGTATTCATACTCTAACATATGTAACAAAGTTTGCAAACGTGATGCTATGTGCATTCGTGCAGTCGCGTTTGTGTTTACTTTTATACATGTCTTACTTTTAATCTGTAAACTTTGAAATGCTAACACTTTTTACAACCTTTAAAAAATATCTTTCTAAAGTTCCGGATTTAGTCCTATACAATTCGCGTAAATGAATACTTTCTTACGTTAATATTTTTCTATATGTGTCTGTATAAGTTCGAGTAAGTTTACGTTTGGACGTAACTGGAAATGACTTGGGTATTGGCGTAGTATTAGTTCAGAAAATCACGTCGCGTGCGAACCTGTCACAACACGTGGCGGGTAAAAAAACTAATTATGATTAAAAAAAAATGGGTATCAAAAGTAGAAATTCTACAAACTGATAAGAACAAAATTGCACATTGGTGACGATAGCTTATTGATAAAAACAACAAATTGATGGTAATATATTACTTTGTATACAAGGCTACGAAGGTTAGTTCTGAAACCAAATTATATCACAATTTTATTCATTTGTTAATAATTCCCATGCTTCCGCGCTTATGTAAACCTAACTAATATAATTTAAATATGTTTATAGTGGTATTCTGTTAAAATTATTTACTTTGTTTTTTGTATGAAAGTTATTATAAATATAAAGACAAATGTTAATCTTAGCTCTTAAAAATTTAAATAAGAACCAATTTGAGGTTAACTTTGTAGAAGTACACGTACAGACAACATGAGTGTTAATTTGCTAATCAGAAGCACCATAAGTTTTACAAAAAGTCTTATATAAATAATTAGAAGTTGATTGAGAATTATAATTATAAATTTAATTCTATACCTGATGAATAAGTGAATGGTTGCGTCGCGTTTACAAATTACAATTATGCAAGCACTATTCTTTTTCATACTTCTATTTTTATTATTAAATAATATACATAAATTTAATTGTATTTTATTAATTACTTACTCAAGTTTCACATCTAAAAACAATATGGTTATTATTTTATTTGAAATTTCAATAACTTTCATCATTACTTGTATTATGTTTTATTTTATAATACACTAGCTTTAGTAAACCCGTGTATTACAGGGGTGAAATAAAAAATATTAAATATAATGAAAGTTTATTAATTATAAATCGATATTCTAAATTAAAATATGATTGAAGTTTTTTTATAATAAATAAAATAAATTTTTATTTCAAAACAAACACATTTCAAAAAAAATGTCATACTTAAAAACTTTCTTATTATAACTTTCAATTTTAATTATATATTCTTTATAAAAATTTTACTTTTAAAATCACCAACTATAAAATATTTTATATTATTAAAAAAGCTTGATGTTTTAAAAAATTTTCTACTTTTATTAAAAATTATTTCCTTAGAAATAATATTAGTAAGAATATCTCTTTTTTAATTAAAAAATTAAATAATATTATTAGTAATTATTATGATTATTAAATAGAAAAGATAAACGAAAAAAATTAATGAAGTAATATAGTGTTGACACGTGTTCTTACTAGATACCATTTTATTAAAGTAAAAAAATGTTTTTAAAATTTATTTTTCTACCTTTCCTAGATTTACCGTTCAGAGTCGCCACCCAAAGCCTTATGGTCCGGAGAAAGAATGAGGGGTTCAATGCTTCCCCTATTGGGTTAGCATGTATATAATTGTCGGGATGCCCCAAAACAATGAAGCATTAAAAAAATAAAAGAAAAGATAGTAACAACTACCCCACCTACTAGATCCTCATTTACTGAAGGTCAAATTACTTCGAGTAAATTACATTTTAACCCCTATGATTAGGGTCATCTAATCCTATCAACTCAAAAATAAATCTTTTGACACATCAATCTCTAAAATTTATTTCTTAATTGTTTTGACCCCTATCTCTAATTCTGTTAACTTTTTTCGATTAAGTGTAAATGTAGTTTGGTCATTTTACATTTTAAAAATTATTTATGTAAATTTTAAATTTTTAGAGTTATACAAAGTACCAATTAAGCCACCACAGTCTTACCTCATGACTCTGCCTCACTCTCATCAAATCAAAAACCTACTCTCCATCTTTTCCACCCAACTAACCACGATGGTCTAACGAACGTGTACAAGTTCCATGGACAACAATACCTTCATTACACACTACTTCACTGATAGTGATCCTGACATTATTAAAGCTCATCGATGACAACAAGCCTCCGCCTCCGGCCATTGTCACCACTATCACATCTCCGGCTACCATCATCGGCAACACTGAATCAGTCGACGGATCAATCAACTCCGATTAGGAACAATATGGAATCTAAAGTTAGAAACAAACGTACTCCTGTAGCGAAATACACCGCCGTTGTTGACGGTGAACACTGTCATCATGTTCAACCGCAACAGCAGATCAAGGTTTTGTTAAATCAGAAGCGTGACGACGAAGTAGCGCGGAGGCGTCTTTAAGCAACCGGCGAATGGCGGTAGACGGTGGTGCGGTGACCGTAAGCGAGACAGACGTCATGCGTTCGATCTGACATGATAATGGCGAAAGGTGCGCGAGGTAGCCTTGGAGGCCGTAAACGATGAGGTTGTCGTTGTTAAAGAGGCCTTGCCGCGTGATCTCGACGCCGGCTGCCGATGAAGGCGATAGTGTAAGGGCAAAACAATTAAAAAAATTTAAAACTTACATAAACAGTCCTTAAAGTGTAAAACGACCATAATACTCTTACACTTAACTAGAAAAAAGTTAATAAAGATAATGTAAGGGCCAAACAATTAAAAAATAAAATATTAGAGGTGGATATATTAAAAGATTTATTTTTGGGTTTACATGCGTTAAATGATCCTAACTCTAGGGTCAAAATAGTAATTTACTCAATTACTTGTCTTTGTTTGGATTCAAAACTTTTTAAAATCTTCTAAATACTAATAGTTTCTAGCATGGCTGTAAGAAAAAAGTAGGAGAAATATTCTACGTACATACATGTATATATAACAAGTTCGTATAACAAATTCGTAGGATAATTAAATTCTTTTTAAGATCTTTAATATTAAGAGACCTCATGAGAACCAATATAATTTATTGATTTATTATTATTAATCAAATTGAAGCTGTATAATCTTAAAAATATTATATAAATTTTATCTCTAGTTAATTATAATTTACATAACATGTCATCTCTCTCGTAACAATATACATTCGTGTATCAAAGAATTGTAGTGAAATTATAATATAATAAAAACATAAATTTAACATATATTAATTTAATGATATATCTGAATGATGTGTTTTAATAGTTATGCTAGAATTTAGTTGAATACACAAATAAATAAATGTTTTAGAATAGTTCTTGCAGTATTTATGGTTCCGTAAATATGTATCTTTAAAACGGTATCTCAAACAATGAATACATCGCAGATTATAAATTTTAAATTAAATAAGTTTACCAGACACCAACAAAAGAAAGAAATAATAATTACATCAGTTTTGACATAACATAATGGGAATACAATTGTTCTTATATTTATAAATCTATACAATTAATTTTCTAATATATCTAAATAAACTTGAACTCCTAGTTATCAAAGATGATCATCCAACTATATACCGATACTTTATACATAAAATAAAATAATAATATGTAATAATAAAAAAAATATCATATAAAAAGCCAAATTAAGGATGATGACATGATTAAAAGGGCAAAATAGTAATTAAACTAGGGTGGGGAGGGTGTTCAATATAATATAATATAATATTAGAAGATTAAAATATGTAGACAGCCAAAGGTTTGGAAAGCTCATATAACTTGTGATCACATAGGCTACCACTCAATTAAAAACTAGTCTTCATCAACATTCAATACACTTGCTCTCAAAGGTATCATAATATCTTTCTTTTTTCATGTTCATCCGATCAATAGCTTCAACTTTTGTCTGTTGTTAATTTGATTGTTCTTCACAAATAGTTCGTTTGGTGTTGATACAGTTGTTTGATCTCTTTGATTACATCAAATTAGTTTGATCTGGAAATGATTTCATTTTCATCTTCTATTAACTTAAACATGCATGTGGATAACTAAGACATGTGTGGTTTTAATGAATTACACAGTTCTGTTAGATGTGTTATACATATATTCAGAGTTATATATGAACATAAGGATAAAAAAATTTCAAGACGCGAAGGTCGATCATGAAGATGATTTATTATATTTAGAACGATTTGTAATCTACTCATAATTTATTCATATTAATTATTTATGCCTGTGACACGTAGAATTTCAACCTTTCACCTCTATTTATATCTCTTGATTATTTTGTATAGTTTTTGTGTCCTTTTGTGGGTTTGATTAGTATGATTGTGGGTACAACATGCATGGTGTATATATGGTTCTAATTTAATATATGGTTGTGGTTGGTGTAGGGTTATATTAGTTTGAAGAAAATTATTTCAACAGAATAAGATGGGTTACTGGAAATCCACAGTGGTGCCAAAATTCAAGAAGTTGTTCGAGAAGAACAACGCTAAAAAAACAGCTGCCGCTGAAGCTTGCAAGACCTTTGATGATGCTAAGGTTCGTTGCTATCTTAATTATGTTTTGAAATTATCATATATAAATTAATTTTAATATGTAAATTAATTCACACGCAGGAGGATTACAGCAAAGAGTTTGAGGAGAAGAAGAGTGAACTCCAAGCTAAAGTTCTTGAAATCTATGAAGCTTCAACTGCCGAAATTAAGGTAAACAAATTAGAAAAGAAAAAAAATTATTGAATTAAATTTTATAAATTATTTAATATAAATGACAACGACAGTCATAATTGTTAAACTCAATTATTGATTTCGAAAATTCTATATCACGTACTGTTTGTTTATAATATCTTCGGAGGGTGTCGGGCCAGCTCGAGCATGATATACGGATCCTTATCTTGTATTAAAACCTAATATTTATATTAATCTGTTTGATTAATAACTTAACTGCAGGCAGTGGTGAAGGAACGCAAGGAGGGTGCCTTGAAAAAGATTTCTTCTGCTGTTGAAAAGTTCCTTGAGGAACTCTCTAAAATAGGTAAATTTGATGAGCACATGTCTCACTTGATTAAAGTTAATTAGTTTAAGATGGTGACTAGACAATTATTAATTTTTTTCTTTTTGGGTTAGAATTTCCGGGGTCGAAACCGGCTCACGAAGCATGCTGCAAATATGGAGCGACCTATGTCGAGGGACCTGTATTTTTCGTCTTTGAAAAGGTGTCGACGTTCATAGTGGTCGAAGAGAAAAAGGACGTGCCAGCAGAGAAAGCAGAAGAAGCGGCTCCAGTGGAAGAAACGAGCAGCAAAGAGAAGGAGATCGTGGTGGAGGAAGAGAAGAAAGAAGAGGCGGCCGAGGTTGAGAAAAAACCAGAGCCCGAGGCGGCCGCCAAGGCGGAAGAAGTAGCACCAACAGAGCCAGCAAAGGCTTGTTGATGAGGGTGTTATGTTGTGTGGTATGAATGCTTTGTGAAAATTAATTAAAGGTTCTGTAAACAAAAGTTACATGGACAGATTTGTTATTCTTTCCTTTTCATTTCTAAGGGTGGAGTGGGTTACCCACTCACCCTTTTTGTAATACAGTGAAAATGTTTTGTTGGGTGTATTGGTTTCAACTTTCTTGTACATTAATGTTGTAATTTGTATGATATTTAAATTTAATTATTTGGTTTATACTACTTTCATGCTTTCTAGCTTATTCTAATATTCTTGTATGAAAAATGGTCCACACGTCTGAAAAATGTATGTTGAAATAAAAGAAATCATGAAACATTATATTATTTAGTTTTTGGTTGATTATTATAGATTCATATGCTAGTACTAAATAATAGAGTTTTCTCAATGTATTTTTAAATTAAAGCAATTAACCGTTCGTTAAACTTTCTAATATGATTAATCTTTTTATAATTGTTAAATATTTTGAAAATTAAGTGATCTAAAATGGATATATATTTTGGTTACTGTTTACTTACTAGTTTTTCAGTTTCACTTAATACTAAAATTTATAAAACTTGATTATTATTTAGTTAATTAATCTTATTAAGTGATCTAAAACTTGATTTCAATTAATATTAACATTTAAAAAATGGATATATATTTTGGTTTGGAATTTAAGATCACTTTTTCGCTCATCCCGCTAACTTGTCATCGGTATAACCAGTCATACATGGGATGACACCTGTACCGACGACATATTATCGTTATAGGGTCTCGTATCCCGACGACACGTGTCGTCGGCACACGGCCATTTTATTGTAGTGCATTTCTTACTTAAAAGTTAAATTAAAAAAATCACTAAAAAAAAGTAAACATGACTAACAATAAACATGATTCATATATGTTTCATTTGCCCCACTTAAATTTCTGAAAAGTTAAAGAATTATAAAAATTGAAACACATATTCATAGGTTGATAAAAGCTTAGTGACTTAGTTTAGTGAATTAAGGGCCAGCAAAATTTGGTTACTACTAGATAATTAAATTTTGATATATATATGGTCACTTAATCTATGCTAAGGAAAACCTTAATTGATCTATGCTAAGAAAAAACTTGGTCGGGGAATAGAAGTATTGCTACGGAAGTTTAAAATTAAAAAGAAAGTAACGAAATTCATTTGTATATGGTTTCACATTAATTCAAAGCATTCGTAATCTTCAAGGTATAATATCCCTTTACTTTGGTTTTTATTTGAAAATTTTGATCTTTTTAGCTAGGAATAGAGTCGCCCACCCTCTTATTATGTTTAAGAAGTAATTAACACTTGTGCTTGCTTTACACGTAACTGGAATAATGAAACCATTGAAACGTTAAAGGGGAAAATTTAGGAAATGAAGCAACGAGTGACGTGATATTGGGACTAGTCCACAAGACAATTGAAAATTGGAAGATAGATATTGGAGGTGGGTGGAGGTTGCCTGCACGCAAGTTCTATATCAAAATAAATATACTTATTATTATTCATTCTAATAAAATTAAACAATAATTTTAGCTATGTGCTGCCATCAGAATACACATAATTTAATTTTTATTATATATATATAAATGAGTGGTGGGCATATGATGTTGGTCAAGCCAATCACTTTCTTATAATTTGGAGTCTAGTCTTTCGATATTATCCAACAAAACTCATCAATATTCAGTCTAGGTATGCCAATCAATCAACCACGTACAAGTGATCTTTCTATTCACTAAAAGAAGATGAAAATGAAGTAACAACTGGTTGTTCGAAATCTTAGGAAAGGTGTATGAAGAGTAACTTATTTTTAGAGAATTTTAAACAAGAGAGTGTATGATTTGGTACAAATTAAGGTAACTACTATGACACGTGTGATTCTTTATTTTCTAATAAAGCGTCAGTCGCTAACGATGATGGCGACCGCAATTAACTCTAACAGTAACAACACTTTTCGCTAGGTTGATGCTTTTGCTTGTGATAAAAAATATTAAGTGTTTAAAATTTTGTTACAATTTGGAGTAATTTAAGGGTATGAATAAAATAGGTTTGCTGTTAAAAAGATGACATAATTCATAGTTTCAATTTTAACATGTGGGTTGATGTGGTTTAGAATTGATGGTTGATTGGTCTTTAGGAGTTGTAGTAATATGATTAAGATGCATGGAAGTTTAATAGCATTTCACTTGCAATTTTCAAGCCTTCAAACCCAAAACATACTACGGGTTTTATTAAAAGGCCGACTTTATTATTATTATTATTTAAAAACTAAAAAACAAGGGTTTAGACTCATTTAATTTAATTTCAACGCTTCTATAAACTTTAATATTACTAGAGGGAGCATGATGCCGTAGAGAACCAACATGTATATTTTTAAAATTTAAAAGGTTATAAAAATACCATACACAGATTATATAGAATAAAATGCTCGTTTTGATGTTATATCTTCTCTAAAAAATATTAACGTATTAAAAAGTTATAGTAATTTAAAAATCATGATACAAATTGTTTTAAAAGCCAATAACTATATTTATATAATTAACATGTGTGTAAAAGATAATTAATATAGTCAAGTTCATTTAAAAACATATTTATTTCGTTAAGCTTTTAAAAATTAATGTAAAAAAAATTACAATACTATTATTATCATCAAAAGTATTATAATATAGTATAGATAACTAGCATTTTAAAAGTGAAAGAATAACACATTGATGGGTTTAGTTTTGGGTTATAAAGGGGATACCGTATGTGTTTTTGGAGAGACACCAGACCTAACCGTCACGGTTAGGCCTAAACATGAAGGTTTGAAACCTAAATGTGACGGCTTGACCTAAATATCACGTATAAAGAGGCACGGGTCTGAAACAAAAGTACTCCCGACAAAAGTACACAGATAAAGAGGCACAGATCTGAAACAAAACGTGACGGTTTGCCCTAACCGTCAGGGTTAGGGTACGAGGTAGGGTTAGGGTACGAGGTAGACTTGATGTTGACAGAAAGTTCTATGAAACCCGGGCACCTACTACTTCAAACCGTCATGGTTAGGCTAAACAGTGACGGTTTCTCATCCAGATTTTTCTATATACATGCATTTCATGGTTTCGTGCAACCAACCATCATGAACCATCATGAAAAAACTTCATCATTCCAAAAACACATAATTTGAAAACAATGTCGGGTTCGGAAGATCATTATCAAAAGCCGAAGCTTCCATATTTGAATGAGGAGCCACCTATCGAAGATTCGAACCAGGTTGAAGTAGTGTCTATTTTATTATAAATATTTATTTGAAATATTTAACTATTACCTTTTTTAGGATATTACGTACGGGAATCACCCTTCGTGGGGGGTGGAGGAAACAATCCCATCGAACACATTTGCTGAAGAGGCGTACAACTCATTATTTAGACCGACGGGTTACGGTGAAGGGTACAAACATCCCCTTACCATTCTTACGGACATGCCCCGCACCCGTACCACTCACAAACAGAGTTGGATTACGGACATGCCCCAAACCCGTACCACTCACAAACAGAGCCGGATTACGGACATGCCCCGTACCACTCACAAACAGTGCCGGATCAACCCCCGGACCAGTCAGAACCAGAAGTTACACATATGTCGGATACTTTTAATGGGAATGACACAGATGAGAGTGATGGTTCGGTTCACCTCAAAGAAAACCATGGGGACACCGCGGAGGACGATGGGGATGAGGATTGGATAAGAAAGGCTACGGTTTCTTATAAAACCGATAAAGTAAGAAGAGTTTTCAATGGGTTTGTTTACATTATTTACTTATTTGTTTTATATATTGTTTTTTATTTCTAGCTTTATAACTTTTTTAACATTTTGATTCGCGTGAGGACTTGAAGAAGTGGGCTAAAATGAGAGGACGCGAGATTGGGTGCGTCATTGTGGTGGGTCGGTCACGAAAAAAGGATGTGGAACTCGTATGCAATCGTAGTGGTGAGGCCAAACCATCACGGTTAGGGTTTCTGACAAAAAAATCTTACATCGAGAATCCCGGCTCCACCTACCCGCGTCACCCATCCAAAAAAAAAGACATCACGTCACGGTTAGGGCAAACCGTGACGTCTTTGTCATTGTCTAAAAAAACATTTTCCTAAATAAAAACTTTAAAAAAATAACCCCCTTTAACCGGTGGTAGTGGGTTTCGATCCCACGCCACTCCCGTATGCCTCTTCCGTCTTAACCGGTTGGGCTAGGAGTGGTTCGCTGACTATGAAGGGAAATAATCATATTCATACGGGGAGTGTCAAAACGTCACGGTCTGGCCTAGCCGTGACGTGTATGAACCAACTTGTTATGTAATTGTATATAATGTTTATGATATGTATGAACCAACTTGTTATGTAATTGTATATAATATTTATGATAATTTCTAGGACAACCGATTTTTACAAAGTCGTAACGTCACAAAAAAAAAAAACACAAGTGTCACATTAATAATAACAATTGATTTTTACAAACTCGTATTTTGATAAAAATAAATTAAACACACACCGTCACATTAATAATAACAACCGATTTTTACAAATTAAGAATTTGATTAAAAAATTATAAACTAAAAAGTCAAATTATAAACTAAAAAAATTGCCGACACAAACCCATTGTTTCTTGTTTTCGGATTAGGTTCAACCGTGTTATAAAATAAAAATAAACACAAACCCAACTCTAAAAAAACATAAACTAATATGATTAAAAAATTTAAATATTATACCCAATATGTCACGGTTTGATCAAACCGTGACATATATACCACCACCAAAACCCTAAAACCCAACTAAAAAAAAAAGAAATGGAACACACTCCCCCAATAATTAAACCAATCCCAAAGTGCAAAACATTCTCTGAAGCCTAACCGTCAAGGTTAGGCCCAACCGTGATGGATACGGTTGGTTGCTACACCTGACCTAACGGTCACGGTTAGCTCAAACCATCACGTGTAGGTCCGGTTTTCTCCAAATCCCTCACGTTTCGTCTAAAATTTCTTTTTAGTTTTAAAACCTGGGTAGGAGTGTCAGTAAAGACATTAATGCTCCATTTGTTTTCTCATCAATTTGACAATTTGGATGGGTGCTAATACCATTTTTTTCCCTTGTCAATTTGGATGAAACGTTTACCTAATAAAATTTGTGAACTTAATTTTTTTTTCTATCAACAAATGATGTCATGTAAGATTATAGATATAAGAGAAGAGATTGATTAGGACATTTTATATATAAAAACATGTATGTGGTGTCCATATATATATATATATATGTATATATATATATATGTATATATATATATGTATATATATATATGTATATATATTTATATATGTATATATATTTATATATGTATTTATGATTCTAGAGTTATCAAGTTATTTTGGATAATTGAATTCACTTATGACCAAATAAAAAATTAAAATACATTGATATAAGTTGTGAGGTGCATAGTACTCACTAATTCAATACTGTTCTACTTTCAAAGATAAGAAGCCTTAGTAGTTCAAGTAGAGGTGGGTATAAAAACCGGGTTCGGACCCGACCCGGTATATGTATACCCGGTTTGGACCCGAAAAAACCCGTAGGGTTGGAACCGGGTATGATTTTCTAGAATTTCTTAGAACCCGACCCGACCCGAATCGGAACCGGTTGAACCCGGTTGAACCCGGGTTGAACCCGGTTTTGACCGTTTTTTTTTTAAGTAGCCGTTTTTAACGGCTATATAGCCGTTGGGATCGATTTTTGGCCCTTTTTTTGTCACTTTTAGGCTTATAAGTTAGTATAAATAGGTGTGGGTTGATATGGTTTAGTACCCAAGTCTCAAACGCAAAAACATAAGCAAAAAACGCAAAAAATACTCTCGTTTACTCTCGTTTTACACTTTCACTCTCTTCAATCTTGATATGGCTCACTCACAATCTTCCGTTGGTCAAGGTTCGTCCAACGCTCCAACCGTCGTTCGTGTTCTTGCACACAATCGTAACATGGATGTTTGGTGCAATTAGGATATGGTTGAGTTGAGTGACGGGTCTGTAAAGGCTCGTTGCAAGTTTTGTGGAGCTTTGCTTGCTAAAGATTCTAACACGACTTTAAACAAACACATTAGCAAGAAGTTTTGTAAGTCGTTGAAAAGTAATCCAGATTCGCAACAAACACAATTGGGTGGAGACGGTGGAATCTTTAATTACGATGTTAATACGGTTCGAGATCGAATGGCGAAGTTCGTGATTCAAGAAGCTTTGCTTTTAGTCACTTCGACAATCCTCGGTTGACCAACTTAATTCGAGAGACGCTTCAACCTCGTTACACCACGTAAGTCGTACTACACTTAGACGTTATTGTTTAAAATTATGGAAACAAGCAAAAAATGATTTAATTGTATTATTTGAAAATTTAAATACCGGTGTAAACTTAACTAGTGACGTTTGGTCGGCTCCACACGGTTTACCCGAATCGTACCTTTGCGTCACCGCTCATTGGGGGATCCCAATTCATGGCAATTGATGAAACGTACGATTGCATTTGATCTTTTTCCGCATCCACACACCGGAGAATTTTTGTTTTACTTTTTAGATAATGTAATAAGTACTTTTAAATTACAAAATAAACTTTTTTCAATTGCATTTGATAACGCCTCTAACAACACAACCGCGGTTGAAAAATTAAAATTAAAATATCTTCCGATTGCAAACGGTGATTTTTTCCATACTCGTTGTGTTGCACATATTATTAATTTAGTAGTGCAAGACGGACTATCCGGGCAATATGTTAATAACTTTATTACAGCTTTTCGATTTATGTTACATGACGTTTTTAAAAAAAGTAGAAGAAGATATCAAGATTATAAACAACTTTGTAAGGATACGCACTCTAGATTTTTAGGTCCTAATTGGGATGTACCTACTCGGTGGAATTCGACTTGTCACATGTTTGAATGTGCTTTAAAACAAAAGGCACTTTGAAAGCTTTTCATAATAGTCTTTCGGATAATGGTGAAGCCGACCCATTTCCGGATGCGGGTTGGGAGAATCTTCAACGTCTATCCGAGTTTCTTGAGATTTTTAAAAACTCAACAACAAAATTATCGGGAGTTTATTATTCCACTAGTTATTCGGTGCTTCAAGAATTATATTTTATGTCTTTGAATTTTAAAAATTTTCAAAATAAAAATAATATGTTTAATCAAATGATAGAACCAATGAAAGAAAAGTTTAAAAAATATTTTAAGGACTTACCACCCGTTTTTACGTGTGCCGCCCGCTTTAAATCCGTTTTTAAATGTTGCGGGGGTTGAATGTTTGATAGATGAGATAAATGACAATTTGGATATGCATGACGAAAACCCTAATTTTTCAAACGAGGCAAAAGAAAATTTTAATCATAGTTTGAAAACAATTTATAATTTTTATTTAAATAGATATGGGCCTAACGTAAACATAACCATGCCAAGCGAATCAACCTCAAGTGCTAGTACATCGGTTAAAGACCCAGTTTTGACTATGTTGAATGTTGTTCGGGATGTGACGGCTAAACGACAAAAGGGTAACACCCCAACAAGTGACCTCGGTAGATATAGTGGAACGGATTTTATTTCCACTATGACTACCGAAGATTATCGTGCATTCGATATTTTGACTTGGTGGAAAGGAAAAGAATCTCAATTTCCGATTCTTTCTGCTATGGCCCGTGATTTACTAAGCGTCCAAGCTTCTACGGTAGCTTCGGAATCTGTTTTTTCTCTTAGTGGCAGGGTAATATCATTACGGAGAACAAGACTAACTCCGGAAGCAGTGGAGATGTGCATTTGTTTAAAGGATCACTTAGACGCAACGGATCGTATACAAGACCAAACAAGCCTCGAAGACGAGATTACACTCGAAGCTAAAGTACATGATGAAGAGGTAGAAGACGGAGTATCTTCTGGCATATCCGATGAAGAATTAGCATTTGATCAAGCATCTCGTAGTAGATAAAATTAGACGATATTGTTATTTTTTATTGATTCATTTATGTATTTTTAAGTTGTTTTAATATTATATGTATTTCATGTTCTTTTTAAATTTCTTTGTCATTCAAATGTTTTATATAAAAAGTATTTAATATTTGTATATTATAAGTGTAACTTTTTCTGCCCAAGATTTGTATATATTTATATATTAAGTTGTTTAAATTTTTGTAATTCAAGTGAACCCGGTTAGGAAAAGAAAATAAAAAGAAAAAAAAGAAAAAAAAATATAAGAAAAAGAAAACATACGACCCGGTGTTCGACACACACACAAGAAAAGAAAAAAAGAAGGAAAAAACCCGGTTGAACCCAGGTTTCATACCCAAACCGAACCCGACCCGACCCTTCCCGGGTATACCGGGTAGGGTTTGTATCCCGCTGAACCCGACCCGGGTTCGTACCCGGGTTCACCAATACCCGGGTACAAAAAACCCGGTTGGGCCCAAACCCGATTTGTACCCGGGCCCGGGTACGGCCCAAACCCGATTTGCCCATCTCTAAGTTCAAGAGGTAAAGCCCACTTAATTAACAAGTCCCATGGGCGGCACCCCATGACATGGTCAATTGGGCAAAGCCTCCGGTGGTGATCGAGCTAGCTAGTTAGAACGAATAAATTTTATTTTGACATGTTTATTATGCATTTTAAAATTGTTTCATCATCAATTTATTGATTAAAGTTGCTTAAATTTGATGAGAAATTTTAACTTTGATAACCGGTAGCAAATTTAAAGTTCAATAGTAAGTGATTGTTGGTGGCAATTTTGGTTACGGTAGCAACTAACGATCAGTAGCAAATTTGGTCAATAGCAAAATGATCATCAACAACTTGTTTCTATCAATGTATATGTTAGTAGTTATGGTGGTTATAACTAAGATGCATGTTTACATTTATAAGGGCCGGTTACTATACAAAGTTTAATTTTCGTGCGAAACGTACGAAGTCAATAGAGCATGACACGTGTTTTTTGGCGGATGGGTAGTTTCGTTCGCGTTACAATTAAGCATAAAAGATACATAATTACGCAAGTTATATTCATAATTATGAAAGTTATATCTATTATTACACAAAGAAAAATTACGCACGTTATAAAAAATAATCACGCAAGTTATATTTATAATTACGCAAGTTATATGATACTTACGCAAGTTATGTTCATAATTACGCAGTGAATAATCACGTAAGTTATACACACAGCACATAGAAGTTTTTTTTTAAATGTTGATTTTTTTTAAAAAGTATAGTAATACTATACTCAAATTAAAAAGAATAAAATACTCAATTTTATGGTGTAATTTTTTTAGAAAAATAACATCGTATAAAAAAGTTATATACGTTTAGAAATCAGAGGGAGTTTAAAAAAGTCAACAATTGTAGACTATTTCCAATTTTAGCCCTCCAGTTATCATTCCATGCGTGATTATTTCATTTTTAATCTGAAACATCCATCTCCTAAATCAATGGTTGGAATTACTTCACACACTTCGCACGATCTTTTAACTTTGTACCTTAAACTTTCTCTACATATACATTATTGCATGTCAATCGTTTATTAAATGTAATGCTATCATTATATTCACTGCTTTGAGTTGTTTTAACAGCTTCGTAGGTTTGAAGAGGTTTAAACTAAATGGATGGACCAATATGACAAAATATGAGACTTCAAAATAAAAGATCATATCGGTTAATACTTGTTGGACTCGATCTCAAATAAATTGAAGTCCCATGTTTTGTGATATTTTTAGGGCCGTTTACGAGCCTAACCGAACCGAACCGAGCGGACATTTGCTCATGCTAGATCGTTTCCAAACCGAACCGATCCGATTGGCTCGTTTACAATCGAGCGAAAAATTGAAGCATTTTTCGAGCATGAATTTTCCAAGCGAGCGTCGAGCGAGCTTAAACGAGCGGCGAACAATTTGTACAACCCAACTATACAGTGTGTCATCCGAGTTTTATTGCAACAAAAGACGGTGATAATGTTGGGTCTTAAGTTTTAATGACTTCAAAAGTAGCCACTTCATAACGTAATATTTTCATAAACGACAATACGTTGTGTCTGGCAATGAGATTAAGGCTGTAGCCAATGTGGCGGTGAGCATATTGAAAAGAACGATGACAGTGAGAGTGGTAGATGATCGAATAAGAGTAAGAGTGGGTTCAAAAACTATCTCTAAACGGCTTAAGATTTCACTTTTATGTTTAGTGTTAAAATTTTTTTTATTAGGTTTATTGTTCTAGTATGCGCACATATAATTATATATTTGTATATAGTGGATCAAATCTACTAAAGTGCTATGTTTGTGTGTATATAGATATATTATTTATATTAAAAATAATTAGCCGAACCGAGCCGAGCGGATCTTTGCTCATGCTTGGGTTGTTTACAAACCGATCCGAGCCAATCGGTTCGTTTACAATTGAGCAAAAGTTCGAACGAGCATTTTTCGAGCAATCCATACGATCGTCGAGCGAGCAACGAGTGGTTTGAACAACCCTAAAATTTTTATCTGGATTAATATTACAAAACATGGGACTTAAAAAAGAAGAATCAACATGTGTTAAAATTTGTTGGATGTGATCTCAAATAAATTGTGGGCTACTGTGAAAATTATGAAAAAGTATGAACTCGTTTGGGCTTAAACAAAACTATATGGGCTAATAACTCTTGGGCCATTGGTTGAATAATAGAGGAAAAATAAAAAGTTTTTTTTTTTTTTTTTTTTTTTTTTTTTAAAGTGGTGTAGTTAAAAAGCTTATTTACCAAAATGATGTAGTTTGTAAAATATTTATCAAAATGGTGTAGTTAAAATTTATTTTTGTTTCTCACTTTTATATTATTGGCTACTTATTTAAAGGTCATTTTGTACTTATAGGATAATATCTTTAAATTTTAAAAACTATTCTTTATTTAAATTGAACTTTTTTTTATAGTTTTCCAGAAATTCTTTTAAGTTTTTTTCTAAAACTATAAGAAAATAATCCAAATGTTAAACTATTGTATTAACATAAAAATATATTTATTTCATCCAACATTTTAACCAGAGATGTAATATAATTTTATTTAAGTTTCGTTCGCTTTTTATTGTTTCTATTATACTCTTTTTGCAGATTTTTTTTATTTGTGTAAAAATTTAAAAAACATTCTTATAGATATTATACTTTGCACATAATCTAAAATTTCTAAATTAATACTATAATCTAACATTTTAGAAATGTTCTTAGAGTTTTAGAAAAAAACTCAAAAAGAACTTCAGAAAGACTATAAAAAAATTAACTTAAATAAAAAATAGTTTTTAAAATTTAAAGATATTAACCTATAAGTATTAAATAACATTTAATAAGTAACCAATGATAATAGAAACGAGAAACAAAAAAATTCAAAACTACACTATTTTGGTAAATATTTTACCAACTACACTATTTTGATAAATAAAATTATCAACTACACCCTTTTGGGGAAAAGCTCGAAAATAAAAGTAGGAAGTAGGTCACGAAGGGAGTGGACGCGTGGATGGCAGTTTTATCGATGATCAATGGCAATAACTGTGACACGTGATCTGACTCAGACAAAGTAAAACTGTCTATATTCTATATATCATTGTTATGATGTCTCGCATCTATAAAACCTTGAATGTGAAGATTCAAAAATCGACAAGGTTTGTTTCTTTCGTTTTCATGGCTTAGTAGTTCATTTTTTGTGATCGTGACTTGTACTACGATTTGTTTATCTCTATTTAACTTTGAGTATGGTATTCGCATTTGACACTTGAATGCATTTGTTCTAGTGTGATTGATTTCTGCAATAGATAGTTTTATAGTACGCCACCAGATCTTGTCTAATACACCCTAGTTGGTTTAGATAGGGATTAGACACTTAGTGTATAAGTTCACAAATCATGCTTTAGGCCAGTGAAAAGATCAATTACTAGCGGATAAAACATTGTTATCATTGATTAAGTCTTGTAACTAAGAGGCTGTTTGGTAGCATCTGAATCAATCTCTTAATGGTTCAGATGTCTGAATGGTTCAACATTTAATGGTTCGACACTTAATGGTTCGGACTGTTTGTTTCGCGAGCAAATGTCTGAATGGTTCAGACATTTGCCTCTGAATGATTAAGCATTATATTAATGCTGAATGGTTAAGAGGTCTAATGCTGAATGGTTAAGACCTCTTATCTGAATTGGTCAGACATTTGTCTTTGAATAGTTAAACGATATACTAGCTTTTAATGGTTCAGACCTCTTAATTATTCAACACTTAATGGTTTAAACCTCTTATTGGTTTAGCACTTACTCATTCAAAAATTACCAAACAGACCCTAAGTGATCAAATCCAAAAGCAGTTGCCAGTTTCTCATCTTCATAACGATTAAACTCTCTTGTATTTTCAGTTTGTTTCTTGCTCCTTGATTACATAGCAAATAAGTTCACAATTAGTTTAATTTTCCAATTAAACTTTTGAGTTTGCTTTTATAATCAAATATAATATTTATAATATATATTAATCCTATGCTTATCATGATTCATGAATATGATACCTTACTTAATTACGTTACTTATCTAGGTTATTTAAATTTTATATGACTTAGGTTAATTAAATTTTACTTAAAAATACATAGCTTTACCCTCTAGTTGTGTATTTAACTTAGTACCCAAGGCTATTGGTGTTTTCATTGAATTGCAATCACTTAGAGCATATGTCTTTAGATTCTCTTCTACACATTTTGCTTAATTTATTAAAGTGCCTTTAGAAAGTTGTTTGATTTGAAGATCTATGAAGAAAGTTAAATTCTCTTATCATGCTCCTTTTAAATGATTTCACATTATTATTGTAAATGTTTCACAAAATTTCGATTAGAAAACCATAAATTATGTCATTTACATAAATTTGAACTTGGTCTCTTCAAAACAGAGTTGTATAACTAGTTTTACTTTTTGACACCAAAGCGAGTACAAATTTACAACTAGTTTCATACCATGCTCTTGTTGCTTGTTTAGGACCTTAAAGTAATTTATCCATGAGATAGAGATGATTAGGAAATTTAAAGTTTTCAAAGGCAAAGTATGATAGACATAGACTTGTTCTATTTTTATATTTTATTTTTTTCATTTGGAAAGACATAAACTTCTTTTTAAATTTTTCCATATGGAAATACAAACTTCTTTTTACATTTTTCCATCTAGAAAGAGAGACTTTACACCATTTTATGAACCTTAAAAGAAACCAATTTTTTGAGGGAAAAAAACAAGTTCCATATAGTTCAATATAGACCGCTTGATTACAATGAAAATATTCGATCTATTGCTACCAATTGGGTTTTACATCGTTATAGGTAGACCGGTTTGTTCATATGAGAGAAAGTCAGTCAAAACGCTAAATTACTTCAGACACATGTAAGCTGCATATATATGTAAAACTATGAAACTAATTTGCTCATATGTGTGCTGTTGATTTTTTTTTTTTTTTTTTGTTGTTGCTCATATGTGTTTTTAATTTGATACCGCACATTGTAAATTAGGAAAATCGACAATTGTGGTCTACATGTTTACTTACTATTTCAGACTGATTACTCCTTAGGATGGATTAATTTCACAAATAAAACTATTTCAAGATTTGTTATTTTAAACGTACTCTTGTAATTTTTCTATTCCTAGTAAGAAAAGTGTGTTAGGTATTAAAAACAGAAATGGTCTACAAAGAAGGGAAAACTAGTGTGGATCAACATGTCTACTTAACACAACCTACTATTTAACATTTAGTTGCTTCAAGCTTTGATTTTCACTAATCCTTTATATGTTTCATTTATCTTTATTTGCAAATTCTTCATTTATTTAATTTCTCACATGCTTTTCTTATTAGGAAACAGAAGAATTGCGTATATCAAGATGGTCAAAATGAATCCCCATCGTGTGGTGAATAAGATCCCTTATTATTAGCTCTTGCAAAGGTGCCAAACGGTTCATAAAGTTAATTATGTTATAACTTGTTATTGGAGGCATATTGAAAACCTATTCAAACAACATATAAATTTGTTATTTGAGATAATAAATATCTTTGAAAATTTTTATTTTTTTAAATAGGCAATAAAAATGGATTTTTTTAGTAATATATGTGCTAGCTATATGACGAGTAATAGTACTCAGCTTCATTTTACTAATTATCTGCGTTTTATAGGTATAGTGATATCGCACAGTTCAATTTTAAAACTATGTATAGTTACGTGATCTGGTAATGCCACTAGGTTATATTACATTAGCTTAGATTAATTTTCGAATTTTATTCAGTATATTAAATGAGTTATATTGCGATAGTAAATGTGCATCAAGCCAGATATTCTTTTTTTTTTTTTTTTTTTTGTTTTCATTGACACCTAGTTCATTTCATTAGTTTATATGTAATCAACACTTACATACTCAACTTCAAATCTATCCGATACGCACGAGATTAATGCATGTGGAATGTATTAGGTTGTTTTGCTTGTGCAAGCATTTGCACCACCTCTCTCATAGTGGGTCTCTCAACATTGTGTTCTTGTACGCACAACATCGCCACGAAGAACACTTGCTTTGCTTCATCGATTGGAACCCTTTTAAGCCGCTCATCCAAGATCTTCTCTACATTTTCTTTCGACCCATTTGTTTGCATTTTTGACCACTGAACAATGTCTAATCCATCTTCTCCAAAGTCCCCAACTGGCCTTCTCCCGGTGATCAACTCCAATAGTACGACCCCATAGCTATAAACATCACTTTTCTCGTCAATCTTCAATGTGTACGCGTATTCTGTCACACCAAACTCATTATTAAATTATATTTATTTTAACACACAAATATAAGTTCAAAAATATATCGATTCTATACAAATGCAACCTCAGCTTTATAGAGTTAAGAGAAAGTGAGGGTTTGGATCCCAATCTTGATACTTTCACATGCATGTTTCTTTTGTGAGCTATTAAATAAGCATTTTTTTTGTTCAAAAAAAGTAATTGCTGCTTATTTAATGGTCTTTGAACCCAGCAAATGAGCAAGTTCATACCTTTTTAGAGGTGTCCCCTATTTAACTTTTATTAAATTAATTTATTAATAAATGGGCAGTGAAGTTACGTAGCATCTTTAAACAGGTCCACGTAGTAAAATAAAATATAACAATTGATTAAAAGTTAAAAGAGGGCCATTCGAGACTTCCAGTCAAACTAACTTTAAAATTCACTCAATAATATCCAGTTGCACCCAAATCATTATATAAAAAAAAATAGAGAAATATAAAGTTTTCATGGATGAGTTTTGATGAAATAATGGCTTCAATTTAATCCAGTTTAATCCTTTTTGTCTAAGAGAAATTGGGGTTTTTATTTCTTTTTCATTACCAACCACATGACTAAAAACATCTATTTATTCTATTCGTTCACTCCAAGTACATCCCTCGTGAATGGCATTTATGCGATTATGCCTATGACACCTAGCGCACCTAAGGTTTTCAATGCGATCAAATTCCACTCATGAGGGACGTACAAGGAAGAGAGCAAATAGAATACGGAGATGACGGTTGTCATCTTGATGGTAATGACAAGAAATAGTAACCATAGTGTCTCCCGGGCCAAAGATAAGTGACTTGAAACACTTACTTAAAAGAGTCTCTTTACATTTTGAGGTGTATAAACATTATCCTGTGTACAATTTAACACGCTTCCCGACCCGACAGGCTCTAATCTAATCAACTGTTCATTGAGACATCATCTATATGTAACAGAAGAGAAACAAATGAACACAACTGCTTTATTAGACAAAACTAACAGATAAGTACTTACCTGGAGCAATATAGCCATATGATCCTGCAATGGCAGACATACACTCCGATGCACCACCATCTTGTAAGAACTTTGCAAGCCCAAAATCCGCTACATGCGCTTCGAAATCGGAACTAAGCAGGATGTTGTTCGACTTAACGTCACGATGAATAATAAGAGGTGAACAATCATGATGCAAGTAACAAAGACCCTTTGCAGCCTCTATAGCTATTTTAAGCCTTGTGTCCCATTTTAGTACACACCCACCTTTCTTTCCATGTAACAATTCACCTAAACTACCGTTAGGCATGTACTCATAAACCAACAAATTCGTCTCCTTATTCGAGCATAGCGCGATCAACCTCACTATATATCGATGCCGAATTCTTCCCAATGTTTGTATCTCTGCTGACAAACCACAGTCATGTGAACCACCATTGTTGTTTCCTTTACTTGTACCGAGTTTCTTGATCGCTACTTGCTCGCCATTGGGCATTGTTCCGCCATACACAATCCCCGCGCCACCCTGCCCGATTATGTTATTATCCTTCAAGCATTCTAAGATATCATGGCTCCCAAATTCTAGCTTTTGGAACGCGGTGAGCTTCCATTTTGATCTAGTGTTGGATCTCATCTTTCGAGTCTTGATAACGGCTAATAGAACAAATGCAAGTGAACAAACCAATAGTCCTAAGGCGAAAACAAGCTTGTATCTTGCAGGAACCTTTGTGGTTTTGTTATCAAGTTGTTGGTTCATTTGTAAAGGCGATGTCGAAGATGATTCGTTACATGGGCGCTTCATAAACGATCCACAGAGATTCGGGTTACCCTCGAAGAAGCAGCCTTGAAGAGGGCATACTGGCCTGCTTCAGGTATGGAACCAGATAGTTTATTGTAGGAGAAATCTGCAGATGTAAGGCTCTTCATCGAGGCGAATTCGATCGGTAGAGTTTGGTTCAAGTGGTTCCATGAGACATTGAGGTAGTTCAGTATGTGAAGTTGTGATAATTGAGAAGGGATTGAGCCTGTGAACTCGTTTCTGCTGAGATCCAAGTAGGTGAGTGAAGAGCAATGAGAGATCTCCGGCGGGATTCCACCGGAGAAGTTGTTTCTACTCAAATCCATTTTTAACACACTCTTCAAACCTTCTATCTCCGGTGGAACCTCGCCGGAGAGCTTGTTACCATTCAACAGAAGAATCTTGAGCCCCGAGAAGTTCCCGATGGAAACCGGAAGAGACCCCGAAAACCGATTGTTGGAAAGATTCAGCTGGGCTAGAAGCTTGGAAGGATCAGAGCTTGATCCTTCCAAGGGTCCAGCTAAATAGTTGTTTTGTAGTTCAACTAGTGATAATGACGGCAAGTACAAGAACCCCTTGGGTAGCGAACCGGTCAGATAATTCTGACCGATCCGAACCCGACTGAGGGACCTGCACTTGCCAAGATCAACGGGTAAAGGCCCGAAGAGAAAATTATCGAATAGAATCAAAGTTTCTAACTTCTGTCCGGCGCAAAGAAACTTGGGTATGACTCCGGTGAGTTTATTAGTTGAAAGATCAAGCTGTTTAAGCTTACCATTCGTTCCCAGCATTGGCGGAATGGTACCTGTTATCAGATAAAATATATTAGTTAGAGTTTATCGTACTAACCGCTTATTAATAATACACAAGATGTTGTATGTTTTTATTATTATGTACCTGTGAAGTTATTATCCCAAAGATTAAGAATTTCCAACTGTGGTAACTCTGCAACGAACATTGAGACATCACCATGCAACCTGTTCATAAAAAGATTCAAGATCTTGAGTTCTTTTAGAGACGATAACTCGGGAGGGACCTCGCCAGTGAGCTGATTATTCGACAGATCGAGTGTCTTTAAGCTAACCAAATTGCTGAGATCAGAAGGTATCGAACCCACCAACCGGTTAATATGCAAGAAGAGAGTATCTAACTTCGTCAAGTTCCATAATTCACTAGGAATTTCACCCTCTAACCCACAATTTGATAGATCAAGATGAACTAAATTCACCAGTTTACCAAACTCCTTTGGTATACCACCATCAAACTGATTGAAATAACCCAAAAGAAGCTGTTGTAAACTAGTCAGATTCCCAAGTTCACTAGGTATGAAGCCCTTCAAGTCATTGCCACCCAAATGGAGGAATGTGAGCTGCTTCAGATCACCGTAAGACGCCGGAATTACGCCCGAAAAGTAGTTCCCGCCGAGGTTCAAGTGGTTCAAAGTGGTTAACCGAGGGACACCCGAAGGAAGTGAACCCGAAAAGTTGTTGTTGTAAGCATCAAGGACCTCAATTCGTGACATCAAACTGAAATCAAACTCTAAACCTCCACTGAACATATTATTCGATATGTTTAGGAACCTAAGCCTTCTTAACTCGTGTATTCGTATAGCGAATGGGCCCGAGAAGCCATTTCCTGGGACCGAAACGTTTTCAAGTGAACGGAGTTGGGTTAACACAGGTGAAAGAGTACCCGAGAGGTTCAAATTCGATATGTCAAGAGTGGTTATCGATAAACCGGTGTGATCACAAGCGACTCCAGCCCAATTCGAACAAAGCGACGCGTGATTCGAGAGGTTCCAAGTGATCAAAGACGCGTGATTGGCGTCTCCGAAAGATTGTTTCAAGGAAACTAGAATTGAAGCTTGTTTTTTGAGGGAGTAATGTGAGGTTGAATGACAAGAAATGAACAAAAGAAACAAGACAAAAGTGAAGAATGGTAGGTTCATGTTGGAAGCAATGAGCAAAGTGATGAAGTGTTAGAGGAACTATATGTGGTTTGCTGAAGCATCCAAGACAGATTTTGGATGTTGTCGAGTAATGATAACAACATTTGCTTTCATGCTTACAAAGTTCTGATATTTGGTCAGAATAATATCAGTAAATTATAAATAAGAGGGTATGTATTATTCATGTTGTAAAAAAAATTATAGGTTTGTGTGATGTCCGTATATTCCTACTATTTAATTTATTTTTTATTGGATTTAGGATTCATCTTTAACTTTATTTGCTAAAGTAAAAGCAAAAAAGAAGATGCACTTCCACTGCCAATATACCTTTTATTCCACCAAAATTCTCTTCTCATGGCTTTTTTATGCTCTCAATCTATGGAACCCACACCTACGGATGTTCATACAATGTGTACGTGGTTTTTAAATTTTAACCCAAGTCTAGGCAGTCGTCTAGGCAATACGGATATTCGCTAGGTTCAAATAGCAACTCTAGGAAAGTGATGACTTTAATGTCCTTTTATAATATCATATGATACGTTACTCTAACAACTCTATAAATTTGCAGGGCCTAGTCACACCCTTATAACATCTGAAATTTCGAATATTTCGCATATTTCGAATTCGGATATTTTTACACATTCCTATCTGTAACTTCAAAATAATTTGTTGTGATTCATTATGGCTTATTCTAACCTAAACAACTCACTAACAAAATACATGGCCCAATTGATGTGCTAGCTATTATAAGCTTAAGCTCGTGTATATAAGACTAAAATCAAAATAACTTGTTATGACTTATTATAATTTTATGTCACCTAAACAACTAACAAATTATGTGGGCTGGTAAGACCTGTTACAAATTACTATCTGTTAGTAATTGTGTTAGTAATCACCGACGGACTTATCAATCTGTTGGTGATCGTCCACGAAATACCAATAAGATTATAATAATTAATAATAACAATAATAGTAACTACAATAATAATACTCATAATTATGATAATAATAGTAGTACTAGTAATTATAATTATGATAATGGATTTTTCATCTGTTATCCACTTATCCATCAAGATTTTGTATTGCACTCCAACGTTCCATTAGTAAATCAATAAAAAAATTTAGGTCAAAACATTCTAATGTTTGCTCATTTTCATGTCCATATTTCAAAACCCTATCTCGATCGATGACCATCCAGCACACCACGTACCACCAAGTAGGGCTGCAAACGAGCAGAGACACTCAAGAGCTACCCAAGATCGAATCAATGAAAAGCTCGAAACGAGTCGATCCTTATCAAGCCCGAGCATAAAAAAACTCATAACATTATCAATCCTGAGACCAAGTTTTATATATCGTGTTAGAGCTGGCTCGCGAGCCGAAAAAAACTTTTTAAATATATTTTTTTATTAATTTATCAGTTATAACTTTATGTAGAAAAGTTATAGTTATATAAAATTAAGTTAAAAACAATTGAATAATAAGTATGATGTTATATATAAAATGTAATTATAATTATATATAAAATCAAATTAATAATATATTAATAAAATAATTAAATAATAAACGACCCGAGCCCGAGCCCGAGCCAAGCCCTAGCTTGAAAATTTTTTGACGAGTCGTGCTCGAGCTTTGAAAATAAAGCTCTAAACGAGGGAAGCTCAAGCTCGAGCCCTTATAACTCAAAACGAACCGAGCTGGTATTCGCTTGACTCATTTGTGGCCCTACCACCAAGCACCAATCATCACCGCAATCCTCCACCACAACTAGAGATTGAACATAAACAACCAGTTTCAAACACGACCCAATTTACCAAGCCAGACCGATCCACCACGGCTGCCTACGCCAATTCCAACTCCAACCAACACCATCCCTTCGATCTTTAATGTAAGAAGCTTTCTCAAGTTCCAAATTATAAAAACTAGGTAACCGAGAGGCTAAAGTAGACTTTCCATCCAAACATTATGCCAAAAGAATGTATTTTCTCCATTAGCCACATTCTTCATCAAGAAGATAAATAATTACTCCTTTATCATTAAGATTAGTTATAGATTTTGCAATCCTCTTCCACACACCATAGCCTTTTGCCACCCAAAAAGTTCCCAATAACTTTCATTGTACCTAATAAAAGGATACGTCGTTACGTAAATCCAACTTACGTTATGTCTTGGGGTTTTGGGGTGTGACATCTATATACTAATCAACCATTTTAGTTATCAATCTCTAATCAGAACACTTTTTAAGAGTTGTAGAAAATAGAGATTTAATTGTTATAAAGTTTCACTAAAGTGACAGTTGAGGAAAGTGTAAAAATCTTGTGAGTTGTCCAAAATTACTTTTCAAGCGCATTTACTAGTGAACATAGGCTTGTTGCAAACCATGTACTTTATTTATTATATATGCTGTCATTTCATCTGATTTCTCCATCTTGAAAGTGCTCTAATCACAAGAATGATATATTATTCTATGTCTCATAAATAAATCCAACAATTTTCAAAGAAACTCTTGTGGCTTTAGGGCATGCACTCCAATAAAAAGAAAAAGATAAAAGAAAAAGATAAAGCAAAAGCAAAAGCAATGTTTTTATTCAACAACACTTTGTTGGGATTCATTCTTGGGATGGCCCTATGTCTGTTTGGGGGAAACTAATATTATGATGTGGTCAATGGTTTTTTTAAGGCAGAAGCACCAACCAAGGCTCAGAGGTATGCAGAGCATATTGCATTTTTCATGTACATATCAACTTCAAATTGGTCCCTTCATTTTTCTTTTTTTTATTAAAAGTTCATTTCTTTTGTTTACATGCTGCAAAATGACAAAAGTGTGATCATGAGAACGGAATAAAAGACATATTCAAGTGAAAACAAGATAATGGAAAATCATAATAACCAAACATGGAATAAGTAGTGTTTTTGCAGTGGCAACACACACTTTTGATCACCATGACTGCACATTGTATATAATCTATGATGATGATGGTGGTGATGATGCTCTTAGAAACACAACCTATTATCACATTTGGAAACTTCTGTCATCATAAACTCTTGCATGTGCATATACATCATCATCAGATTCATCATCTTTAGTACTAATAACGAAAAAAGGACTCGAATTTGTAAAACGAAATGGATGTGTTCGTACCCATTATTGTTTTGAGGTTTTAGGTTGAAGTTTTAAACAATCAAGGTGGATGTATTTATGAGATATAGGTGGGTCCCACCCTCATATATGCAATTTCTCTAGTTTTTATACTCTAAAGAAAATTATTAAATTTCAATTTCGATTCATCTACCAACTTATAATGATTTGTTACTAGTGCCCTCTACTGCTGATTGTCACATAGCTGAGATTTTAAACAGAATCTAGCCATTGTCAAGATCCTAATTGAGTACCTAATTGATTTTGGTTCTAGAACCAGAGGTGTACACATTCACTTTAGATAAATTGTAATCTAAATACAAGACACAAATTTATAGGTCATACTTAGATTACATAATTTTAGTTGTGTATAGGTTAGGATTGACATCTTTAAACACAGATAAATATATAGGTTATGTTAGGCTCATCAACTCAACTCACAAACCCCACATAACTGCCACCCCTGGGGTTTGATATTTTGCATCTCATTGTTAATTGTTCAAATTGTAGAAATACTACTGGAAAACAAAGAAAAGAAAAGTAGGGATATTACAAGGATAAGAGTAAAAGTATTGATGCATCACTTTCAACCTCTAGCGAAGAATATACTCAAATGAAAAAGAAAGAATAAAAAAAAAGTATGTTCATCAGGCACAAGTGCCTGCAGAAATCATCATTCTTGAATAAATACAACTACATATGCAAAGTGCAGCACAAAAGACAGCAAAGTTTAAATTTCATCCTAATGCGCATTTCCTCGTGAGGTTTCATTAATACTCTGCGGTACACCAGGTTAAATTAGGTGAGATTTTTGCAAGCATAAAAGAAAATTATGATTGAAAAAGTTAAGGATGACTGACCAGTCTTTTGAAGGATTTGCTTTGGGCTGCTATATTCGCGTTGTCATCCGGCTTAGCTCGATCCAGGGCCTGAAGAACAATGCATACATGTTTAAGCACACAAAGTTATACACGTATGTGATTACGACCTTCAGATCACAAGAAGTTGCATATCTAATTGAAAAGGTGCAAATAGAAACATGAAATAGTCTTTAGGGATATAACATGCAGGCAGGACATTGAAAGGGTGTTTAGAAACTACTTTTCTAGTTGTTACAATTTGAAATCATAGTAATTGATTCGTTTATAGTAAGATAAAATTACTTATTTGCCCCTTCTTTGGATTAAGATCTAGAGATTTCTACTTCTCTATTATTCAGAAGAAAGCCCTTTTTTGTCATTTTCATATGTTTAACTCCTTAAATGATCAGAATATATCAAACAATCAAAAGTCTGATTATCCAATTATTAAATCTTCAAACAGCGAAAGCACATCCAAACACAATCTGCTACCAATGTCTTACTAGACTGGTTATCTGCATACAGTCAGTTCTGTATAATCACTATCAGAAAGCACATTCAAACACCTCAAAATGAAGATCCACAACATTAAGCTTCATTCAATGTTACATCCGACTGAAAGTGAAATTTACCTGAATTAATGATTCCACTCGACGTCTCATCCGAGTATGCATGAAACCTTCAGAACACTGTTACCGAATGCACAAAAAAATATTAATATGTCGATCAAGATCAGGGTTCTTTTTAATTTGCGAACTGAGTATATGGTTATAGTACTACCGAATGAAATATGGAAAAAGCATATTTACTAATATTTATATATAACCACATATTTACTCACCATCCAACCGAAACACATAATTTGACTTCATGGAGTTAAATGCAATTACTACCCCTAAGAAGTTACAGATCTCAGAAAACAAAAAAAGAACTTATGCAATTTACTCTTCATATTTCATAATTATAATATATTGATCATCCAAAACTTCTCTTACCAGTATTTAAAGAATTCATAACTAGACTTAAACTATAATTTGATATGACAAAAAGAGATCACTGAAACTCTTTAGCTTTATATTTTTACACAGAAATCACCCACACAGTATTCAACCCCACATTTAGCTGAAATTAGCTCCCACGCTACTGAATCTTATACAGGTTTAACTTTGGTTCTGGTACGTAGTCTTTTCCCATATGACGGAACGAATGATTGTTTTTGCAGATTAACAAGATTCAACATGAAAGGACATTGTGGCAATCCCTGTTCTAAAGAACAAAAAAAAGAAGCAGAAAGCTCACCTTTACATGATAGTTCACGTATGCATGAAATGTTGATAAGTTCCAAACGGTTTTGTCCAATTTCTTTCCTTCTACATGGCGTGGGGAGATAACTGCATGTTATAAATAGCCAATTAAAAATGTTTATAAACAGCTGATAAACAAATAATCCCCTTAAAGTTTCCACCATTACCAAATGAAACAAAACCAGCATTTGCAGATAATGCTTGTTCAGGAGCATCCTTCAGTTCATTTGGAGGGGATGAAGACCACAAACAAAGAGGAGCATTATTAAGTCCAGCAGTACGTCGTGCTTCCACAAACTCCTGTAATAACAAATATCTGACTTGCATCAATGGACTAAGCTAAACTGTAAACATGCTTAGAGATGTAAACTGAGCTGATATTACCTGTAAGAATGACGTTGCAAGAACAGTATCGATCGAATCGTTGAATCTCATAGGAAACACCACAGTCGTCTTTTCATACTACGTAATAATAATAAGTAATTAGTAGGGTAAAGAGCAAACTAATTAAAAAGGCTACCAGAAAACAAAACCAGGAGATCACGGTTGTTAATGACAGCATAAACAGTAAAAAAAAAGAAATGTAAAACAAAAAATTGCATTTCTATTTGGAAAAAAGTTAAAAGTATTGAACTAGTAGTAGCAATAATAATGATATAGAAAAAAGAAATGAGCAGGAAAATCTAATGGAAATCCAATAAGAACTGCTATACTGCGAAGCTAACTTACTGCCTTCCATTTGCTTATTCTCCATTTACCTCCAACTAATTAACATCAAACCATCCCAACAATCTTTGGGAGGGGAGCTCCTATATTGTAAATAATGAAAGACCAAAAATCTTAAAGTTGCCATATTTCTTGAACAAATTTAAAGACCATGCTTCTATTCATTTAAATCAGTTAGGAACCCATAGCCCATTGCAAAGGCAGAAATTATCATATTTCTCATCTTAAATGATGGCCTTAAACAAAGCCTCATGGGTCTTCAAATTGCTGTCAACACACCATAGTGACAAATCTTATCCCAATAATGCAAAATTCAAATTTAATTTACAGATACTAAAAGAAGACAAAGGCCTATTCATTTGGCTTCTTTCGCTGTCTTTTATCTCTCCTCTTGAGACTCCTTTTTCTATACAAGTTGCTTCTTCCAGTACCCATGGTAGATTTCATCTCCCACAAATAAAAAACTAACAAGATAAAGCATAGAGAGACAAAATGGGCCTAACACTAAATTTAACCTCACGAAGAACCAAGATAATATATGCGTTATGACCCGTAAGCTCAGAGCATACAAGGTTATAGCAGTACCCACAACTATCCCCGCATACAAATCCACAAATTTTGGTACCAGCAACTCAACCACATCAGATAACTTTCACAATATTTGAAAATATCACATATGCATATAAATATATATATATATATCAAATCTAATATGATTAGCTAATCATGTAGTGTGAGTACCACAATGGCAACTTCATCAAGCATAAATGAAAATAAGCTTTATCAATGCTCTAATGAAATATTTAATATTTTGATTGATATTTCTAACAATGGTACTTACGAACAAAACACAGTTTCCTTTTTTAATCTTATTTATACATTACAAATCGTTGAATTCGTCCACAGATGGCAATGTAAATCTTGCACATTTACTAATCAGGACTTTTTAGGTTCACTTGAAGAACATCCTAGAGAATACGACTTGAATCACTTTGTTTAGCAGGATTCAAGAAATGATACATAATAATTATTGTTAATCTGTTGTGTGAAACCAATGTTTCCTTTTCTTTCTGAATAGAAAATGCATCAAAACTAAAACAAAAAACATACACAAATTTAGTTGTTCCTCTTCATCAGATAAACAATCTAAATTCTAAGCTATGAAGCTTTTTCATTACCATAATATATGAAGCAAGAAAGTAATAAATGTTGTGAAATCAAATATTGACAAATAACTCTGCACCTGAGGAATAAGGAAGAATGATTCATTTGGTCGGTGCACAAGGGGTACAAGCATTCCAGCATTGGAAGGCACAGACCTGGAAGCAAGGCGCTTCAAGATTACTCTTAATGGGGCCCCCATCACTACCTCCCTCACAGATGCAATCTTAACCAAAAGACCTTGTTTATTCTCTGCACCATCAAGAAGTAACAGTGTCATATTACCAAAAGTACATGCATGAATTGATCAAGACTTAAGTTATAAATGAATCAGATGCATTTTATTTCTAATAGTAGCTTGTCTAACTAAACCTTCATTTGGAGGAAGTTTGGCCAAGTTAAGTTTAACTGTTAGGTTAAAGCCGTCTCTTGGAGGATCAAGGATATGAACAACATTGCCATATGCTGCTTTTATAGCCTCAATGGCTCCAAGTGGAAGGCCACTTGAAAAAGCGGTCTCTGGAGGTGGAGCAGGGAGTGATACTGATAAATGTAGAAGATGTGGATTCTTTATTGATGCCTGCAACAATTATTTAAGTCAGTTCACAGACATCAATAAGAATGTCCATTAATTAAAATAGAGATTTCACTAATTTGATAAAATAGACATGGTATATCAAAGTAACAGACTATATTTCCCATGTTATTCAATTTTACATCAACAAGGCATATGAGTGATGTCCGTCGCTAACCTGGATATGGTAACGGACGTCATCAAATTCAACCCAATGGCAATCCAACTCGACTCCTTTATCAATACTGTAGAACCAACAAAATGAATGCTGCTAGTTATTACAAATAATAGGTCATATCTAAAGAAACATTTTGTCACAGAAAAAAATTCACTAAAATCTGATATTCAAGTATAAGGTACAACCAGAACAGTGAGTGTATGAACAAAAAAACTTATATAATCAAATGAATGGCAACGAATTTCTTGGTGATAATGCAAGACGGGATCCAATAAGTATGAAGCCATAAATGCATGACTGTAGTACCCTTACCCTTTGCCCCATGACTACAACAAAGATACTGATAACAAGGACATTTCTCCAACTGATTGCAGAGTTAGCAAAAGATAACTTTGATATGGAGAAGAAATTGAAACAAAACACAGATTATTATAGAATATAAATTGGGAGTGCAACCAAAAACATCCACTGAAACAGAGATGACTAAGAGGCATCCATTTCCGTGCAATTTATCTGCAAAAATGTATCTACAAAAATACAGGATGAAAGAAGAGATGAAGCTACTTGTTCTGTCTGCGCCAAGGAGCATGGGAAGTCATAGAGAAACTACTGTATCACACAAAACTAAACTTTTTAAAAACGGTCTTATATTCTATAGAAGGATATACCATTTAGCAAAGACACATTACAAGCAACCACATCTAACAAGTTGTGAGACTGTTAGTAAAGGGCTAAAAGCCTTATACTCTATAGAAAGCTATGTCATTTAGCAAAAAGACATTACAAGCAAACACATCTAACAAGTTGTGAGATTTTTACCAAAGAGCATTTAGCCCAATGGTATCGTGGTGTGTTAAATGGTGACCCCTTACCCAGAGGTCAAGGGTTCAAGTCCTGTGAACTGTGATGAACTGTGGAGTAGAATTATAAGTAGATTAGATATGTCTATGATTTGCCTTTTTAAAAAAAACATTGTGACGCTGTTCTGTTTATGTTATACTCTGCAAATGAAATCGACGCTTCAAAATAAGAGAAAACATAACATAGCTAACTACAAAATTGTCACTTATAATCATTTGATCCTGTAAATAACGCTGTCAATCAAAACCATACGGTGAAAACACAAACAACATTTACGAATAAGTTAATCAGAATCTTAAGGTAGACTAACATCGGTTCAAGTGGTTCCATCTATGCAATCTCTTACTTATGATGATGTAAAAGGCAGTCCTATCATTGATGTACCAAACTGAGAGTCTTTTCCCTATCAATTCGTCTCTTTTCTATTCAACTGTGCTCAAAAATGTTAACTTTAGATTTCATTTTAGTTCACTTCTCAATCATAGTTGTCAATAGCGATAATGCTAAACCAAATCCATTGTGTGCATTCATCAAGATTCAAGCTAGGGTTTCAAGCACAAGTAAATACTGTGCAATTGGATACAAGAATCATGAACTGAAAAGAAAAAAAAGATAGATTATGAGCTGAAAATTGATTCAACTTACTTTTGAACGCGATTCGTCAATATCTGTAGGAGGTATCTTGAGTGAGACTGAAGTAATATCATCGTATGGATTTGTACGCTCGCTCACGCATCTCTCCGCATGCTTGATTTATGTTGAAGATTTTAACTTCACATGGAGATGGAGTAATGCGCTTCCGTATCGGCCTTCACGACGAATATTATATCGGTGGATTGGATTGAATATACGAAAATTAGAAATTGATTAGAGAATCTTTGGTTTGAGGTAGAAGAAGAAAACGAAGGCAGATGAAATGGAGTTAAAGGAAGACCAGATGAAACGAAGACGAGACCGATTAGGGTGAGAGCCGAGATTAGGGAAAGGGTTGGGTTTTTTTGTTAAAGGGTAATTTGTTATCTCTAATTTTCTTTTAACTTCATTTACAACTTTATATAACTTTTATTAGATTAGATTAGATTATTTCCAAAAAAAAAAAATTAACTTTCAATTTCTCATAAACACTTTATGAATCAAATGTCCTCTTAAAACTTTTTCGACTAAATGAATTTTGCATTCTATTACAATAAATTCAACCAAATAAACTAAAATTTCTCGTCCTCGTAACATTAGCGATACCATCTCCTTTTTCACAACCTCCACCTTTTCCGCCACAATTGTCGCTCTCATCATCGTCACAACCCCATCGCTTTGATCGCCACCATTGACGTCATCGTCAATGATGTTATCGTCAATGAGTTGAGAAATTGGACCTAGGAAAAACCAGAACCCCCCTTGGATTTCAGGAATAATCGAGAAACCCGGGAAAACCCAATCCCCGACTAACACCCCTTACATATGTTATACTATATATTATACATTTGTATACTATTAACCTGTAATTATTTGCTATTGAAAATAAATAGTAATTTCTTACTGCTTTCCACGTGTTTCTTTTACCCTTTTTTGTTTTTGGACGTTGCCTCTTGGCGCTTCTTACTTCTGCTTGCTCTTCAGGTTGATCATGAACAAAGTTGTTTCTCCTATACATTCTTCTTTTTTTTACGCTTTTTGCTTCTGCTTGCTCTTCAAGTTGATTATCATCGAAGTTGTTTTTGGCACTTCTTTCTTCTGCTTGATTTTATTTTGTATTGTTGATATTGATTTGGTAGTTATTGATTAAATCACTCACTGTTCTTTTTTTGTGTGTTTTTCTTCAACAAATTGCAGTATCACTATCGTCCTTTGCATCAATCAGGTAAGGTTTATGCCTTTATGGCTTTCATTGAATCATTGCAATGTTTATTGAGTTGGTGTTGTTTGGGTGATTGCATGATCATGATTCAAGTGAATGTAGTTATCTTTGGGGTAAGAAGTTTTATCTTTAAGTTTAAAATCAATGAAAATGAAGTGCTTATCAAGTGCTTGATGTAATGATTTATACTTTTGAGTTTGTGATTTTAATTCATGGTAAATAATAATACAACTGTTTATGAGTGAATCAATCGTGTTAATTTGTGGTTCTTTTTTATAGTTACGAACTGTGTGAGTGACTCAATTGTGTCAATTTGAGGTTCTTCTTTATAGTTTTATCCTTGATTTTGTTTAGGTCTAAGAAGAGATAAGTACTCACTCTTATTGTTAGCTGATAGAGTTACGTACTCATATCATAATGTGTTTCATGAATTCAATACATGGGTTCGATAAATCCGGAAAGATTTGCGATCATTTTATGTATTTGTAGAATTTTTTTAGTGAATATTAAAATATGATTCTGTTATTGTATTAATAGGAGAATTGGATGAGGGAAATGGGTCATTAGTGCTTAATTTAAGGGGGAAATGAGAGTAAATAGATAGGAGAATCAAGAACTTTGTCCTTTTCATGCAAAAAAATCAAATATCAAGAATAATAAATAAGGATAGAGTTCAAATGTTAACCATGGTTTATTATAATAACCTATTAACCTAACTAGTGTAATAGTATAACCATGCATATATACACTATAAAGATCAACAAACAAATAAGCATATTTTTTAACGTTAAACTATTACACTTTAGTTAACCCAACAAGTAGGAGACTTAATTGTGACCCACCACGTATTCACAAACACAAAGCAGCCAACTCATCAGTTTTACTTGCACGACCAGCAAGAGTTCCACGAAGAAACCAAAGACAACATAGATCAGAGGACTTTTGGTGATATTTGTCAACATAAAAGCCCATGTTTTGTGAAATTTGGTTGAAGAAAAGTAGATAGACCCACTTTTTTTACGGCTTTTGTATCTACAACCCTAAACACTCATGTCTTTTGTATCTAACAGTAACACGCTTCAAATACAATGAAAAAATAAAACAGAAACCGTGCAACGAAGAGTTAAACCATCCTAGTTAAATACCAAACACTATGAATAGTGTTTTGCAAATTCTTCAACACAATAAATGTACAAGTAATTAATGTAATTTTTAAGCGTAACAAAAAATATTGGTTATGCTTTTTTTGATAATATTATCATTTTTAAACATATTTTGTTTATCTCGTTTAACTTTCGAAATATAGTACTTTATAAATTAAATTGATTATACTATGCCATGAGTTATTTTTAACTATTTTTCGACATAAATTTTATGTAAAACCTAATCGAATCAAATATGTTATATTTTACTTCTTTTATATAAAAATTTGCTTTCATTGTTATACTATTATACGTTGATACACGTGTCTATGCCATAGTATTTCGTAAAGGTACTAACCATGATTATTTTTTATGATAATAATAAAACTTAATTAAAGCCCATTTCAGCGCCTTAAGAAATAAAAACAAATGATCTCATAAAAAGATAGTCAGGCGGCCATTTTTTGAAGTGTGTTAGACATATTTTAAAATTTACAAGCTTTAATTAGACGGTCGTTGATTGTTTTTAACCATGGGATGAAATTGACACTATAGCATCCCTAGCTTTTTTAATTAAACTAAATCATGGCTATTACAAACCATATATGTAGCTAATGGATCGAGTCAATTTTATCTCTTGAAAGCTGCCAGCCAGATCAAAGTTCAAAGTTATGCCAGCTTTATCTTCCTCATACGTTGTCACAAAACATTGGCGATTTGGCGGAAGACAATAAATTACTATCAGCTTTGTACGTACTGATAATGATGACTAGTTCCAGATAAAATGCATTCATTGAACTATTCTTCAAAGACTTGAACTACATATTCTTCATCATAACAATCCAACAAATGAAATCACATATGATCATTGTGTGTAATTTGGAATGAAGTTTCAGTTTCTTTGACGAGTTCATCCACATGGCTACATGTAATAATAGTAAACAATGCAATATTTATATACATATTATCATCTTCTAATGGTTGAGGGACGGCTAACTTAGATCCCTTTTGGTATGCTATAAAATGCAATCAAGAAGCACATCAATTCACCAACACATCTCATCTATCTTCTCCTTAATATATAGCTTCCATTGCAAACCATATGATAAAACTATTAAGTATGGCCTCTTATTTTCTTTCTCTTGGGCTTATCATGCTCATAACTTGTTCTTTCGCCTTCGCATCCGACAACAGCCCTCTTCAAGACTTTTGTGTTGCAGACCCGAATAGCCCAGGTGCGTAATAGGTTTAACTTAACATTATAATTAATAAGCGCTGCATTTCATCTTAAAGATTACTAATTCATTCTTTGTTTTTGCTTTCACAGTGTTGGTGAATGGTTTTGCTTGCAAAGATGCAAAGCTCGTGAACGCGAATGATTTCTTCTTCAGTGGACTCCATTTGATGGGGAACACCTCAAATGCAGAAGGATTTATAGCAACTCGTGTCACTGTAGCTCAACTACCCGGTCTCAACACTCTTGGCATCTCGCTGACGCGTGGCGACTTTGCTCCTTGGGGGATTAACCCACCTCACACGCACCCTCGCGCTAGTGAGATCGTATTAGTTCTTGAAGGGTGCATTGAAGTTAGGTTTGTCACTTCCAACCCTGAAAATCGACTCATCACCAAAGTACTTGAGAAGGGTGATGTGTTTGTTGTCCCTGAAGGTCTCGTTCACTTTCAGAGGAATGTTGGATACGGGAATGCTATCGCGATTGCCGCGTTTGACAGCCAAAACCCAGGTCTAATCACAGTTGCAAATGCCGTTTTCGGAGCAAATCCTGATATTCCTAATGATCTTTTGGCAAAGGCTTTTCAGGTGGGCGTGAAGGTGGTGGATCAAATTCAGTCAAAGTTCTAGACTACAGAATCATCTTTATTGATCAGTTTCTTGGTTTTAAGTAGACCACTATTCATGATTTCATTTGATTTACATATTGCTAGTTTTGTTTTAAGAATTTTAATCTTTTTCTATCGAACTTAATGAAATGGATAAAGGATTTGCTGTTGTTTTTCATGATCATTGCCTATATATGTTGTGGAATTAATATTAAATATGCCAAATTCAGTTAGATAATACTTTATCTGTATTGCATTGTTAAGTTTAACATTAGAAAATTAATTAAGCTTTTAGAATGTTCACTTGTTAAGATTGTGTCTCTATTAAATAAAATTACTAATTCAAAGCGTATATGATATATGATCGGCACATTAAGATAACAAAATACGTGTACTTATAATTAAATCATATAAATTTCCATTTATTTTTCCGTAATTCTCTCAATCATAATTTATCACATGTCTTACTTTTAACTTTTTTCTTTTATTGTTATTTTTTATTATAACTTTCAAAATATGATGGCTTTGTAAAATTTTGATTACACCATTATGACATGCTTATATTTATAATTTATATACATGTCGATGTAAATTTCAATATAATTGTGGGTTATTACATATAAGTTGTCAAAACTTCTTCAAACTATGTTTTATATTATTCTGGATTATCTGTTCAATGTTCTCATTATTAATAACATTTCAACGTGCAGTTTCTATCTACGTTTGATATGTAAAACAGAATCACGGTAACTTCATACGATTATTCCTGACACGAGTGGGCGTCACCACCTTATTCACAACAAAACTAGTCATTAAAGATGTTTAATAAAGTCTATATCTTTAGGTCATGTCTATAGGTTCTCCCTAGACGTCATTAACAAGTAATATTTAATCTCAAGTCTAAGAGGACTATTTACCAGTTATTGGCTTCAATTTGTATATATGGAACATAGCTTCCATATGTAGAATATAATTATATTATGATGTTTTGGTTTAGAATAACTGATTAATATATTTGAAAAACCTTTACACTTGTCATATTTCAAAATAAATTCAACTTTGAACTCAAAATCATCGAATTATTTATTCTAATAAAAATACTTGTAATTTGAATCAAAGGTGACGGTGCACTACTAGGTGCATGAAACTGCAATTATGTACCTTAGAGTACGAATCTTTTAATCTGATTCATTACAAGCAGATCTTAATTGTTAAATAAATACATCTATTTTATAATAATTTATAATTTATATTATAGGATTCATATATATATATATATATCCAATATAACTAGTCTCCTACTTATGCGTCTTAGGCCTGTTTGATTGCACTGACCCACCCCCTGACCGCTGATTGGCTGACTCGGTCAGCCGGTCATCGTGTTTGATGTGCACGGCAAGCCCACTGACACGGTCCAAGGCATCTGACCGAGACCTAAATATTTTGATCACTGACCCAATTTCTCTTCCCCTGTTGGTCCGTCGTCTTCCATCTCGCCACCAATTTCACCTTCCCTTTCTCTGTAATACTTTAGTATAACTATTGTATGATTTGCGTATGACTTTTATGATGAAATCAACAAATGCTGATTATGAACTTGATGAACAATAAGAACATAAACATGTTGATTCCCCCAATGATCTTTTCAAATCTCTCAAACAAGATATAACAACAGATTGTTGTATTTGATTTCAACAAACACTAACCATGAAGCGGAAACCCATGATTAATGTTATGATATCAGTGTGTGTGTATAATTGCTAGTGATTGAATGCTTGTATGATAATAACTGCTTGATTGTATTGATTGTTCAAAAGCTTATAAAGGATTAGGGTATTATGCTGCTATTTATAGCCTATACATTGTCCGCTGTGGATGATAGACTGTCCGCTGTGGATGCTAAGTCGTCCGCTGTGGATGATAGACTGTCCGCTGTGGATGCTAATTCGTTCGCTGTGGATGTTGAATAAGCTGTCCGCTGTGTCTTGGATGCTGTCTGCTGTGAACACTAGTTGTATGTTTGTCTTGTTAGTTGTCCGCTATGGAGTGTTCATCCGATGTGGATTGAACATCCGCTGTGGACTGTTCAGCTGTAGACTTTTGTTCATCCGCTATATGTTTTGTTCATCCGCTGTAGACACTAGGACTTGTTCTTTATCCGCTGCATGGAGTTGGTCATCCGCTGTGGGACTTTTGACTATTTTTATTGATTACACATGACCAGTTAAATGCAAACTCGTCAGAACTTCTAGGCAGTATGGTTATTTTTATCATTCAGCAGAGTCAATCAGATACTGAATCAAACAGACAAGTTTCAGTTAGATGCAGACTCAGTCAGAACTTCTAACTGGATCAGCTTCTGACTCAGTCAGATCTTACTGAGTCAGTGGTAATTAAAAAGCCTCTTAGTTTATTGAGGACCCATCACAAACACGCCCATCACTAATATTCAAAGTTTTATATCTTATATATGTTTAGTATTTTTATTAAATTAAGCATGCATCTTATCCCTAAATTATATTCAAGGAGCGGTGTAGTGTAAACACTTGATTTCACATAAGCGGTTCTCCGTTTTAATCTGATTATTTTTACTGATTTTTTATCTTTATATTTTAAAAATCATGTATTAACATGTCCCATATTGTTAGTAGGGTATTGGTTTTTATTGATACCGTTCTAACAATTTAATATTATGCAATATATAGCTGTATATCTTAACTGGATATTTAGATTATGTCAAAACAAACACCACGAATTCAACAAGTCGGGGCCTTATGTACACGTGGCACAATTCCTAGGATGAAAGTGTAGACTACTTGATTTTATATGTACAGCATACATTGATAATTGCATTTTCCAGATTCATTAATTAATATTGAAAGATATACTTGTGTCCATAATTGAGCTCCTGAGAAAAGCCAGCTATACCTTTCCTTATTAAATTTACATAAACGGTCCATGCTTCTTTCATAAATAGTCAAATCATTCTTTTAACTTTTCATTTTTGCACTTTGAACCATGAACTTAACCAGCTGAACTTTATTTATAGCCTTCTCTTTTATAAACGACCTTAATATAATCATACTATAATTCAACTTATACTACTTCATGCGTCAAGTTAGGCTTGAATCCAACAATTCATGGATAGAGAACATACATTTTATCACCGGACTAGCCTAATGGTTGTAACTTTATTTATAGCTACCACTCAAAGATTAGTATGCAATAGTTTTTTTTTGTTTGAAGTTTTATAAATTTTATTGTTATCTTTCAGCAATGAATAAAATCTATGGTCTAAAATTGAATATCACACATATATTATGTCGCTAATTCCCGACGGTAGTATAATCAATACAATCGGTCGCAAAAGGGTTTGGTTGCAAATGGGTGCGGTTGCAGTTGCTAAATGTTTGATTGTAAACTCCGTCGTAGTCTAGGAGGCAAAAGGTTCGGTCCCAAATTGGTAGCAAAATATAAGGTCGCTAATTCGCGAGGGTAGTTTTATCAATACAATCGGTCGCAAGAATATTTCAGCTGTAAAAATTGATTCTAGAAGTAATTAGCGACCAATGTTTAAGTGTGTTAGAAATGGTTGCAAAACGGTTGTAAAGAAATGGTTGCAAAACGGTTGTAAGAATGCATTACCTTTGTTCTAGTTTTGACTAGTCGCAAATTGTCGTTTTTGTAGTAGTGTAAAATATGATAACAAGTAATGATACTTCAATTCCTGATTCCTTAAAAGAAAATAAATTGTTATGAATGAGGCTTAACAATAATGTTGGTAAAAGCTACTAGTGAAATAATTCGACCGTTCCTAAAAGCTACTAGTGAACAATCAAACTGCTTAATTATGCTTAAAAGATAGGGGATGATATTTGCAAAAGTTCAAAAATACCATGACCAATTGTGTAATTTTGTTATTTAATTATGCTTTCTATCATAACCATTCATGCCAATAATATGAGCATTTATGGCTTAAAAAAAGCTACAATCTTGAAAGCCATAATGACACACAAACCACAAGCATAAATATCCAATATCAGATCAAGCTACCTCCAACCTTATCATCAACAATACATTTCACAAGTTTAGTTACTCATCTTGAGTATGGCAGGTTCTTTTAAATCAAACAACACTACCTATGGAGTTCGGTCCATCAGTCTCCCTACGTCATCACATCCATTGGTCGATAGTGTCAAGAAAGCGCTTCACGACGTCGAATCATGGGTAATATTGTCATCATCATGTAAGCCATCAATAGAATCCATTTACGATGGTTTGTTGAAGTTATCAACATTGTATGAATGCATGCATGAGGTTATAAACGTTTTATGTTCGACCCAAGACAAGAAACATGTTGAAGAGCTAATGGACAAATTGGTTGGGTTCTTGGATGTGTGTGGCATCATGAGAGATATCATGTCACGCTACAAAGAGCATATAAGAGACCTTCAATGCGCTCTACGAAGGCAAAAGAGATATTCAAATATGGAAAGCAGTATTGCGCGATACAGCAGTTTTAGAAAAACAGTTAAGAAAGATGTGAAAAGATTGATGGCGAGTTTAAAGCAATATTCAATGGTGGTAAAGTCACAAGATAGCCATCACGACCACGACGACCACCTCCTTATCACAATGGTTATGGAGGTTAGTGTATCTGTGTTTGAGTCTCTATTGATGCCTTTTGTCATGTCAAATTCACAAACACCAAAGACAAGTAAATGGTCTACGGTGGTGTCGAAGTTGATTCAAAGGACAAGAGTGGCATGTGAAGAACATGGTGATCGACAAACAAATGATATCGAAAGTCTCGATGTTGTGTTACGTCGTCGATGCATCGAGGCCGACCAAGTTTCTTCGTGGTGGAATGATGAATGCATATGGGTAGCAATGGAAGCTCAGATAGAAAGAATTGAGGGTGGTTTGGAGTGTATTTTTAGGACTTTGGTAAGAACAAGGGCATCTCTTTTAAACATTATTTCCGACTACGGAATGTAAGAAAATTTTTAGGTAATTTGTAAAAAGATGTTATTTTACTACTCAATGATACCATCTGTTCATATAAAGTTTTGAAAAATTACCATTAGCAGCATAAATTATTGATGCACCATTACAAGGTTTTTTATGTTTAATTAATACAATCAGAATAACTTTTATGATGGTGATTTGTAAATACCATATTTCAATCTTATATATTATTGAAGAATATTTTTAAGTTTCTTAAAAAAAATATATACATCTTGAACAAAAATCATATTGTTTTCCTCAAAGATATAATAATTATAACAACAACAATAATAATAGTAAATTAATTAACAAATTAAGAATCAAATCCAACTTTACAATTTCTACAATTTCTATCCATTATTCCCTAACTCAATTACAAATGTTGTTGTGACATTTTCACTTACCCCCTATAAAAATTTCAAGCTTAACCCTAAAATTTATTAAGTTTAAAGTTCATTTCTTATTGTATCTCTAATATATGTTTTAACCATATTTCTTTTACTAATATGATATTCTTCAAAAAAAATTATTGATTGATAACTTTTTTCTTTATTGTAAGCTAATTTGTGTCTGCATTTAATTTTTTTTCTTGACCTTCTGATATAAATTTTGTTAAAAACACAATTGTACTCAAAATATAGTGTTTTTTTTGTATTGTTGGTTACATCGACTAGTGGTAACATACTGATATTGTGAAAAATGAAGCTGGTATCAATATAAAAACATTAATACTATTATATAGTTGCTGTCTATATATGTTTTGATCTTCATAACCAAGGCACAGCAACTTCATACATTTTATGTATGTATGTAACCATGTTAGAGATGTGATAGAAAGAGCTTAATTGATGCCTACGTAGATGTGCATGAGAGAAAGTTCTAGGGAGGAGAATGATGACTTTCTCCTCCATGATGGATGAGTAGACAAACATGTATATTTAAGAGTAAAATTAGAGGGTATGTGAGTTAGTTATTTTTTATAGTTAAACTATAGCAGTTGATAGATTTTTAGTGATAAAATTACTAAAATGAACAAAATCACACAAGATTATGAGTACTTATACTAGAAGCTCAAGGCGTCACGTTAGTTCTCTTAGCACATCACGTTGAGGGTCTACAATTTGGAGTTATGATGATGGAAGCATTTACAAGGGGTGGTAGGTTGGTATTTTGGAGTTGCGCCTTTTGCGTCGTGTCACTTTGGCTAATGCACCATGTTAAAGGAGTAAGCATATTTATTAAGATGCGAACGAAATTAGATCATCAATAAATGCTTTTAAATCAAAATTTCACAATCACCGATCAAAGTTTATTACATCCTTTAATACGATTTACTTGATTAAAAACATAAAGTCTAATAGGATTGTGATACCTTGAAAATGCACCCTCTTTATTGTTTCTTAGATGCCCTCATTACGTGTCATGACGAAAAAAATTTGGTCAACCTAATCTCTAGTGAACCAAAGCAACAAAAAGATGGGAGTTGTGACAACAAGAAATGTCCCTACCAAGTATGATGAATACCATAAATTTATTCCTATATTAAGCCTACATTTTATTTAAATAAGATAAGTTAAGAATTTTTAATTTTCAGGATATAACAAAATTATATTAATTATTTATGAAAGTTATTAAGTTATATGTGGTAATTTATAATAATTTACAATAAGTTTTGAAAACAATTACACAACTAGTTTTGTACCCTAGAGTTCGGCTTTAGACATAATACCAAGCCAGTTAGCAAGTAGTTAAGTAAGGTCTTTTCAAGGGCCCATAAAAACAAATATCTTTCTCATTACTTTCTAACTTCTACAACAAATTTCTAGGTCGTAAAATCTGATAATGAACGGTCTTTTGCTTAACAATTTCAAGTGATACAGCTAATACAACACATACACCTCCCTATAAGGAACATAGATGTATATCATACATGTGCGTTCCACTTTAACCAACAAACTATTATTAAAGGATTACATAAAACTAAATAAATTTAATAAATTAAAACTTAAAATGAGTACACATTAAATTTTAGCGTTTTAAGGAAAATAATAAGAAAAAAATAATCATATTCCAAATTGTTTTCAATGAAATGAAATAAAACTCGAGTCAAAATAATATTTTCAATGAAATGAAATAAAACTGAGTCAAAATTTTAACGATTTTAAAAAAATAATTTAAATCAGTTGTCATATATGATGATCATAACTTATTCGTTGGAGTCTGTCTACTCCTACGGGCACAAACGTGGAAGAACAGGGAAAGGGATCGTGAGCCCTATTTGTTGATGCTCTTTGAAAATTCGTAAGAATATATGCGAAATTTTCCATGAGGGAATAAACAAACTAAGGAAAAGAATTAACATAAAGAAAATATATGATCAATGTTTATTTTATTTATATTAGATGTCTTTTTATTCCCTTTTTTCCTCAAAACCTTAAAAGTTGTCGCATAAGCTTGCTTGAAACCAACACTTTTATAACTTGTTTATACCAAAAATGTGTCACATGACTGGTTCCCTTTAATACATGTAAACTTTTGTGATATGAATTAGTCGGTTTGTAGTGCAGATCTATGCGATAACAAAACAAGATCAAAGTAGTATATTTTATAGTCTCTCTTGTATTTGTAATTTTTTTTCTAGTCTAGCGTCTTGAAGGTTAGGTGTTATAGAGTTTCTGTAGTTTCTAAAAAATACTATATTATATCAATATAAATAAATAAATAATTATATATCACAAGACACATTAAAAATGCACCATCAACAATAGATATAACTAATATAGCAAATTGGATAATAAGATTAAGCTCTTTTAAAAACTACTAACCCAAACATTCCAATGACTCTTTTTCAAGACCTTTACTAATTCTTGAAAATTAAGTACCAAAATAGTAAAACGAGTCTTACTACATATAACTTATATTCTATATTCTATATTATAGTAGGAATATAATCATAAAGCTTTTACAACCTAGCAACAAATTTGAAATACCATATCCCGCCTCAAACTCACACATTATCATCTATGCACGTTATATGACACAATTCCAATCGAGTCCAACCTAAATTGACAGATAAAACTAGAAAGTTGTGACTAAACGTAACCCTACTACAGATACAGAGAGGGAAATTAAATTTTAACCGTGATCGGCCCACCAAGATTGTGAGGGGTACGTTTAGTAGAGTCACGCGAACAGAATTGACTAGTACAATAGTACATAGTTGTCATGAACCTAAAGTTAATCAAGGTGCTCTTATGATACGTTTAGGTGACTCAATGCTTTCAACATACATACCTCCAACGGTGAATCCACTCGGACCCCCTTCAATCCTTACATTTCTACATCTTCCTTCATCTATATTGTACACAAAAACTTCATCTTCATCACCCAACACAATATCCCCATCGCTTCCTTCAACCAAACCCACAGGCTTAACAGGATCAATCTCAACTCCACTAATACAAACCCTGGTCCAAGACCCACCAACACCATACTCCTCCATCACCCACAAATCATCATTACCCACAGGAGTACCATAAACACCAAGCTTCCCACCAAGAACAACCAGCTCATTAAACACAGCTTTCATTCACAATCGAATCAGGCAATTCGATTTCGTTGAATTCCTCGTTTACTAAATCAAAAGCAACAATGACCGTTGAGTACCCAGGCGTGTGCTCGTCAACCAGTGAAGACTCTCAACCGCTGGTCAAATGCCCAACGGCATGATCGTAAGGAGAATTACGCAACTTCCTCCACGAATCGTTACGCAAGCTATAAACCCCCACGAACATATCCGTGCAATCGGGGTTATGCTCGTTGTCGGTGTCCCAAAACGAGATGGAGATGATTTTGTAATCGTCGGTGGATGAATCGTAACCGAATCCATACATGACAAAACTCATATTCTTTAAAATCTTCAAAAATCACTTCAATAAAAAACTAAAAAACATTAACACATCATTACCATCTTTTTTTTCTAACCACTCATTTTTTCTCTCTTTAATATATCCATATATATGGTACATAGGCCCCACATCTATTTGGTGTTCTTGTGGAAGAACAATCGCATAAAAAACATCCCCACCCAATGGTGGCAAATTCAATAAATGTCTACCTGGCTGTTTTTTAAATATGAAAAACGTTTATTGGAGATGCTCTTAGGCGTTATGCTGACTACAGTTCCTTTTACGTGATGACATGTAATGACTAATGAGAGCTTCTATCATATATAACCAAACTAAAATAAAATTTATGATATATGCTCTTATTTAATAGTTAAAGTATTAGCTTTTTTGTAAGCTTATTTTTTTTTTCATAAATTAAATTTATGAAATATAGAATATGATTATTCTGCGCTTAATTTTTTTATAAATTAAATTTTTATGCGTACTTATTTTTTGTAACCCTTAATGGATGGAGAATGTCAATCGGTAGCAAATAGTTTACGAGCAAAAATTGTCACCAGCAGGAAGTCGTTGGTAGGAATATGACAAGTAGTTTTGTAACATTAGTCCTCCTGAATATATATTTCCCAACAATCTTTTCATAATTGGACCAATGATTAAACTAAGTCTTCTTTGTTAGAGACATACATGCACATTTTATAACTTTATTTGGTGATGCACCATTTTATACGTGTAGGTTAACTGTATTTCTAAGATATTTATGTGCTAAAAATATATCTCTCATTTGCTAAGATTAGTCATAAATGCAACAAATGAAAGATAAAGCCACAAAATGATCAAAATGACAAATCAACAACATCATGGACGATCCATGGTCGATTGTGGATCGTCCTCAAACTTTTTGATCAACATTGACTAAATGATGCTTGAACAGAAGGACCACACTCACATACAAGGTCGATCAATGTATTGACCGTGTCATATTTCGAGACAATTTTTCAAGATTAAGTTCTACGCTTAATGAAACAAAGTTATCGGCAATACAAGATCATCAAGGTAAAAGGATGTTGGTATAAAACATAGTCACTTATGGATAGGTATTTTATAAATAGATACGAGTTTAAAACCATGCGAGATTTGTAAATCACGATGCACCAATTTTATGAATTTTATGTGTCAAAGTCATTGGATGAGATTTACACCAAGAGCATTGTTATTAAATTACTTTGGTTAAGCAAATTTGAATTACAAAATGAGGAGATAAAAGATAGAGATAGAGACTATATCATGTATACTCTTGTACCATATAATATGATTAACCGTATAAGAATCAACAATACGCTAATTTAGTATCCAGTTAACACTCTTTGATCTTGGTAAATATTTGACATAGATGTACTAGTTTAAGAGAGCCTTTATTCATATTTAAAACAGGAGATTCTCCTATTGAAGGATATCAAGAACAATATAAATAATTAAAACACGGTCGGTACACGGTCAGGTCGTGAACCAATCAGTTGAAGATGGATCCGCTCAAACAATATCAAAATTCAAAGAAGAAATGATGTACTAATAGTACTATAACATAAAGTAAAGGATACAAAGTTAAAAAAATCATCGGAGAAAATTCTATAGAATCAAAAGATGTATACAGAAAGAGAAATTTTGAAAAACAAAACATATACATGGAGATATTTATAAAACAAAACAAAATTATAAATGTATATATCATTTGTAACATAAAATTACCTTTTTTTTTCGAACGACAACTTTCATTAAAACGGAAATCAACTAACAAACCAGCAAGGAGCTAGAATGGAGATGCACAAACATTACAAATAAAAATACTTTAATACATCCCATTCTAACACTAACTTACAAGCTCTATTTTTATCCATGAAAAACTCAACACTTTTATCTCCCGAATGATCTCATCAATCTTTATAGGATTGTTTGAGAAAATGAAATTGTTGTGGGCTCCCCATAAACACCAACACACCACCATTTACTAGAACATGAATAGCTTTCTTTTTCATCACGTTCCCGGGAACATATTTGTGAACCTGTATTAAGGGTTGTTTGGTAGCATCTGAATCAGCCTCTTAATGATTTAGATGTCTGAGTGGTTCAACACTTAATGGTTCAGACTGTTTGTTTCGCGAGCAAATGTCTGAATGGTTCAGACATTTGTCTCTGAATGGTTAAGCATTATACTAATGTTGAATGGTTAAAAGGTCTAATGCTGAATGGTTAAGACCTCTTAATTGAATTGGTCAGACATTTGTCTTTGAATAGTTAAGCGATATACTAGCTCTTAATGGTTAAGACCTCTTATTGGTTCAGCACTTAATCATTCAGAAATTGCCAAACAACCCCTAAGTCGGTGAAGGAAAAAGCGAAAATAGGGGGAATATTACACCACGTACTAATGCTGCCAGACAAGAGTTGAGAAAAAGCAAGAAGTGAAAATACGGTCAATAGATTTGCTTGCTGAGCGGCAGAAACAACACACGTCCGGACCTTTCACAAGCTCATCGAATGTTGGTAATCGATATAAAAGAGCCCTTCAAGCGAAAACATTCACCTTAATAGGCGCCCACCTATTTCATTCTAGAATATTTTGTGCTGGAGCAGGAACACCATCATATAAGAGCTTTTTAACCGATGTCAACAAAAACGATTTCTATGTTTTCGAGTCTTGAAATTTACAACATACCATCCTGAACATTTATATGTCATTCATTGCATATGACATTCTAGCTGGTTGTGAATTTCTCATCTTGAAAAATTCAACCCATAAATAATAATTATAAATCTTTTATATATATATATATATAATTTAAAATTTCTAATTTATTCTCCAATATTTCACATCTAGTAGTAATTTTTGGAATTGAAAATACGTTAGCGATGGCAAAATGAATGCACAAATTCAATATACTTACATAACTTAAAGATTATACGATATACTACATGTTTACTTATAACATAAGAGAAACCTTCAATTTCAATTCATGAAGAAAAACCTCAATACCAAAAACGTTACAAAATGGATTAATTAGTTGGATTTTCTCTCTTTCAATTTTAAATTTAATTATTATTATAATTCTAAGCAACTTATTTAATCTTAGTATTAAAAAATGTTGTATTTGAAAAATAATAAGTTATTACAAAATGTAATAATTATATGTTTTTCTTTAAAATAAATAAACAATCGCTTCTCTCGAATCTTTATGTGTAATTTGGTGTCGACGAAAACTTGACGAAATTTGACACCCCATCTCGTTGCCTCTTGCTTCCTTATCTTGGTGGATGCAGAGTTCGCCATTTCTACACCCCCTTCATTACTTCTGCAGAACCCCACATCGTACGGTTACCCTATCCCTCTTTTCCCATCGTTTTCCTCTCTATCTATTTCCCAATTGTGATGTTTCAATCTGCTTCTTTTTCTTTAATCATCTTTTATTTGTGCTCAATGGTTTTCATGCCAAATTTTGAATCTTTTTTGTTAATCTTTTATGGGTTTGGGAAGAGTTTTGTTTAGGTTTTACTCTGATGGACTCCATTGCCATGGTCCTGCTTGCTATGCACACCAACTGTTTGTAGAAAGTGTAGCTTAAATTTTGTTACAGTGCATGCTCATATTATCTACACGGGTGATTAAAGAATTGAGTAGATTGGCAATACCATTTTTTAAGCTGTTGTACGTTAAATAGTTTTAATTTCTACCGGAGTGTGAAAATTGATGTCATGTATATTTCAAGTGTATGGCTATGTGTATGCGGTTATTATGTAATTTTATTTCACATTTTTATGTGGGTGATGCAACATTTTCACCTGCTTCTTTGTCTAGACAATTTCTCGAAACTTGATTATATTCGTATTTGTTGTTAGTGTCCTGATTCTAGGTTAGTTTTGTAACCTAGAAAAGATGATTGATACAATGAATCATTGGATTCCCATGAAATGTTTTACTACGAGTATATATTTCATTAAGGTTTTGTGAACAGAGTCATCCATTTCTTGTTAGAAAACATGTTTATTATATGCACTTATGTGATTACTCATCAAGAATAGAAGGAACTGAAAGCCTGTTTTGCTTTTCGTAGAGGTTTCTTATCTTTATGATTCACGGAAAGCAATTTGTGTTATACTGTTACCTATAATCAGTGTCAAATTTGCATCGTTAGGGATATGCGATCTGCTATTCCTCTATCCCAATTAGGATATTGCAATGTGCTACACTTGCCTACTTTGAGATTAAAAATCATTTACAGTATGCTGGCAATTATAAGTCTTTTGGCTTACCTTAAAGTTGTCTTTGAGATTAAGAATCATTGACGTATGCTGGCAATTGTAAGTCTTTTGGCTTACCACTACCACTTTCTTTAGGATGTGCAATTAGATACTTAGAGAGTGCACCAAATTAGGTAAATGCATGGTACATGTCTATATTCTTTTTAAAACCAATATTTTAATCAGTTTATGTTGCAGCCAAAGTTTGTAACTTGGAACTAATTCTAATCAAACATGCACTTTTTTATGTATGATCTTTCATGTCATTGCAAACAACAAGATTAGTAAGTTGCAGATTCATTATGAACTCTTGTTCACAATGCAACTGATATTTCAGTTTTGTTTAAAGTGCATACATAGACTTTTATCAGTATTTTCTTTACCTATTGTTGAAATAACAATTAATTCATATCATATCTACTAGTTGCAGCTTATGTAATTTTGAGTTACATTTGTATAAACTTAGATTACAAACACTTGACTGAAATTAATGTATCTTAAACCATGATGTGGTTAGTTTGATTTCAGGAGATACATGGTAGAGGATGTTTTTTGTGTAGCTGTTTTATCACAGGAGGTATGCAATCTGTATGTGAAATCTTGTGGATGTTAAGACCTGAAGTCTTACTTTCACCACATTTAGCTAGTAAAAAAAGCAGGAAAATATTACTGAGGAGGTCATTGTCTAGATCATGTATCCGCAATCCTTCACCGAATTATTTTGGGTCATGGATGGTGGACACATGGCTCCCTGGACAACCATTGATTTCTTCTCAAGCTAGAGGTATATATTCACTATAACAACGTTTGCATTAACCAAAACTTAATATTTAATATGTTTCTGAAAACTCAAATGCTTCCAGTGATTTGACAGATGAAGGAAAAAAATTGGAAAATTCAGGAAGTGACTTTTTGGTCTCGAAACAGTTATTGGGTGATCTAGATTTTGAAGATGATTTTGGTTCTGAAGATATTTATGGATCATACAGCAGCAATTACCAGCCTGTAGAGGAACCCTGGCTTCTAGAGTCTTCTGAGGTTTTCAGATCTATTAGGCAAACAGATTCTTCAAGTTTATTAGATAATATAAACTTGAAGCAACATAATTCAGAAGGACAGTACCCTGTTGAGGAGCCTTGGTTACCTATAAAGGTTGCCACGAACAATGAGGGACTGCGAATTACAGAAATAGTCTCTCATGATGAACCTAGTGTTAACGAGCTTGAGGAAATTCCAAAAAGTTTGTTTCTTGATAATGATAGTAGAGTAGGGGTAGGTATGCAGGAGGTATGCGTGGATACAGTTATACTGATAAACTCTTCTTTATGTACCATGCAAAGGGTTGCTGTAATGGAAGATGAAAAATTGGTTGAAATATTACTAGAACCTATAAAAAATAATGTGCAGTGTGATAGTGTATATATAGGAGTTGTTACAAAACTAGTTCCCCACATGGGTGGTGCATTTGTAAACATTGGCACCCTAGGGCTTCTCTTGTGGAAATAAGGCATCATCTTGAGCCATTTATATTCCCTCCATTTTCACATTTTAAAAATCAAAGATCAGCAGATGGGTCTTTGCTTGTGGAGCTTCTAGAACATCCTACTAGGGTTAATGAGAAAAAACACATTTCAGAAGATGTGGAACTCATTGATAATATTAATGATCCTGATCAGAATAATGATGATGATTTTGAAGAGCATGATATAGATGATGAGTTTGATGTATCTGAAGATTTTGAAGGAAATGCCAATGGTGACGTGGTTAGTAATTCTGTCTTGTATATTAATGGCAAGAGGAATATATTTCAACCAATTGGAAATAATTCACATAGTCAAACCATGACTACTATTACTGCTGGCAATGGAAATTTAAATGGTGCAGTCCATCAACTTCAAGCTAAGGAAACTAGTTCCGATGAAAGTACGTGGGCCCAAGTTCAAAGAGGCACAAAAATAATTGTCCAAGTTGTCAAAGAGGGATTGGGTACCAAAGGACCAACATTGACAGCTTATCCAAAGTTAAGGAGCCGATTCTGGGTATGTCCTATTCTGAATATGCTCTGGCAATTTTGACATTGTCTACTTAAAAATTGGTTTTAAGGCTATATTTTGTATCCAACGGGTATACTTGGAAAACATAGTTTTAAATGAGACGATTCAAATGGGTGGTAAGTGACCTAATGTGTATTTAGATGCTTACAACCTCTTAACTTTGTTTATTTAAAAGATTACATTGATCTCATAATAAGGTTTTTAATCATATTATGCATCAATTTCTTATAACTTCAGCAAAAAAGGAATAAAAAGATGTTGGCCAGTCAACCCAATATGTATTAAGAATATGGTAATACCATAAAAACCAGCATCCTTTCTCATTTTTCAAAAATAAGTCCTGAACCCAGTTTGAGCATCTTAAAATCTGTGAACTTGTTCAAAATACACATGGCTGTGAACAATGTTAAATGTCAACTAATAACACAATCATAACATATGTGGAGGCCATTTAGATGACTTTACAGTAGACGTGGATACCATGCATACTCTTTTTTTCTGACTTGGAGGGTTACCTGATCAAACTTTGACCAATTTAAATAGAAATCCACATCATCTTATATGATTAGTAAGGGTATCCACATCAACATTTCTGCACACTTGGAAAGCGGCCTTATCAAATTTTTCCTGATTTAAGGGGGTAAGGATTTTTTTTATTTAAAAACTTTACAAGTACGTGTATTTTAAACACAATATACCCAAATTATGTTGAGGGGTGGTGCAAAATGAGAAGGTATGATGGTTTTTTGTGCTATTAACTCAAAATAGTACCTATTCTGACCTTAATCTCATTTATTAAATAGGGATTTAAATAATGTGCAGGTTCTGATGACTCGTTGCAACAGGGTGGGAATTTCCAAGAAAATATCTGGGGTGGAGAGAACTCGGTTGCGGGTCATAGCAAAGACTTTGCAACCACCTGGGTTCGGTCTGACTGTAAGGACGGTTGCTGCTGGTCATACTTTGGAAGAACTGCAAAAGGATCTTAATGGCTTGCTTTCAATGTGGAAAAGTATTACTGAACAAGCAACATCCGCAGCCCTTGCAGCTGATGAAGGCGTTGAAGGTGCAATTCCTGCTATGTTACATAGAGCAATGGGCCAAACATTCTCAGTTGTCCAAGATTATTTTAATCATAAGGTGATATTAGCAAGATAGTTGTGTAATGTCTGATATTTAGGCATCATTTTGAATATGTATTAATGCTCCATTTGGCCATCTTCAGGTGAAGAAAATGGTAGTCGATTCTCCAAGGATATATCATGAGGTATCTCTTGTCTAAGCATATCAAAATATCTCTGTGGTTATGTATTCATATTACTTTTCTTACTCACTTGTGTGTATGTTCATTTTACGGTTGATTGAGTAAACGGTGCTTAACATGTTATTACATTGTGTCTGTGTGTGTGTGTGTTTTTAAACATTGCGCTGGTTTTCCTTCACTTATTTATCAGCCTCTGAATCTTTGTGTCTCCATTCAGGTTACAAATTATCTTCAGGATATGGCTCCTGATCTCTGCAATCGTGTTGAGTTGTACAACAAAAAAAATCCACTTTTTGACGAGTATAACATTGAAGAAGAACTTAACAACATGCTAAGTAAAAGGTGAGAAGCAACCAGTGCTCTGATTATTGGCATGTTTAGGACTTACCTTGTTGCATCACTTAACTTTTGTGGAACAAACTAAAATTATCAGGCAAGTACAAAATCTGCTGTAAGTTTGTCTTTAGTACGTAATTATAAAACTCAACCTAGATAACAGTTAATTAGAAAATCCAAATGCAGTTGTAACAAGAGGCCATTATCCTCATATTTTATTTTTTATATCAAAATGGTAAACCTGTTTATCAGTCTCCACCTCGAGAAATATTATTTTTATTCGATTTGTATTTATTTCTCCAATATTTATTGTAGTTAAACACATATTTTGTAATGTAGGGTTGCACTCTCCAATGGAGGTTATCTAGTTATTGAACAAACAGAGGCTTTGGTCTCCATTGATGTGAATGGAGGGCAGTGTATGCTTGGTCATGGGACTTCACAGGAGAAAGCTATCCTTGAAGTCAATCTTGCAGCTGCTAAGCAAGTATGTATGCTTATCATTTAGTTCATTTTATATGTGCCTGTTTATATTACAAATATGTTCCTTTAACTGAAGTATATAAATAAGTAATCATGTCAATGTTAGCAACTTTAAGGCTCTCTGTTTACCGATTGTGATATGGTGAAGCAATATTTTGTCCATTCTCTCTCTTTAAAACTGAAACTGCTGATTATTGAAGAATTCAAACTATTTTCTGCAATTATTCTAATATGATTTTCAAGCGGTATGTTCCTTTTCTTCCTCCACGTTAAATAATTAATATTGATTATCCATGGATTTCAGATTGCTAGGGAATTACGATTGAGAGATATTGGTGGGATTATTGTAGTCGATTTCATTGACATGTCAGATGATTGTAAGTCTCTCTCTATCTACTAAGTCCCTCCCGCTTTTTTTTTTATGTCCAGAAATGTTCATACAGGAAGGCCTGTTTCTGTATCAACATTACCTGACAGCTACATTTTTCTTTGTGAATATATTTCTTCAGCAAATAAGAGATTGGTCTATGAAGCGGTTAAAAGTGCAGTTGAGAGGGACCGCTCATTGGTCAAAGTCTCTGAACTTTCAAGGCATGGGCTGATGGAGATCACCAGAAAAAGGGTATGGCCTTTTTCCTTTCTAGACGGTTACATGTAGCTTTTGATTCTATACTTCATCAAAAAGATGGATTATAAATCAATAACATTATTTCACAAGTAAAAAAATCTGCATTACTTTTGAAGCATGATAACTGTTTTGCGCTCGACCAGGTACGACCCAGTGTGACATTTATGATCAGTGAACCTTGTTCTTGTTGTCATGCTACCGGGAGAGTTGAAGCTTTAGAAACCTCATTTTCTAAAATTGAGCGTGAGATTTGTCGATTGCTTGTGAGTAATTCTTTGCTTTATTTACCAATGTGGTCCAAATCGAATAGAAAAACCAAAACAGTGAATTAATAAGGATATTTGTTCATACCATTTTCATTTGTGTTAGGCACAGCTGGATAAACCAGATCCTGGAAAGCCTGAAACATGGCCAAAGTTCGTTCTAATGGTTGATCGATATATGGGTAGTTACCTAACTTCTGGAAAGAGAACAAGGCTAGCTATCCTGAGTAGTTCTCTTAGAGTATGGATTTTACTCAAGGTAATGGGTTGATTTGGGTTGTGCATGTGTGTTTTTTTTTATTTTGATTTCAAATGGGCCAAATCATATAATTCAGCTAAAAGGGTCATGTTCTTAACGACTTCAATACATCAGGTTGCAAGAAATTTTAATAGGGGTGCATTTGAGTTAAAGCCACTAGCAGATTTCAAGGACGACAGAGATGAAGATGAAATTAAAAGGCGGCCACCGTTGCAGCCACCAAAGAATACCACCAGAGATCCACCAAAGAACACCACCAGAGATCCTCCCAGACGGAAAGTCACCATCTTTCCCATCAACAAGTGGAAAACTGGTGGGGGTAAATGAACAGATTTGAGATTTTCAGCTAGTTTTCTGCTCATAATAAAGGTTCCAAGTGAGAAATGTTACTTTTTTAATTTTATTTACTAGTGACAACTTTAGAGCTGGTTAAATATACCATGTACTTTTGTTTATACAAATTCAGTATCTTAATTATTTGTTTGGTTATAACGAAGAAAATGTCAGAATTTTGTAAAGAGTATATATCCATCATATGATCCATTTTTACTGAAGTAGCAGTTTATCCCCAACTGTTTCATGTTGTTTGGTTATGTCAATAAATGCAATATCTGTTTAAAGTCATCTAACATTATAGTCATTATTCATATTTAAACCATTCTCAATAATTAAGGGTTTAGTGAAAATCTATAGAGTATTTACATTTTAATTTTTTTTATTATTTTGTTTTTTTATTGAATACTCATGTCTTTTTCATGCAATCATCAACAATAATTTGGATGTTAACACTTTCTTCCATCGAATTGTCTTTTCTTTTGTTTTGTTGTGCCAAACTGATTATTACCAAAACTAGGAAAAGAATAATATAATTATTATATGTATATAATTTTTTCAAAACTACAAGTCTACAATAACCATTTAAGATGTCTTACTACTAAATCATCTTGTGATGTTTATTATATGTATATAATTGAGTGAACTTTTTTGAACATGAAAAGAAATTTTCCGAAAATTGGATGGTGTTTTCTCGGGAAAAAATGTCCAATATTTTGATTAATTTCATGCAAAATAACAAAGTATCTTAGTATTCATTATGGCAACATAAATAACAGGGACCGGAAACGATTCAAAATGGTCATTCATCCGATAAATAGAGACCCGTTAAGTGGAGTAGGCTCCAAGGAAAACAAGACGAAATAGAGATAAACTTATGATTCAAATGAATGATAAAAACTGATTGAACCCGATTTCAAATCAAGAGATTGGCAAATGAATGATAAAAACTCAAGTTTTGATTAGAACATCATAAGAACGAAACAAAAAGAAAATAAAAGAAAACGAGGAAACAAACTGAACTTGGAGGCAAGATTTAAAGCCGATGTATTTCAATTTTTTTCTCAATTAAACACAAAGATCAAAACAGTCACAGAACAAACAATAATGTGGTCAGATACTAATATTATCACACAAACCACTGTTTGAAAAATTCAGCATATGAACATAAGTAACAAGTAACAAGTAACTAGTTCAGCAACAACATCTACACGATATGACGTCAAAACATGTATATGGTACCGACTTCTGCTCTAGCTCAAGTGCACCTGGTAGTGGTTCCATGGCATATATGCTTGTTCTTGCAAAACAAAAGTTGTATAAATTTCTGCATGCACCTTTACTGAACGGATACACTCTTTCTGGGATCGATCTGCACGTTAGTTCCAAGTGTTAAGAGTGTGTTTGGATTTGCGTTTAAAAACTGATCATGTGTGGTTATAATACTAGATGCAATCAAACTGATTGATAAAATGTAAAACAAAACTACATAAGTACCCTTTTTCTAAAAAAATTAAGAAATTTTACTCCCATCTTTTCGACATATCTCATCAGTATCACAAGAATGCTCTTTTGAGTTGTTGAAGCATGAATTTTTTTTTAAAAAAATTGTCGTTTGTTAAACCCTCAAACAACTTCAAACAATAAAAGCAAAATATAAAACTCTCCCTGTATACCGTTTAATCTGATTCAAATTATCCAGACTAAAATGATCACTTTCGAATATCACATCCAAACACCCATAGTCCATACATGATTTTGGAGAAGTACATGGCCCTTCTCATGTTCAAATTTGGATCAGGATCCATAAAGTTTTTAGGACCTCTTGCTAGTATACATTTTGTATAACAGTAATTGCCTAGGTGTCATCTTGGTGTATTCGTTTCCCTGCATGTGATCTTAAATGCTATAACAACTAATAGATACACGAATGGGAAACCATGACCCAGCCTTTTCTCCTTTACAAGTCATCAGCACTACCACAGTATGACAGTAACATAAACTGAGCAATATTAGCTATATTTTTGTACTCTCTCAAGTAGGTGTAAGCAATACATGTGTGTGTGTGTGCATGCGTGTTTATGGTATATGTACTTAAGGTTTCTATTTCATGTTGTATTTAGTTATTGGTCCATACCCATAAGTTACAGGCAATTCATATAGGTTTTCCTAGCTAACATTAATAGACAACAAGTAAACTCTTAACATACTTACACTTCAAGCTAACATTAATAGACAACAACTCTTAACATACTTACACTTCAAATGTGGTAATCAATATTTCTGCATGAGACCAACAAAACATGAATTGAGATCTATGTTAAAGCAACTAATTGGCTAGAAAAAGCCAAATGCCGACTCCTTTTAGGGACATGGATAGAAATATAGCCAGGTAGATTAATCAATAATTAACGTCTGATCCTTTATGTGTTATCCGGAATACATTTTTTCTATTGTGATCAAGATTTAGATGGTGTTTAAAGAATAGCCGTTTTTCCTAGTATTATGTTTAGAGATGGAAATTGCAACCTATTTACTTGGTTCCAGCCATGTTTATCTGTAAGTGGTCGAATAATAAAAAAGTTAGCTAGAAAGGACAGGACAAATATGTCAAAAGGGTTAAAATTGTCCAAAGTGTATTATTAATGCATTAAACCACCTAATTATTCTATTAAAACAAATAACTTACTATTCAAATACATAGTTTTGTAATTATATTGACAAACTAATTAAATGTTATAAAGTTGAACAAAACAGGTTCTGATTAATTCTGCCCAACAAGTACCCAAAATTACCTGATTTGACCTTGTAAAACCCGATTGACCTGTCTCTTTTTTTAACCTCCACTCATTAAATGCATGTATATCATATAGTTCTCTAGCTATTAAAGATACAAAACAGTTTCACTCTATTTTACCAATGCATGCAACTATCTGGATATGTTACCAGTTACCACTTTGTGAAATCATGTCTTAACTAGATACCAATTTTTTTTTCCAAACTGCCTATCATTGTTTAGGGAAAAGTAGACTTAATTGCATACACCGACAAAAAACTGGTATCATAATTATTACATGTTTGCACACATTGTAAACAAATCCACTCATTTGCATACATTGGTTGGTGAAACGTTGTTGCATTTTTAATTCTGTGCTAATTTTCTCTGATACATCTTTGTTAGCAAATCACTGGAAGCATGCATGCTTAACGTCATAGCAGCATTTATATAATTAGTCCCAGTCTATTGTAGGTAAAGTCTATTAAATTTTGTAGAGATATGGCAAAGAAATCATATGATTAATCAACTAACCTCATATATGGTATTCTCCGGCGTCTCACAAGCTCATAGGTGGTTTGATTTGTCACAACTAGATAGCTGAAAAGATGGATAAAGTAGCAAATTCAGGTGGATGGGTTACCTAGAGATGCATTAATGACACACACACATATAATTTATGTGTGTGTGATTATTTGTCTTCTGCGTAAGAAATGACAGATTAACATGTATAAAGAAATATCAAAAAGAAAAACTCACGTATGGAATAGAAGAAGAAGGAGAAGAAATATCAAAGCAATTGACAATATAGATAGCAGGATGATTATGATCACATCCACCAACCTAAATGAAATGAAAAAAATATTATAATCCCTCTTTGAATATGATCTAAAAGAAGTTGGAAATGAGTATACAAAAATCAATATCTTAATTAAGCTTTTCATTTTCTGTCCTTACTCTTTTCAAGTAATAAGGAAGGTCTACAAGGAAACCATACCATGCTTTACTAAATGAAGCTTGTAAGTACTTAATATACAAATGCCAGTCCAAATACTTAAGGCTGTTTCCTCAAGAATGTACCACCTGTCAATCATTTAACCAAAGACGAACAAGTTATAAAAAGATTAGAAATAAAAATAAAAAAAAATAAAAAGAACAAAAGAGATATACAAAGAAAGAGAAGTCGTCAATAATATGTATAAATTACATACCAAAATCGACAATGGTTGCCCTGGCCAATACATGTTCCCAGCCAAACACAATGGTGATCAAACTGAAGAACACACCTATCACAATCATGGCAATGTTTTGCTCTTGGAGGCTGCAATAAATATTTTCAATGAGCATAAGTTCTAGAGGTAATTTCATATATCCCCTCCACAATATGAAAAATACCATATTTACCAAACAAATCATCACATCAAATATGCGCATTTTCATATATTTAACACAAGTACCCATCTCTTATGTAATTAGTTTATGAGAGCTTGAAGAGTAAGGTGAGGAGAAGGGAAGAATAATCATTTTATAAGATATAAATTAATGAAAATTTCAAAATATAATTTTAGTGTTTAATTGGGTATATTTAATGTTAAGTTTTTTGGTTGAATGAATATGATATTATTGTGTTTTTAGGGGTATAATGTATATATGAAATTGCCCCAAATTTGAACATGAAAAATGAGTTATCCCTATTTTAGCATGAACTTAACAGTTTAGGAGGAGAAACAACCCTTTTAAACTAGGTAATGCCCATATTAATAATATTATATATTATAGATGCATTCATACTTGATAACTTAGCAAAGACATTTAGGGGAAATAGATCGCTTGTTACTTTGTTCTGCCAACCGTTTTCAACTTATGACATTACTTGGTAACCTACTAAACTAAATGCAATGTTTAAGTCACTTCCCATTTAACTTCATAACATTAAGAATTTTAGTAATCATCCAGTAGAGATTTTAACAACAAAATCAAGTAGCCCGTACAAAAGAAAGGTACAAAAAAAGGTACCTGCACAACATTACAGTAAGAGCATGTGTAAGTCCTGAAACAAACACAAGTTGTTAGTGAGAGAGCTAAAGTTTTCAGTCAGCTACAATTTTCCAGCAATTTATTGGCTGGAATTAGCATAAACAAAATGGAAATGATACTTGGGTGGCTTGTAATGCTGTTTTGATATTCAGATGGCCTTAATGTAACTTTTTAAATACTTGTATGGACAATGTATTATCTATATTAATAACGAGCCTTGCTCAACAAAGGCACATTGTCAAATGCATAACATAAAACCCCACTGCCACATACTAATATAAAAAAACATAATCAATTGCACAAGAAAAATGCATAGCATAAATAAATAACAAGCAACTACCTGACAGATGTTCCAGGTGGGTACATGTCCATCACCATCTTTGTCCAATCATTGGATTGTTCCCTACAAGATTTTCTCCCGACTGGTTTCTGTCTATCGTCACAACTACACTGCCATTTTTACTTGAAGCAGGTTGTCTTTGCTTGATCATTCACATTAATATAGAAATAAATTACAATGTATTTCCTTACAAGATACGTACATGATACAATTCGCCTCAGTTTAATAGAACTAATCCATCATTGGAAATACAAGATTATGAACATAAACTTAATGTTGGAATAAGTGCTTACTTTGAAACTTCTGATGCCCTCAATGAAGCTTCTGTCCTAGCAAAATCTCTCATTGCATCAAGCACATACCTAATCAGGCGCATAACTGTTACACAAAGCACTAATCTACTCTACTGCTAGGCAGGCACATACCAAAGAGCACATATCAATAAAACAAAATATAAACAGAAGCATCACATACCCTGGAGAAGAACCAGAGGTAAAGAAATACTGAACTAATGTAGCAACAACCAACAACATATAGATTGATGTGTACCTGTAGAAAAAGAGGTTTGGGGCAAGTCATTAAAAGGTGATTACACACAGAATTGTAACACAAACGTTAACATTTAAAAGCTTTTCAAATTTAGCAAAATTTTCAGACTTTAATGAAACAAGCATGCTCTTGAACAATTGAGCTAACTAGCCCCTAACATACAGCCTTCACAAGATCAGTAACAATAACCTAGTTTCATGCCCCAAAAAATTGACACCTTACATAATAATCCTACTGTACTTAGGTTATAGCATAGAAGTGTATGCCAGTAAATGGGCATCTGCTCACCAAGGCTTTTCTTTTGATTTCTCTCTGAACTCTTCATCGAAAATAAAAATAAAACCAACGAAGATTAGATGCAGCATCACCAAAGCCAATCTCAAACACAAGGTAGATCTTCTAGCTGCAACCACAATAACCAACAATATGAACACTTTGCCACACAGACACACACACAAGGAGGGTGTAATATTACCAGGATCGGAGAGACAGGGGAAGACGTTGAAGCATCGGTCGGAGAAGCGATCCGATGTGTCACGAGAGGGAAGGCAACAAGCCATTATCGTCATTCGACTGAAACCCTAAAAAAGCTTTTAGCTTGAGCTTACGATTGTTGCATATCAGAAAGAGTGAACAGTTTATAAGCAGCTCGATTGAGGGAATGAAAGCAGAGGTAGAATAGAATGCTCGTGAATGGATGCAGCCGATAAACACAACACAGGTCAAGAATCAAGATTTGAGGGATGCAGTGGGGTTAGTAATCGGATAATCGTATAATATTATTTTTGCATCCAAGTACCTTGTTTTTGTGAAACCACCCCTATTCACCTACAATCTTCAAGCCTTCTAATTTTTCATTCTCTTACACAAAGCACTAATCTACTTATGTTCAAGATTGGTCGTGAAGATGCACATGAACGTGTACTGATAGATTATTTCTCCAATAATAAAAGATTTGGTGATAACATGTTTCGGTTACAGTTTCGTATGTGAATACGAATACAGTTGTTTGAACGAATAGTAGGTGATATGTTTTTGAATATTATCAGATTATATACAATGCTAGATGGAAAATGAGTTTCTCATCATTGTAGAAGTATACTAGAACTTCACATAAAGAATACAATTCTTTTGCGAATGTGTCATTTGGTCATATGGGAAAGTGTATTTCCCTTGACCTAGTGCAAACAACATAGAAAATTTGTATGTTCAGAACTGACATGGTTTCTCTGATATGCTAGCCAGTATTGATTGTACATGTCGAGAGTGGAGGAACTGCATTACTGTACATGTAAGACGACCACCATCATTTGACAATTATTCTAGAAGCATTAGCCTTACAACATTTGTGTTTTTGACATACATTATTTGGTTTCATCGATTCCAACAACGACATCAATGTACTAAATCAGTTGCATTAATTCAACGATTATGTACATGGATCCGCACCAAAGGCTTTCAATTATGGTTAATGAAGCAGGTTACAAGTATTATTTACATGATGAGATATACACTAACAAGGCAATGTTTGTGAAAGCATTTTTTTTCACTGCCCAAAAACAATTACAATTCAAGAAACAACAAGAAAAGAAGTTGAACAAGCCATTAGTGTGCACAAGGTTGTTGGGCTATATTTCGACAAGTAGCACTAGCAATGCAATCTTATAAAGTTAGAAATAATGACGTAACTTGTATTATATCACACAACCTGATCTTGAAGAATGATGGCCTAGCGATATGTCTTGAGCACATTTAAATTGATGATGAAGTTCCCATCAATGTTAACGGCCTAATCAATATAGAAAGACAAATGAATGATCTAAATAACCTTATGCTAGATAGAGTAAGTAGAGTGTTAAATCCATAGAAAAATAATCTTTAGTGTTTATCAATTGTTGAATTAATACATAATATAAATTTTTGATTGATTTGATGTTGAACTAAAATTCATACTTGCAATTTAGAAAATAAGTTACAATAAAATTACTAATTCAGAACAAGAACGTAATCATTGCTTGAAATCACGACTTGATTCACACGCATATAACTTAGATTTAAGTGTGGAATAATGATAAATATATAGTCATGATTCTGGATAGTTTTATACTAACTCAATCACACATTACATCAAAGAGATGATCCTTGATGAACACACCAACGGGGTGTTCTTAAATACACTAATTAAAATGAAAAATAAGCAATATGTAATCAAAATACCATTAGAACCATCAACAATAGCACAATTAAGAAACAATCACTAGTAAATGAAAGGAAAATGTTATATTGTCCATCAACACACTAAAACCTAATCTTATATACATAGAAAATGTCTCTCACCAAGTAATGATCAGAGAAACTTAGTCATACATGATTGTTGGCAGCCATGAGTGTTGAAGATAAAACTTGAAGAATTCAATACAAAAACTTGGAATTAGTGATGATTAAAGTCTTCAAATATAATTTTCTCCTTTGGTATAGTTTCTTAGTATCCTCCCACATAAATATTTTTTTAAAAGATCTCCAAATCCCTTTAAAAACTTCATCTGGAACTACAAAAAGCTATCTCAAAACAACAATTACTGCGGATATGGTCTTCAACGCCTTTACTCTTCTAATTTACGATGCTAAAGGGTGGAATGTTACCCCACAGACCATAGACTACTTTCAATAACCGTACACGATGAGGTCCTATCTTTTGCCATATAATATCCATTTTTGTTTGTAAAATCCACTCATTTCTTGACCCGCAAACCTATATAAACAACAATAACAAATAAATCATTCATTACCATATATAACATATAAAAACATGGAATAATGAATCATTTATACGCAAAAAACACTCAATCCATCAAGTTTCATGGAGTGTTGTCAAGAAACCAATGATAGCCTTCAACATGATCTCGCGGAACATATTAAAGACTTATTCTACCCGCAATATATTGAATCTCTCCTTTGTAGTTGTGTTTTCTATATACCTCGTTTATTAATTTTCTGTTTAGTATTATAATTTTTATTTAGTTAGTGAAATTTTGTGTAATAGTTTAAAAAAATAATTTACTTTATAATATGCATATCTATTTAGTGTTTTCTTTTTATTTCATGAAATATATTTTTTAAATTAATTTTAATTTATTTTTTAGAGTAAATTACACTTTTCGTCCTTTAAGTTTATAGCAATGTTTGCACGTTTCATCCTATCCCCTAACGCCCGTTAATTTCTGTCGTTAAATTAACCCACGTGAGGGTAAAATGGTCTTTTTATACCCCCTTTCTTATTACCCCATCTTCTAATAAACCTCCCTCTTTCTCCCTGATTTCATAGCTAGTGGATCAAGCTAGGGTTCTTCATCACCGATCGTTCATCAAGAAGAATGGTTTTTGCTATTGTGGTAAAGAAGCGGTGATCCAAACCTCATGGACACCTCGTAACCCAGGCCGTCGCTTTTATGCGTGTTCAAAATGCAGATTCTTTAAATGATTTGATCCTCAAATGTGTCTAAGATCTGTTGATATCATCCCTGGTCTGATTAAAGCAAAGAACAACTTGGAAGAAAATGTGAAAGCATTCGAAGCTGAAGTAATGAAACTGAAGAAGCTGTTGATTCTTACTTGGATAGGTTTCATCTTGATTGTATTTTGGTTAAGTAGCAAGTAGTTTTAGTAATGTATTTTGATTGTATTATGTAATGCTTTATGCATAATTGTAATGTAATGTTGTTTCAGTGGCAATATAAATTAGTCTTTATGGCACTGTTTGGTTAATTAATGTATTATTCTAGTAGACAATAATACACAAGTATAACTGCCGGCACACAAACAAAATACATTGCATATTGTTCAACTGCCTGATAAACCAAGGTTTTAAAATTTAGTATATCATATTTGTTTCAAATACATACTAAAAGAAAAAAAACAGTTGTTGTTGTCAATGTTCCAAACACATTCTATGGTTGTTGTCTCTGCCCCTTGCATGACCTAGAATTATGGCCCTTGTTTCCGCACTTGCTACATGTAACTGTGGTATTCTTCTTTGACAGCCTTCCACCCTTGGTGATGTCTTCCATCTCTACTGCTGACCTCTTCTTTGCTTTTTTTGGGTCTTCCTACTTGTTTGTGATGATTTGGTGGTGTAATGGTTGTAGGAACTTCAGACCTTGCCCAGAAAGACCTGCCATTCAATGGATTCATCTTGTAACCATAAACTTGCTTCCACCTTTCCATTGTGTAGACTGGATGAACCAAACTCTCTAAAATCCCAGCATCTTGTCCATTGGTAGCCATGAACCAAATTGTTGCCACTGCATGTTTGCAGGGCATTCCAGTGATTTCCCATCTCCTGTAAACACAACACCTTGTACCCATATCCACCATACATTGATCACTGCTTGGACCACTAACTTGATATTTATCATCTCCATTCCAAAGGACATTGTATCTACTTGCTTCTTTCTTGATAGATTCAAACATTTTGGTAGCACTTGGTGTAAGGATCCCTTCATATCTATCAACAAGCTTTATAACCATCACAATCCTTCTCATAAGGTACTCCCTTATGTATTCAAGTGCTGATATGATAGGCTTGTCTCTACCTTCAACTATTTTGCTATTGTAAACCTCACATGTGTTATTCAGTAACGCATCTGATAATACCATACCTATTTACATATAAATAAATCAGATACTACGCCCCCTAATCATATTTTAAAACTGAATATGAATATTAGATCATACCTGAGAAGGGTGATCTAGATCAGTGCTTTGGAGGTATGTTTGACAACCAAGAGAAGGCATCCTTGTTAAGCTTTCTCAAATCATCCATTACCTTTTGAAACTGAACAACCGTAGTTGATGTTGCATATTTCCAAAGCATATCTTTATAAAGTTTCCCTTTAAAAGTTGCTTTCATATTCTCATGAATATGCCTGGGACAGAATCTGTGCTTAGCACATGGGAACACCCTTGTTATAGCAGGAAGAATGCCCTGTTCAAGCCAATAAAAACAGGTTATAAAGTTTAAAAATATAAATTAAAGTAATCTTCAAATTAAAACACACACCTTTTGTCTATCACTAATGAAAGTAAAGTTTGAGTTTCTTTTTAATTCCAAATCATCACCCAGGAGTTGAAGAAACCAAGTCCAAGAATTGACATTTTCTGCCTCCACAATTGCAAAACAAACAGGGTATATCCCATTGTTTGGGTCAACACCTACTGCACTTAGAATTTGATCGGGGAATGGACCTTTCATGAAAGCCCCATCTAAGCCTAACAGATCCCTCCCTAATGCCTTAAACCCCTGTTTTAAAGCTCCATAGCAAACATACATTCTTTTGAATTTCCTGGTTGTATCATTTGGATTAATTGTTGGTTCAACCTCAATCTTGACAGTTGTACCTGGATTTATAGATAGAATTTCATTTACATAATCCCTCAACAGAGCATATTGTGAAATGTAATCCCCCTCAACCCGTTTCTTGGCTTTGGCCTTGGCCCTAAATGCTTTTATTTTAGAAACCCCAACTTCAAATTGTCTTTGTTAAGATAAGAAATTATTTTCACGTGTTGTTGTTTATTTCATGGATAAAAATGGGGGAACATTTTTAAAGTCAACAAGAATACCTATTCCTAAAATACCACTATAATAAATTTTTCCTACAATTTGATTTCAACCATAGATTAAAGAGATTGATGGTTGATGTTACTTCTTATACTTTTATTTTAAGGGACTTTTTATTTGAACATTATTATTATTATTATTATTATTATTATTATTATTATTATTATTATTATTATTATTATTATTATTATTATTATTATATACTTAAGTATTCAAATAAGATAATACTAAATTTAAATAATATTTAGTTATTAAAACAAAAATAGTAAATATAAATTAATAATAATATTATTATGACTATTATTATTAACCTTATAATTAATAATAATAGTAATAATAATAATAATAATTATGAGTATTATTATTATTGTTATTATTATATTATTATTATAATTATTTTTCAAAACAGTTTAAATAATATGTTATTAATTAACAAATTTAGCTAAAATTATTAAAGTTATTATATACCCAAGTATTACTATTAATATGATCATATTTGTTATTATTGTAAAAGTATTTTGGAGCGTATTAAATAATATGTTATAAACTTACAAATATGGTCATAAGTACTAAAATTATCAAATACCCAAGATACCAATAATAATAATAATAATAATAATAATAATAATAATAATAATAATAATAATAATAATAATAATAATAATAAGAATAAGAATAATAATAATAATAATAATAATAATAATAATAATAATAATAATAAGAATATAATAATAATATAATAATAATAATAATAATAAGAATAAGAATAATAATAATAATAATAATAATAATAATAATAATAATAATAATAATAATAATAATAATAACAACAATAATAATAACAATAACAATAATAACAATAATAATAATAATAATAATAATAATAATAATAACAATAATAATAATAATAATAATAACAATAATAATAACAATAATAATAATAATAATAATAATAATAATAATATAATAATAATAATAATAATAATAGTAATAATAATATAATAATAATAATAATATAATAATAATAATAATAATAATAAAAAATAATTATTATTTCTTAAATAAGATAATACTTAATTTAAATATTTAAATAAGATAATACATATTATTATTATTATTATTATTATTATTATTATTATAAATATGGAATTATTTAATAATTATATACAAAATTATTTAAATAAGATAATACTTAATTTAAATAGTATCTAATTATAAAAATATTAATAGTAAATATACTTAAAATATTAGTACGCGAGTCCAACATTCCTTAAATTTGATAAATAAGTGTATCAATTAACACCACCATTTTAGAAAAAAACACATCTTTCATATTTAATTATTTACTTGCTAGTACAGTTAAATATTTTTTGAATTTTTTTATATAGGGTTTTATTTAATTATTTACTTGCTAGTACAGTTGAATATTTTTTGAATTTTTTTATATAGGGTTTTTTTTTGGGAAAGGTGATGGTTTGTGGATACTTTTGTGGGAAGTTTTGAAAATAGGTGTTACACGTATTACATTTACGGGATCTAGTTTTTATTAATTGGATCCGTAAATGAGATTTACAGAAATAAGTTCCCTTTGTTGACAGTGTTTAAAACGTTAGTTGGCCAAATTTAATTTTAATTTTGTTTGTTGTTAATGTCTTTATATACTTGTTTTTAACCAACTTAACATTGATATATAATTTTCTCCTTTGGTATGGTTTCTTAGTATCCCCCCACATAAATATTTTTTTAAAAGATCTCCAAATCCCTTTAAAAACTTCATCTGGAACTACAAAAAGCTATCTCAAAACAACAATTACTGCGGATATGGTCTTCAACGCCTTTACTATTCTAATTTACGATGCTAAAGGGTGGAATGTTACCCCACAGACCATAGACTACTTTCAATAACCGTACACGATAAGGTCCTATCTTTTACTATATAATATCCATTTTTGCTTGTAAAATCCACTCATTTCTTGACCCGCAAACCTATATAAACAACAATAACAAATGAATCATTCATTACCATATATAAATATAAAAACATGGAATAATCAATCATTTATACGCAAAAAACACTCAATCCATCAAGTTTCGTGGAGTGTTGTCAAGAAACCAATGATAGCCTTCAACATGATCTCGCGGAACATATTCAAGACTTATTCTACGCGCAATATATTGAATCTCTCCTTTGTAGTTGTGTTTTCTATATACCTCGTTTATTAATTTTCTGTTTAGTATTATAATTTTTATTTAGTTAGTGAAATTTTGTGTACTATTTTAAAAAAATAATTTACTTTATAATATGCATATCTATTTAGTGTTTTCTTTTTATTTCATGAAATATATTTTTTAAATTAACTTTAATTTATTTTTTAGAGTAAATTACACTTTTCGTCCTTTAAGTTTATAGCAATGTTTGCACGTTTCATCCTATCCCCTAACGCCCGTTAATTTCTGTCGTTAAATTAACCCACGTGAGGGTAAAATGGTCTTTTTATACCCCCTTTCTTATTAGCCCATCTTCTAATAAAACCTCCCTCTTTCTCCCTGATTTCATAGCTAGTGGATCAAGCTAGGGTTCTTCATCACCGATCGTTCATCAAGAAGAATGGTTTTTTGCTCTTGTGGTAAAGAATCGGTGATCCAAACCTCATGGACACCTCGTAGCCTAGGCCGTCGCTTTTATGCGTGTTCAAAATGCAGATTCTTTAGATGGTTTGATCCTCAAATGTGTCCAAGATCTGTTGATATCATCCCTGGTCTGATTAAAGCAAAGAACAACTTGGAAGAAAATGTGAAAGCAACCGAAGCTGAAGTAATGAAACTGAAGAAGCTGTTGATTCTTAGTTGGATAGGTTTCATCTTGATTGTATTTTGGTTAAGTAGCAAGTAGTTTTAGTAATGTATTTTGATTGTATTTTGTAATGCTTTATGCATAATTGTAATGTAATGTTGTTTCAGTGGCAATATAAATTAGTCTTTATGGCACTGTTTGGTTAATTAATGTATTATTCTAGTAGACAATAATACACAAGTATAACTGCCGGCACACAAACAAAATACATTGCATATTGTTCAACTGCCTGATAAACCAAGGTTTTAAAATTTAGTATATCATATTTGTTTCAAATACATACTAAAAGAAAAAAAACAGTTGTTGTTGTCAATGTTCCAAACACATTCTATGGTTGTTGTCTATGCCCCTTGCATGACCTAGAATTATGGCCCTTGTTTCCGCACTTGCTACATGTAACTGTGGTATTCTTCTTTGACAGCCTTCCACCCTTGGTGATGTCTTCCATCTCTACTGCTGACCTCTTCTTTGCTTTTTTTGGGTCTTCCTACTTGTTTGTGATGATTTGGTGGTGTAATGGTTGTAGGAACTTCAGACCTTGCCCAGAAAGAGCTGCCATTCAATGGATTGATCTTGAAACCATAAACTTGCTTCCACCTTTCCATTGTGTAGACTGGATGAACCCAACTCTCTAAAATCCCAGTATCTTGTCCATTGGTAGCTATGAACCAAATTGTTGCCACTGCATGTTTGCAGTGCATTCCAGTGATTTCCCATCTCCTGCAAACACAACACCTTGCACCCATATCCACCATACATTGATTACTGCTTGGACCACTAACTTGATATTTATCATCTCCATTCCAAAGGACATTGTATCTACTTGCTTTTTTCTTGATAGATTCAAACATTTTGGTAGCAGTTGGTGTAAGGATCCCTTCACATCTATCAACAAGCTTTAAAACCATCACAATCCTTCTCATAAGGTACTCCCTTATGTATTCAAGTGTTGATATGATAGGCTTGTCTCTACCTTCAACTATTTTGCTATTGTAAACCTCACATATGTTATTCAGTAACGCATCTGATAATACCATACCTATTTACACATAAATAAATCAGATACTAGGCTCCCTAATCATATTTTAAAACTGAATATGAATATTAGATCATACCTGAGAAGGGTGATCTAGATCAGTGCTTTGGAGGTATGTTTGACAACCAAGAGAAGGCATCCTTGTTAAACTTTCTCAAATCATCCATTGCCTTTTGAAACTGAACAATCGTGGTTGATGATGCATATTTCCAAAGAATATCTTTATAAAGTTTCCCTTTAAAAGTTTCCTTCATATTCTCATGAATATGCCTGAGACAGAATCTGTGCTTAGCACATGGGAACACCCTTGTTATAGCAGGAAGAATGCCCTGTTCAAGCCAATAAAAACAGGTTATAAAGTTTAAAAATGTAAATTAAAGTAATCTTTAAATTAAAACACACACCTTTTGTCTATCACTAATGAAAGTAAAGTTTGAGTTTCTTTCTAATTCCAAATCATCACCCAGGAGTTGAAGAAACCAAGTCCAAGAATTGACATTTTCTGCCTCCATAATTGCAAAACAAACAGGGTATATCCCATTGTTTGGGTCAACACCTACTGCACTTAGAATTTGACCAGGGAATGGACCTTTCATGAAAGCCCCATCTAAGCCTAACAGATCCCTCCCTAATTCCTTAAACCCCTGTTGTAAAGCTCCATAGCAAACATACATTCTTTTGAATTTTCTAGTTGTATCATTTGGATTAATTGTTGGTTCAACCTCAATCTTGACAGTTGTACCTGGATTTACTGATAGAAGTTCATTTACATAATCCCTCAATAGAGCATATTGTGAAATGTAATCCCCCTCAACCCGTTTCTTGGCTTTGGCCTTGGCCCTAAATGCTTTTATTTTAGAAACACCAACTTCAAATTGTCTTTGAAACTGTTCTTGAATTGCTTTTACAGGTATTTTTGGTATTTCTTCAACTTGATCTAACATCCTTTGATATAAGAAAATGAAGTTGCAAGTATTAATGTTTCTTGTTTGAAGACATTTATGTTCTGTAACTAAAGTCTTCACCATCCAAGATTCTGATCCACTTTCTTTTGATAGTAACAACACCCATACTATTACTTTCATCAGCTATAAATGTCATCTTTCTGATCACCCCTAACATTATCCTCTACATCTAAATCAACATTCAACTCATAATCCCTCATATCAACTTCAACATCTTCCATACTATCACTTTCATCAACTATAAAATCACTATCATCCTCATCAATATCATCCTCATTACTATCATCACCAGACCTATCCTTTTGAAATTGATCATACTCATTATCATCCCACCTTGCATTGTCTTGAAAGTGATCACCTATAATATCATCCCATATGGCATCTACATTTTCAATATGAACAACTTGATCATCTACATGGTCATCCCAATTCTGATCTTGTTCAACTTCAGCATCTACATTGTCATTCCCATTTATATTAACATTTGTATTCTGATCCTGTTCAGCTTGATCATCTACATGGTTATCCCCATTCTGATTTTGTTCAGCTTCATCACCTACATTGTCATTCCCATTACCATTCTGATCCTGATCAGTTTGATCATTCACATGCCCATTCTAATCTTGTTCAGCTTGATTATACACAACACTACCTTCCCCAACACCACTAAATTGTCCCACTTCATGCCAATTTCAGCTTTGATCATTCACATGCCCATTCTAATCTTGTTCATATGTATGTAGGTTTGTTATGCTAATTTCAGTGTACACACTAATCATTTTATGCATAGGCACAATTTGGATAAGTTTATATAATCTGAGTCACTACCTAGGGCATGAAGACCAAAATCTAAATCACCTCCGGAAGTAAGAAATGATAATAAATAGGCTCTACACCAACTGGATAGTCTAACTCACCCATTATCAAATCCATCTCGTGCGCTGAGAACAAGTCAATATCAATCAAATCCACGTAGTTAATCTTACATCCTATGTAGGTACGCCCTGGAAATCAAGTAAAGGAACCACCATGATGCAACTTGATGGAAAAAAGATTAGGGAATCCAACTGCATTTTGAACAAAAATATGATTTAGTAACAACTCGAACCGACAATTCTACGAATACAGTGAAGAATCATACCGTATAGTTTATCAACTTCATCCTGGGTTATTTGCTTCCGTATGAAGAAACTTGGGGTTGCCATGATCACAGATGACAATGAAGCTATGGAGAAGAAAATGAAAATGAACAGGTGCAAGAAGGTTGGAGGGATATCTAGGGAGGTTTTATTAGCAGAGAAGGTAATAAGAAAGAAGGTATAAAAAGACCATTTTACTCTCACGTAGGAGTCACGTGGGTTAATTTAACGACAGAAATTAACGGGCGTTAGGGGATAGGATGAAACGTGCAAATATTTTAAACATAAAGGATGTTTACTGTAATTTCTTTAGTTTAAGGATGATTTCTAAAAATTGCTATAATTTTTTTATGATTGTTATATAATGTTGTTTAGTATTTATTAAATTAAACTGACAAATATAAAGGTCTTACTCTTACGGATTATAGTTCTAACAAATTGAATAGTAGTTTTTTTTATTTAGGTTACACTTTGCATTTACTTTAATAATTCTAACAAATTGAATAAGAGTCTTTTTTTTGTGTATTTTTCACCATGGACCAATATTTCTCTTCCCTCTGACCACCCAAGTCCCAACGTTTATATATAACAAAGACGGCCTCCTCACATACTGGATACTTCCTTCGTCTCTCTTCCTTCAAAGCTTTACCCTCTTACAATAGTGTCCCATCTCCATGAATAGATATATAACTTCAAAATCATCTGTCACAATGGGATATATTCTCATTCACTCTCCTTGTTTGCATATGTGTTTGTCACTTGCATAAAAAATCAGTAAAACAAGTTTAAGATAGGACACTACTTTCAGTGACGAATAAATCACCGATGAAAATAATAAAGCTGAAAACATATAAAACTTAAGTGTCTAAAGTTTGTTGGTAATTAGTGATGGATCACCTACTACAGAAACAAAACCCTAAAAAATTGAAAAACAGTTTAATTTTGTCAGGCTCGTCGGTGATTATTAATGGATTATGTACGTGTCATAAAATTTTTCCTTGTTTTCATCTTATTTAGTTGGAAGATATAAACTAGAATTAAGCACCCGCGTTGCAATGGAGGCGTAAAACCATGTCAAATAGCACTAATGTCACACCACCGCCACCGACCACCAACACTAAACTTGCGGTGTGTTAATACGGAGAAATTAGACTAAAACGTAAAACATAGAAAAGTAAAACTAAGTCGATCTAGGACCCGCGTGCTGCGATGAACCTGTCAAACGGGTAAAAATAGACATAAAACGTTGAACTACACATGCACATTGCGCCGTGTTAAGTCACAAAATTTAGAGCGAAACGTAAAAATGTTGAACGACACATGCATGTTGCGCCGTGTTAACTTGCAAAACTTATAAAGAAACATAAATAGAAATTTACGAAAGATACAAGTTTTGAGTTAAAGTTGTAAAGTAAAAAGTTGAAACGTCAAATTACAATAGATAAAAAGTTTTGGATTAAAAAGTAAAAACTCAATTTTTGTGAGTTACATTGCAAAGATGAAAAGTTTAAGGTTAAAAGTAATAAGTTATTTTTCTATAAATTACTCTCTAAGCATAAGGTACAACAACTTATGCATAGAAAAGTTAAAAATTAGTATATTACTAGTATTCAGCTCCACGCGTTGCGGTGGGACCGTAAAACCATGTTAAATAGCATCAATGTCACATTGTTGCTAGCGACCATCAACACCAGAAAGGTCGTAAAACAAAACAATTAAAACCGAACGAAAAATAGACGTAAAAATATTGAAGCATGCACGTGTGTTACGACGTGTTAATGTGTATAAATTAAAACGAAACGCAAAATACAACATGGCCGTTAAATAGAAAAAAATGGACTTAAATATATTGAACCACGTACAAATGTTGTAGCATGTTAACTCGAAAAGTTTAGATCGAGACGTAGTATGAAAATTTTATAAAAGATTTAAAGTAAATAAGATTTAAGTTGAAAGTGAAAAAAAAGTATTAGTGTTAAATGTAAAAAATAAAAACTATAGGGTTAAAAGTGTAAAAAAGTAAATAAAAAATAAAGTAACTTACAATCCACAAACCATAAGGTACAAACCATTAAGCACGACTAAGTTGATATTTAGTATTATATAAATAAATCTATCTTTTATTATAATAAAAAAAGATTTTAGGTGGACACTTGGCAAAATTTTAGAGTTTAATTTTAATTTTCCCGTCTCTTTCCTATTAAATAATTATATTAATTACAAATGATATTATTTAATTTTTTTTTAAATTAAATATAATTTTTTAATAAATTAAGAAATAGGTCAGTGTAATTTCTAAATAAACAACTTTGTTAAGATAAGAAATTTTTCTAAAACATCAAATTTTTTTAAAAATATGAAATACTTTAAAATTGGTGTTTTTAAATAATAAAATTTTCATAAAGTTAATAAAAATTCAAAGTTATAATAAATATTATTAGAAATGGCACTTTTTTAAAATGTTTTGTTTTGGAACAAAATGCTTGATTTTTATTAAAATACAAAAAAAGTGTTTTCGTTACTAATTATTTAATATTTATTTATTCAACGTGTAATACACGTGATACTAACCTAGTAAGTATACAAATAAAATCAAAGAAGAATAAAAAAATGAAACACAAAAAGTTTTGTAGTGGTTCATATGAGCGTTAACTAGCTTATCTTAAATCCCAAGAATAAAATAATAATTTACTCTTCCAACAATACTAAAATAATGCTGAGTTCGTTTTACACGGAATCGTTGATCGTAACTGGTAAACGAAAAATCAATTTCTAGACTTTCTAGCTTTTGAATGAAAAAAAACGGTGAAAAAGAAAAAAAAAAACAACTTCCAGGAATACATCAATTCAAATATATTTAAAATCCAATTTACTACAAAATTGTTAAAGAGGTTATTAAGTTTTTGATGTAAAAAAACAACTAATCAGTATTCAGAATTATCATGTATCATGATACAATTTTTTATTTCGATTCTAAAGGGATCTCAAATATTTTTCCAACATAATTCATAATCTATCATATAATCTTTATCTAATCCAAAACTATATAAATTACAACATGCATTACTTTCAGAGATTAACAAGAAGAAGAAAAATACCTCTAACCTAACTAAAATTTGTATAAATTACACTATGGTTTATGTATGAGAGAATAAAGAACAATGATAAGTAAAAAAAAGTAATTGGATTTTAATAATTCAAACATTTATTTATTGACCGAGATTAATCTCAACTCAACAAATATTTAAAAACACTCCCAACTTTGAGCTTATTTTTCTCGAACGATCACTTACTAACCGAAAATTAAACATGTTAGTTTTTTGATGAAATGTGACCAACATTGAGCTTATTTTCAACTCCGTCGCCGCCGAGCCTCAATCGGGTCCTTTTTCCGATGTCTAGCCTTCATCGTCACCTAAAATCTAATTCTAATGAGTCAAGTGGTTCAGATCAGGAGGTAAAATTGATGGGTTTGAGGGTGCAGAAGTTTTAGATTGATGGACCTGGTGGTAGATTTCAATTTCCTATTTAGTGTTTTGATCACATAAGCAGTCCATATCATAAAAAGATAACAGGGTTAACTCTCAGTTAGTAAGTGATTATTGGAGGAAAATAAATTCAAATGCTAGGAGTGTCTGTAATCATTTTATGAGTTGTGATTAATCCCGGCTAATAAATGAAATAAATAAAAGTTAGGATTATTAAAATCCAATAACAAAAAAAAAAATACCTTATGATAATACAATCTGACTCCAAAAGCAATTCGCATTGATAACATATTTAAAACTAGCCTAATAACATAACAATATAAAAGAGATATATAGAGAAAATAGATATCATACAATGAGATACATCAAGAATATATATGAAAGGAAAACTTATAGAATAAGCTAATTTATATTAGTTATTGATAACCACACTAGTAATATATAATTGTATCTATATTTATAACATAGTTTGTAATATTTTCATTTTTACAAATCACTTGAATCTTTTTAAAATCCAGCATTTGTTTAGCATGCTTAAACATAGCCTAAATTTAGCTTGCTTTGAGAAAACTCTCTCATGTTAAAATTTAACCCGTGTTACTACTAGAAAATAAGTGAGTTTTATAAAAGTAACATTGCAAAAAATGATTACATCTTCTAACAAAAAAATACATTTGCTAACAACAAATATATTATCTAGCAAAAATATTGCTTTAAATCTAGTACAACTTTACCTAGTGCAACATTTGGTAAATGTTATTTTAGACTAATGTAACATTTTTATGTCTAATGTAACCTTTTCAAGGACTATTGTAATATATTATTTGAGTTGCATTAACTTTGTTTTTTTAGTATGTTTTTAGCATAAGCTAAATTTAGGCCCCTTGTTTTAGCCATGTAATCAGTATTTTCTCTCAAAAGATAAACATAACCGTCGTTTATACCTGCGTTGATTTAGTATTTATTTTCGTAGAGTCTATAGTACTTTTCAAACCTTTGTGTGACTGCTTGGTTAATTTGGGGATATATATTTTTTTGAGTGAACAAACAGTCAATTTCTATTATTGCAAAAAAAGATGGCATTAATAATCTAAGCTATTTTAGATTAGCCGATAATAATCGATACTATTAATTTGGTTAGTGAGACTTTTAACTTTCACTTCTATTACCAATAACAGTCATAATAACATAATCATCAATATATTTTTGATTTCCACTCAATTCGCTCACAATAATCATTATGAACGAAATATAATAACATACAAGCAAAACAGAGTGAAATATAATTTAGATGATCAAAATTCAATCCGTCAAAAAAGATGGATAAAAAGTATTTAGTTTCCTGATATTCCCTTAATATAGCCGGTTCTTAATATGGATACCTTTTTGCAAATTATCTGGCTCTCCTACCTCCTAGTTAACGCAGTTTTTGATCCGAATTTGCCGTTCATATTGTTTTCCTCGACTCCGTGCAAGTAAGTTGAATCATTTTTGCTGTTATTTTATAGATGTTCTTGTTTTTAACAATCTGACATCGAGTTCATTAATATATACTTGTAAGTACATCAATTTCCATTGTAATCTACCCACATATATATCATGTAAACACTAACAAACAAGCATATATAGAATTAAAAAAAAACTAAGAATATAGTGGACAACTATATTGGGTAGAGTAAGGGCATACAATGTATTGAATGATCCAGTCCCATCTTTTGCTTTTATCTTCTTGTCCATTTCCAAATAACTTTCTATAAAACTTGAACTTCAGTTGCGATAATCTTCAATTACCTAACAAGTATTCGATCACATGGCGATTGCAGCACGAAAGCTTTTTCTGTTTGTGACATATGTGATCGCTACTAGCATGATGATGACGACAGTAAGGGCATCATCGGATAAGACCATTGCACCTACATTTGTATTTGGGGATTCAAACGTTGATGTTGGGACAAACAACTTCCTGAAAACGTGCACCGCCAAGGCCAATCACCTATACCATGGGATCGATTTTCCTTTCTCGAGGCCCACCGGAAGGTTCAGTAATGGCAAAAACATTGTTGATCATATCGGTACTAAATTCGTTTTTGTCTTATAACTTATTAACTTTATATATTGTTTGCATCAAGTGCAAATAAAGATTATTACTGTCAATATGATATGAACTCGAATTCGATCACTTCATGTGCAGTAAGGCTATTTGGGAATTACAGATTAAGCCCACCACCTTTTCTCGCTCTTCTTCACCGTAAGCACACATTCAAGCGTAATATACTTCGTGGAGTCAACTTTGCTTCCGGAGGCGCTGGCATTTTTACAGAAACCGGCAGGGAACACTTTGTAAGGCTTCAACTATGATCTAGCAGTAGTATTAGGAAATATAGTCAAGTTTATTATAGAAAACTTTTATTTTTACCGGCGTTTGAAACCACCCCAATACCCGAGTGAGCAGAGATGTGTAGAATACTTGAAATCAAACTTGGATAATCTGAGAGTCTTGAAGATAATTTTCAGATCGAAATTATTCGGTGGTTCACCCGAACAAATCAATCGGATATATATAATTTAAACGAGATCAATAACTAGTATGTTTTATTGTGTGATTTTCGTGAAGGGGAAGAAGAAGAATTCGAGAGAGTGACAAAAATGATGATTCAATTCGATTTTCAGGGAGAGTCAGGAAAAACTACCATTTGGCAGTTTTATTTTGAATTTAAATAACAAGTAAAAATGCGTATTTTTTCCACTCGAATTTTCAAGGAGAGCCAGCCCCTTGGAGCCCGCTACCAGGAGCGCTGCCCCCAGACCCTCGCCAAGCGGGCGTTGCCCCCTTGGAACCTCTATTACTTAGGAGATTCGCCCCTAAGTGTGTTTTCAATATCGAAGATCATAATAAACTCAAACAAACGTGCATTCCGCACCTCCTAACTTGTTTGATGGATATTATAATCACATTGGTCATTAGTTAAGCTAATTACACTAAAATATGTAACAAGATGTCAATAATTCATACTGATCTTGACATTATAGACCTGACTTACTCAGAATCAACATCAAGGAGAAAACCGACCATTATAAAAAAACCCATTAAGTCAGGTTTTAACCTGAAACCTAACTTAAAGATCCCAAGCCAAACCATCACGCCTTTAGACCGAAAGGCCTTTGGCTATTAAAGAACACTATGAGAACAAATCTATATAGTTTTAACTTTTTGATGAAAGATTCTTATTTTTTAAATTTTATATTTCCTACATTTGTATGTATAAATTATATACATAAAAACTATCAGATTAATGTGTTCATGCGTTTTTTAAACTAGAATTAATTTCCCGTGTGTTGCTGCGGCCCCGTTTTTCCTAAAATTTATATCATAATGTAATCACGTCCTGAGAAATTTAATGGTAATTTGGGAAATTTTAAAAACATTACGTTGGTGCGGAAAAAATTAAAATATTATATTTGATTGGGGTAAATTTTGAATAATATCTATATCGAAACATAAATAAAAATATGCACGTTATAATAGTGTATTAGTGTATTCTGATTTTTGAAAACGTTATGCTTTAAAAGCAAAGAGAAAAATCAACTTTAGAAACTTACAATTCATGCTATTAGCATCAACTTTAATTAAAAATAAATTAAATGAATGGTTATCTAATATAAACATAAAGTATGCATAAATGCATCTTAATCCACACAATCAAAAATACTAAATCTAATAAGCCATGTTGCCACTCTAATTTATGTATTATAACTGATTGTATTTATGGCTTTAAAATTGATTGGATTTATGACAATAAGACTCCTGGTATGATGATGGTTTCCATTGATTAACATTCAAGAACCATGAGAGTATCACGGTTAGAAGCATGAACTTGGGTAGGAGGGGCAGAAATGGTAAAAGTTTCATAACAAAGTTAGGTTTAAGCATGAACCTCTTGGACTAACGTTTTATAATTTAGATCAAATTACTAAATTACCTTAAGTTTATGTATTATATAGTAGTAAAAATATTAAAATGTTTATGATTATTTGTAGAACGACGTATGACTTGGCACATATGTGCGAATCTTTACTAATCCACAAATATTACGAGAACTAGTTAGTATCTAAATCATTTAGTTAATTATTGAAAGTTAAATAAAAAATGTATAATAAAATATTAAACCATTCTTATATCACTAATTAATTAATTTACATAATTCTTTTTCCTTATAACAAGTTTGCATATGTGTGGATGAGAGAATAAATTACACATATACATTTTGTGATACGACAAGTAGTACAACATGTAAATTAAAAAAAATCTACAGTCATACCATACTAAAATTAAAAAATTAAGAGAATATATAAAAAACTCGTTTTATAATGTAATTAAAAAAACAATGTATGAAGGATTATAGACATTTAATAATTGTTTGGGAAGTTGAATACAATCAATTTAAGCATATATACTAATTACATGATATTCAAATTATAATATTGTATTTTAAAAGTTTGTTATATCTAAATAACCACAAATAATAAATAAAATATGTTTATTCTTAAGGTTCTCGCATTTGTAAGTTTATTAAGAATCCACATATACGTATGTGTGTGCTGAAAAAGATTCATCTCAGAGTACGTTTAAATGTTGACAAATTATAAATTATCAACCAGCATAGGGTGATAACCATGGAGGAACAAGTCCAACAATTCGCTACGGTTCGCACGAATATCACGGAATTATTAGGTTCACCAAAGGCCGCTGATGATCTACTTCAAAGTTCAATATACATCATCAACATTGGAAGTAATGATCTCATCGAATATCCGGGCTTTCACTTTTTATATCCGATAGGCCTCAAGCAATTCATTGCCAACCTTACTCAAACCTATGCAACGCAACTCATGGTTCGTATTAATTCAATACTCAATTATCAATCTCTTGGTCCTTCATGTGAACTTTAGCATGAATCTTCATCTCTATATATCCGTCTGAAGATGTTGTAATCAAAACTTGCAGAATTTGTACGAGTTAGGTGCAAGAAAGTTTGTAATCATCGGAATTGCACCGCTTGGGTGTGCCCCAGCTGCACGCATACTTAACGTTACTGGTGGTTGTGCAGAAGCTATGAATGATGGTGCAAAATTGTTTCACAAGTCAATGCAATCTATCTTGACAGAGTTAAGTTTGATGTACAAAGGTTTCAAGTATTCACTTGGGAACATATATACCGTGACCATGAATGTTATTGACAATCCACGAGGAAGCGGTATGTTCACTTAAAATGAATATATCTATAGACTCATCTTATATTTTGGGACATATCCTTAGTTGAAAAATATACAAACTTAGTAGTACTTTGTTATGTGTTAATTATTTCCAGGGTTTAAAGAAGTGAAAAAAGCATGCTGTGGAAACGGGACAACGGAGTGTGTCGTAGGTGCGAGTCTTTGCTCAGATAGGCGTGATTTCTTGTTTTGGGATAAGTTTCATCCAACCGAGAAGGCTTCTAAACTTGCGGCTTTAGCTCTTGTTTATGGTGAAGGGGCCGAATACGTTACGCCAATGAATATTAGTAGTTTGGCCATGGTTGTCGGTTGATGATCTCTAATATTATGATATTTGCCAATATTTATTGATTGAAAACATGTATCTTCATTCAATATTGTATGTATGGCCTCTACCGTGTTTGTAAGTTTAGGGTAAAAATAATAAGATCAGAATGATCTCTACGTGTGATCTTTCCTTTCAATCATGTTTTGTAGGGTTGTCTTGAATTGTGATTTGGTTTGGTATGAGGTGGCTTGGATGGTTGAGTTAAACTTTTTATTTATTTTATTAGATTATAATTTTCACCCTATATATTATAGCTTTTGTCAAATTTAACCTTAAATGTGTGTATTTGTTTTCTTCTTGTTTCTAAAATAAAATGCCTGAAGAAGATTTTTGATTATTTATGTTGCACGTATTACGTATAGTTGTTTATGATGTAGATGAAGGTTATTTATTAATTTGTTCGCATATATCTTTTGATTATCTAAATATAAGCCGTAAAAGGGTTAACAGATTATAAACATTATATGGAATATCTAGTGCCTGGTATATGAAAAGTCACGTGCTTGTATGCTTTATGCCTTGATTTATACTCTGTCGCATTGGTGTATTCCTCACTTTGTATACATGCATATACATACATACATACATACATACATACATACATACATACATACACATTAGTAGTATATGATGGAGATATTAGGCCAGGTCCAAGAATACCTAAGAAGTGGGTTATCCATGAACTTGTACAATGAATTGTGGCCTAATCTAGTATACATCCCAAAGTATAGTATAATTACCACTTGGGTCTGATGAAGGGTTAAAGCTCGATGAGGAGTACGAAATAACATTAAAACATATTCATTCTAAAAAAATGACATGGTCCTTCTATTCAGTATTAAAAATGAGCCTTTTTTAGAATGAGAATTTCTTTTACTCACATTAGTCTTAAATTCAAGAATTCAAATCTAAGTGTTTCAAGAGCCATTTCTTTGTCAGCCATGTATTCAGATCCATTAAATTTATAACCAACGAAACCCACTAATTAACCAAAACTTCTTGATACATTAAGCCCTCCCGTTCCATAATTAGGGTTCAATATTTGTGGGAAAACGACGATGTGTGTTGCGTGAGGGGTCCATCGACAAAGATCCACTACCACCAATATATTCCACGATGGTTGACTTGATTTTGTAGTAGACTGTATGTAACGCCCACCTTGCGGGGCACCCCCTAGGGAGCGTTATGCATCGGATATACATAACACATAGTAATCAGAGAATACATAGCAGAAGTCAAACTATAATTATAAATTATAACGTATTATACATCTGTCTACTAATACAATACTAATATTACATCAGTTTAACTATAGCAGAGATCCAAATCCTCGACAACACTTTAGTCCTTTATCTCCTCATAAGCTTAGTCCATAATCTCTTATTCCTGTAATCACCTGGCACCTAGGATGTGTGTCCATAAAATAGAAACATTTAGGACTTAGCATAAAGCTTGTGAGTTCATGAACATAACATTCTCAAAATTCAAAACATATTAATATTGACTATTGCATCAAGCAGATACAACCATGGCAAACAGATAGGAATAGAGTAAGCACAGTATAAATTCACATAACCAGGCAATGTATACAAACTCCACTGACTAAAGCAGAATCATACAAGCAGCCCTCAAACATCCTATCAAGCATTGCCACATATCACAGATGCTATTGATAGTCAATTCTTCAATTATTATCAGTTATCAAAACATCACATCCCGTTTTAGAAAACAGTTCAGAGGAACTCACCTTAACTAATCCGATCGGTGATATGTCTGCTCAGGTTCACGGCTATCAAGTATTATCCTATACACAAAATAACATTATTTAAGCTACATTCTAGCTAGCAACTGTCTTAGGGATAATCTGTTATCCTTTTCTATTTTTTGGCATTATTCGACACTTTCTATTACCCTATGCCAACCCTTTGGTACAACCCTTACTAGTTGACATATTTCAAACATTTCGTCATGACAGTGCCAACCCTCGGGCTACCCAGTACCTTTCCCATTAATAACCTTAACGCCTAATAATAATAATAATAATAATAATAATAATAATAATAATAATAATAATAATAATAATAATAATAATAATAATAATAATAATAATAATAATAATAATAACAATAATAACAATAATAATAATAAGAACAATAATAATAATAACAATAATAATAATAACAATAATAATAATAACAATAATAATAATAACAATAATAATAATAACAATAATAATAATAACAATAATAATAATAACAATAATAATAACAATAATATAACAATAATAATAACAATAATAATAATAATAATAATATAGTAATAATAATAATAGTAGTAATAATAATAGTATAATAATAATAATAATAATAATAATAATAATAATAATAATAATAATAATAATAATAATATAAATAATGATAATAATAATAATAATAGTAATAATAATAACTTACAGACACTGAACTAATTCCCAAGTCTTCTCGGGCTCTTTCTGACCTTGCCACTGAACTAATACTAGTGGAATTATCTTCTTTCTTAATCTTCGCTCTTGAAAATCAAGAATCTTTAACGGTCTTTCTGTGAAGTTTAGTTTCTCGTTCTACTTTTACGTCCTCCAATGACACCGCTTGTGTTGGACCTGCCAAACATTTCCTTAGGTTTGATATAAGAAATGTATCGTGAATACCTCTTAAGGTTTCTGGTAGTTCTAGCCTGTATGCAACTGTATCGATTCTTGAGATGATTTGGAACGGTCCAATATACCTAGGACTTAACTTCACGCGTTTACCAAATCTCATCACTCCTTTCCATGGTGAGACTTTTAGCATTACATAGTCTCCTTCTTGAAATTCTAAAGGCCTCCTTCTGTTATCTGCATAACTCTTCTGTCTATCTTGAGCAGTCTTTAGTCGTTGTCTTATTTGTTGGATTTTCTCAGTTGTCTCAAGAATAATTTCGGTTTTAGTCAACTGATCATCCCCTATTTCTGTCCAACAAATGGGAGTTCTACACTTCCTTCCATATAAGGCTTCAAACGGTGCAGCTTTAATGCTGGAATGGTAGCTGTTGTTATAAGAAAATTCGATCAAAGGCAAATGATCTTCCCAGCTACCTCCAAAATCAATCACGCAAGCACGCAACATGTCTTCCAAGGTTTGAATTGTTCGCTCGCTCTGACCATCGGTTTGAGAATGATATGCAATGCTTAAACTGATTTTGGTTCCAAGTTCCTTTTGGAAACTTGTCCAAAATCTGGATGTAAATCGGCTATAGATAAAGGCACTCCATGTTTACTTACTATTTCATCAATATATATCTTGGCTAGTTTTTCTATTGGATAGCTCTCACTTATGGGTAGAAATCATGCTGACTTGGTTAGCCTGTCAACCACGACCCATATAGCATTATATCCTTTTCGTGTTCTTGGAAGTTTCGTGACAAAATCCATCGTCACTCTATCCCATTTCCATACCGGCAACTCCAATTGTTGTAACTGACAGGCTGGTTTTTGATGTTCAATCTTAACTTACAGACATATTAAGCATTTCTTAACATATTGGGCTATAGATCTTTTCATATTAGGCCACCAATAGTGATTTCGAATATCTTTATACATTTTTCTTGCTCCGGGATGCATTGTGTATTTGGACTTGTGGGCTTCATCCAATACTTTGCCCTGAATACCTCTAAATTTTGGGATCCAAATTCTCTGACCAAATCATAGGATTCCATCTGTCCCTTGAGTCAGTAATTTTTGGTTACCCATCATTCTTTCAGCCTGAATATACTCATCTTTCAACGCTTCAATTTGAGCATTCTTGATTTGGTCTTTCCAGTCAAGCTTGACATCTATCTTTAATGCTTTTACTCTGATCTGTTTAACTCTTTCTTTCCGACTGAGAGCATCTTCGACTACGTTAGCCTTTCCTGGATTGTATTTGATTTCACAATCGTAATCATTGAGAAGTTCCATCCACCTTCTTTGCCTCATGTTTAACATCTTTTGATTAAATATGTGTTGTAAGCTTTTATGGTCTTAGTAGATTACACACTTAGTACCATACAAATAGTGTCGCCAAATTTTAAGACAAACACTATGGCACCCAATTCAAGGTCATGCGTAGTATAGTTCTTTTCATGAACATTTAATTGTCGTGATGCATAGGCTATAACCTTACTTCGTTGCATCAACACATAACCTAAACCATTATATGAGGCAGCACAGTATATTGCAAAGTCTTCATTACCATCTGGTAATGCGAGTATGGGAGCACTGCTAAGCTTTTGTTTTAGAAGGTTGAAAGCTTCTTCTTGCTTTGGTCCCCAGTCAAACTTTACATTCTTTCGAGTCAAAGATGTTAAAGGGGTGGTAATCTTGGAGAAGTCTTGAATAAACCTTCGGTAGTATCCTACTAATCCCAAAAAGCTCCTAATCTCACTAGGATTCTTTGGTGATTCCCATTTCATCACAGCTTTTATCTTCGCTGGATCTACTTGTATGCTCTTCTCATTTATCACGTGACCGAGGAATTGAACTTCTCTTTTCCAGAAGTCACATTTAGAGAATTTTGCATAAAGCTTTTCTTGTCGAAGGGTTTCTAGAACCATTTTCAGATGTCTGGCATGATCATCTTGGTTCTTAGAATAAATAAGTATGTCTTCGATAAAGACAATGACAAACTTATCCAAGTATGGTTTGCAAACTCTATTCATCAGATCCATAAATGCTGCAGGGGCATTGGTTAGTCCAAAAAACATAACCAAAAATTTGTAATGCCCATAACGCGTCCTGAATGCGGTCTTGGGAATATCTTCCTTGCGCACTTTCAACTGATGATAACCCGATCGAAGATCAATTTTTGAAAAGTAGTTGGCTCCTTGAAGTTGATCAAATAAATCATCTATTCTTGGTAAAGGATACTTGTTCTTAACAGTTAACTTGTTTAATTCTCGATAATCAATGCACATACGCATTGAACCATCTTTCTTTTTGACGAACAATACTGGCGCTCCCCAAGGTGAGGAACTCGGTCTAATAAACCCTTTTTCTAAAAATTCGTCAATTTGCTTCATAAGTTCTTTCATCTCCTAAGGGGCTAGACGATAAGGAGCCTTCGTGATTGGTTTAGCACCAGGTACTAAATCAATACGAAATTCTATCGACGATCAGGTGGAAGTCCTTGTAAATCTTCCGGAAACACGTCTGGAAAGTCGCACACTACAGGAATTTCATTGATCTGTATTTCCTTTTTAGCATCTATCATGCATAAGAGAAAGGCTATGCATCCTTTCTGAATACATTTCATTGCCTTTACGGCTGAGATGATATTGGTCGTGGGATTTCCATCACTTCCATGAACTAGTAGCTTTTCCCCATTTGGCTTACGTACTGTCATCGTCTTATGTTCACAGTCGAGACGAGCACAATATTTATTCAAACAATCCATCCCGAGAATGATATCATATTCACTTAGAATGGTCGGCATTAAATTTACAGAGAATTTAGTGTTAACTAGGGTAATAACATAATCCTTAAAAATCTTACTTATCTTATATTGCTCACCACTAGTAGTTTCTACAATATATGCACAATCTAGAGTTTATGGTACTGAGTTAAAATAAGGTACTAAGGCAGTTGAAATGAAACTTCTATTTGCGCCAGTATCAAATAAAGCTCTAGCATATATGTTGTTAATGAGAAACGTACCAGCTATAGTTTCACCCCCAGCTTCTTTTAACACATACACTCGGCCCTTGGAGTTGTTTTGATTCTCCACAGGTTGTGCTTGTGGAGGGTTCTTGCAATCACTTCGGAAATGTCCATACTCCCAACAATTGAAACATCTAATTTTTGGGCAGTTCTTTCGGGAATGATCACCCATTGGACATTTAAGACATTTGGAATCTTGATACTTTCTCCAAGACTCACTTTTATCGTTCCTCCATGGTTTGTTGATACGGTTCCCTTCATTTCGTGTGATCTTTTTGTCCTTTCTTGGCATCTGGTTTCCATCCTCATTTCTCTTTCTTTTGTTGTTTTCAGTCATTATGCCTTATTCTTCGTATGCAATGGCACTTAATGCAATTACAGATTCATAGGTTTTGGGGGCAGACATCTAACTAACTGTCGAATAGTAACCCCTGCACGTATCTTTTTACGCGCTTTGCTTCAAGTGTTACATGCTCAGGAAGCAGTCGAGCCATCTCATCAAACTTGGTCATGTACTGACGATGTGTCATAGTCCCGGCCTGTAGTTGTAAGAATTCTCTTTCAATTTTGTCTCTTTCAAATTCAGGACAAAACTTTTCCATCACAAGCTCCTTTAGTTCATTCCGGGTCAAAGCGGCAACAATTCCAGGTCTTTTAGCTTGTTTAACATTGTCCCACCAAAACAATGCCTCAGACCTGAATGAGTGAGTGGCATACATGACAGCTTGCGTGGCTGTGCATCCACTAATTTCAATAACAGCTTCCATCTCATGAATCCACTGAAAGGTCGTCATGGCATCTCTTTTCCCGTCAAATATTGGAGGTTCACATCCCTTAAAAGTTTTGTAAGAACAACCCTACTTAGGTTCAGTTCTCATAGCAGTATCTCCATTACCATTGGTGTTATAGATATGATCAGTCCATTACTATCATTGCTCATATACCCCCTAGAGGCATTCATAACCTCGGCTATAATGGTTGGCAAAGCATCTTTAATTACGCCAGCTACAACCGCTTGGAATTACGGTCCAGCATATTGTTGCGCCTCAGATTCAGTATTACGAAGATTTTCATTATCATCATTCGCAGATGACATAATTTGCCTTCTACTACTAGGAGGCCTACCACGACCCCTATCATGAGTACTTCCTCCTCTTGTCATAGTGAAAACCTACATGAGGGAGCAGGGAATTAGTACTCACATGATGGATTATGATCCAGAACATAATAGTACTGATAGACAAGAAATAACAGTGGCCAGGTGTCATTGCTTATCTATTGCACTTATAATGTTCTAGCCATTTTCCTCCATGTTTTATCAAAACCCGTTACCCAGTACCTAAGTAGTTAATCTATTTATCTTAAAGCATCTTCCCTAGTTTAAGTCTAGATACTATCCTTGTACCTAGTTCACTTAAACTATGGCTCTGATACCAACTTGTAACACCCGTCTTCCGGGACACCCCCTTGGGAGCGTTATGCATCGGATATACATAACACATAGTAATCAGAGAATACATAGCAGAAGTCAAACTATAATAATAAATTATAACGTATTATACATCTGTCTTCTAATACAATACTAATATTACATCAGTTTAACTATAGCAGAGATCCAAATCCTTGGCAACACTTTAGTCATTTACCTCCTCATAAGCTTAGTCTATAATCTCTTATTCCTGTAATCACCCGGCACCTAGGATGTATGTCCATAAAATACAAACATTTAGGACTTAGCATAAAGCTTGTGAGTTCATGAACATAATATTCTCAAAATTCAAAACATATTAATATTGACTATTGCATCAAGCAGATACAACCATGGCAAACAGATAGGAATAGAGTAAGCACAGTATAAATTCACATAACCAGGCTATGTATACAAACTCCACTGACGAAAACAGAATCATACAAGCAGCCCTCAAGCATCCTATCAAGCATTGCCACATATCACAGATGCTATTAATAGTCAATTCTTCAATTATTACCAGTTATCAAAACATCGCATCCCGTTTTAGAAAACACTTCAGAGGAACTCACCTTAACTAATCCGATCGATGATATGTCTGCTCAGGTTCACGGCTATCAAGTATTATCCTATACACAAAATAATATTATTTAAGCTACATTCTAGCTAGCAACTATCTTAGAGATAATTTGTTATCCTTTTCTATTTGTTGGCATTATTCGACACTTTCTATCACCCTATACCAACCCTTTGGTACAACCCTTAATAGTTGGCATATTTCAAACATTTTCGTCATGATAGTGCCAGCCCTCGGGCTACTCAGTACCTTTCCCATTAATAACTAATAATAATAATAATAATAATAATAATAATAATAATAATAATATAATTATAATAATAATAATAATGATAATAATAATAATAATAATAATAATATATAATAATAATAATAATAATAATTATAATAATAATAATAATAAATAATAATAATAATGATAATAATAATAATAATAATAATAATAATAATAATAATATAATAATAATAATACTAATATAATAATAGTAATAATAATAATAATATAATAATAATAATAATAATAATAACAACAACAACTATAACAAGAATAATAATCTATAATAATAATAATAATAAACAAAAAATAATAATAACTATAATATCTATAATAATAATAACTACAACAAAATAATAATAACTATAATAATTAAAGATATAATTAAACGAGAATATATCTGAAAACTATCTATGGCAATTTGACCTAGAGTCTCTTCTACTCACGCCCCTACTCGATCTCAAAAACGTCTACTAACAATACTCAACGAGGTATCGAAACTCGAGATTCTCTTTATATTAGAGCGTTCCCAAAGAAATTTATACTCTAAAATCACCATAAAGGCCTCAATATATATAGAAGAAGGCAAGCAACTTAAATTCTCATTCTGGCGATGTGGGATGAGATTGAGCTGCTAGCCGGCCTGCTTACTTAATATAATTAATTCAGCTGCTTACTTCGTTTTTCTCTTATAACTTTTAATGTGTAACGTTTTATAAAATTGTGACGATCTTATTTTTCTCTACGAGTCAACCTAAGTTTCCTAAAAAACGGAGTAGGTTCGAATATAATATATTATTATTATATTCAAACGGTCTCTTATAACATAAAAATTTCATCTAAAATTTTCAAATTTCAAATAAACAATTTACTCATTACTTACTCGTTTGGCAATATATAAAATGCGAAGTTCATATTGCTTGTATTTCAAATATTACATATGACCCAAACGCTCCGGATGTTACACTGTAACAACTTGAAACTCAATAACCTGAATTTTCACATATATATCTAACACATAACAAAGCAATCGGCGGTTGTTTTGTGAGGTGGTCTTAGATTCAATTGCACAAAAAGAAGGTCAATCGTAATCATTATCGAAATTAAGAACAAACTAGTTATAGTTGCCATGTAATCCCTGTAATACTTATAAAATACAAATGTTGAATACGTAATTGGGCCACCGGTTGGCATTTAATTATTCTGCCAAATGTTTTTCTGGATGAAAAATACTCATATTATGTTGTTTCAGCAGTCGATTTTAGCACGTAGTTGTATTTGTTTGGAGAATAGTGTTTGTAAGAAAAATTCATTGATGATTGACCATAGTTTTGATGCAGATCGGGTTCCTACACTAATCTTTGCAAGAGATGGTCACAAGGTAGCATTGATACAAGCTGTGACATATCCATCTTCTTGTTGCCATGATGCTTTTTTGGGTGAATTTGGACCTAGTGGTTTAATATCTTTCTTGAGGTAAGCCAACATACCTATAGTTTTCAGCGTTGTGACTATTTGATACAGGCCAGCTCAATGTTTTTTGAGGCCCTAATCGAACTAATAAATTGAGGGCCTTTTGAAAAACACTATCTAAACAAAAGCAACCTAATCAATGCAATTTTTTTTGAACAAAGTAATAAATAAAAAAAAAATTGGTATACTAGTCTTGAGTCCTTGATAGTTGATTTTTTTGAATAAAAAAAGGGCATGCCGATGTCAATCAGATTAACGGAGAAGAAGGGACTTAGAAATGGTCGTTTGCTTTGTGAATTATATGACTGTGTTTCTTCAATAACCTATCAAATCATTAAATTTTTTATCGGAAATCAAGTATCAAGTGTTGTTCTTGCTTTAAAGTTTCATTGAGCCATATAATACCAAAACCCGTTATAAACATTGTTTTTTTTAAAATGAGGGCCCTTATTTTTGGGGGGGCCCAAGCCCAATGCGTCACAAATTATATTATAGAGCCGGCCTTGATTTGATATTTCCATGCTAGGAAATTATCATTATTTAATTTGATTGAGATGAGATTAATCAGATTTGCTAAATTTATATTTGGCTATTGGTTAGAACTTGTTGTATCAGATGAAATCATTGAAATAAGAGATGTTGCAATTTTGATCGAAAAATACTAAAAAATTTAGGTTTTGTATGTAGGAAGAAAAAAATGAAATGATAAGAGATTGAGTGAAGATTTATAAAAGAAAAGTAAGAAAGAGAGATCGGCGTATCAGAAATTAGAATAAGAACTAAAGAATGCTGCTGATAAATTCAAATGAACAGGATGAGTGGTTCAGATGAAATTAAGCTTTGATATTATATCATAGTTTGAGGTAATTCAATGTGTATTGATTAAATATAAAATGGTGTAATACAAACCTTGTTATATAAAGGCATGATATGAAGGATTGTAATTGATGGATGATGATCCTTGTTGACACTATTCTAACAAAATCTCTAACAAACAATATACGGAAATGCCCCTAGTACTGTATAACATTTATTTTGCAAATTGTTTGTCTATTTAACACTCTCCAAACATTTAGACCATATATGTGGTTTTCTATGTGTTTATTGTGTGTAAATAGAATAGAATCTCCATAAAGAGAAATGAAGACGCTTGTTCTTAGGGTTAAAATGAAATCAAAGACTATAAATAATCATGTTGATTTTTCCTTAGAGCAAAGCTATGCCAATCATATGATCACAGTATCACACAACTTACTACACACTAAACTAGCACACATGCAATTTAAATTAAAATATTCACAACCCATTCTTATCATCCTCATCTTTAAAATTAAGAAGTCGATTACAGACTTGCCATTCTCTATATTTCCTAATGTGTTACCTATATTTTATGAATAAAAATACTAGTTGAAAATAATTAAAGTGTCACCCTCTTGTGTCTACCTAGTATTTTCCCCCTCTTGTCTCTCCTATGCAAATATCTTTAACTGTTTATATAATTTATTTTTTTTGCATCTGTCTTCTATTAATCAGTAATAATTTCTATAATTCTTTTATAAAATGTTTATTTTTTTAAAAAATTAGGTTTGTTGATAAACATCTTTTAAGTTTGACATCTCTTTTAGTTTTTTTTTTATAATTTTCAAAAATTATATTTTATATAATTCTAGAATTTATATAAGAAACTATGTGATATGTAAATTATTATTACTAAGTATATTTTGTAATACACTAGGTTTTAATCTAATAAAAAATTAATAATATTATCTAATAAAATAGAGATAGATAGATATAAGGGATGAGAGTAAATTTTTTTAAAGATAGACCCAAATTTAAAGATATGTGTGATTTTTAGAAAGTGAATGCTCTATGATGCATAATCATGTGATAGATAAATCACCCATTTATTAATTTCACTAGTCTAACGACCTGTGTGTTATACGAGTTGAAAAAGTTAATTTTATGTTAAAACTATTTTCACGTATTGCTGTTTATTTCATGGATAAATTATATCTATTTAATGGCTAATTTTACGTTAAAGTAAACAATAGATGATTTTCAAAATTATATTCCAAAATTATCACATAAACGAACTACTAATCATCAAATGATTTCAAATCATCCTTGGCCGGTTCTTACACAGTGATCGAGAAGTGACACCTATGTGTTACGTATATGCATATATACCACCAATATTTCACTTATGTAAGACACAACAACTAAGTGACAACACACAAATAAAAAAGTGGTCCTAGCCAAACATTTTTGCTCCCAAATCACAAGAATTTTTTACTGTATACGCATGGGAATCAACACTCGTTTTAATGATGTAACTTTTATAAAAAAATAATAACGTACATAAAAATTATGAACGTTTAAAAAAATGGGGGAACTTGTTTAAAGTCAACAAGAATACCTATTCCTAAAATACCACTATAATAATTTTTTCCGTACAATTTGATTTCAACCATAAATTAAAGAGATTGATGGTTGATATTATTTCTTGTACTTTTTATTTTAAGTGACTTTTATTTTAACATTATTATTATTATTATTGTAATAATAATAATTATTATTATTTATAATAATAATTATTATTATATACTTAAATATTCAAATAAGATAATACTAATTTAAATAGTATTTAGTTATTAAAACATAAATAGTAAATATAAATTAATAATAATATTATAATGACTATTATTATTAACCTTATAATTAATAATAATAGTAATAATAATAATAATAATAATATTTATTATTATGAATATTATTATTATTGATATTATTATATTATTAGTGTAATTATTTTTCAAAACAGTTTAAATAATATGTTATTAATTAACAAATTTAGCTAAAATTATTAAAGTTATTATATACCCAAGTATTACTGTTAATATGATTATATTTGTTATTATTGTAAAAAGTATTTTGGAACGTATTAATAATATGTCATAACTTACAAATATGGTCATAAGTACTAAAACTATCAAATACCCAAGACACTAATAATAATAATAATAATTAATAATAATAATAATAATAATAATATAATATAATAATAATAATAATAATAAAAAATAATAATAATAATAATAATAATAATAATGATAATAATAATAATAATAATAATAATAATAATAATAATGATAATAATAATAATAATAATATAATAATAATAATAATATAATAATATTAATAATATTATATTATTATATTTTTATTATTATTAATTTTATTATTATTATTATTATTATTATTATTATTATTATTATTATTATTATTATTATTATTATTATTATTATTATACGATAGGCTAAGGAAAACCCTAAGCCATGGTCTATCGGTCATACTAAAGCAGTTCAAAAAATTAAGCAAAAGGTTCAAAACCTTCATTGCTTAACAATAACTAACCCAGAATGAAAAAAAATTGTTAAAACTGATGCATCAGATATAGGCTATGGGGATATATTAAAACAAATATCTCCAATTAATAAACAAGAATATCTTGTTAGATTTCATTCTGGAAAATGGAATGAAAGCCAGAAGAATTATGCAACTGTTGCAAATGAAATTCTTGCAATAGTTAAATATGTTTTAAAATTTTAAGATGATTTATTTAATTAGAAATTTATAATTAAAACTGACTGCAATGCAGCTAAATATATGTTTAATAAATATTTTAAACACGATGTTTCTATGCAGATGTTTGCCAGATGGCAATCACATCTCGCACCATTTGATTTTGAAATAATTTATAAAAAAGAAACTGATAATAGTCTTCCTGATTTTCTTACCAGGGAATATGTAAATTAATGAGTCATTCAAGGGGAGTTATGCGCATGGCGATATTTGAAATTATTAAACAAACAATTAATATTTAGGTCCAATTGATAGGATTATATGATAATATTCAAGAAATAAAAGAAAATCCATTTATATCAGATAAAGCAAAAGATTATGCTATTAAACAAATTGAATATGGAATATGATATTTAAATAAACAACTTAAAGATCTAAACTATAAAGAAATAATACTTTTTTGTGGATAAATATTTTAATCTTTATGTTTAAGTTTTCAGGAATGATCCCCTGGGAAAGGGGAAGAGGTCGTGGAAGATCTTCCTCTTATAGAGGAAGATGAACAGAAAGAATTATCCATCAAATGGGTAATAAGAAGCTGATAGCTATGGATAATGCATCATATGCATCATCCTCTTCAAAACCCCAATTTGATGAAAAAACTTTTAAAGAGTTTTTAGCCTATAAAGCAGCTCAGAGTCAAACCTATGAAGAAACAGCATCATATGCTCAAGCTGCTAGTGATAATGATGATGAAAACTGGATTCATAATCCAAAAAAGGATGTTATACTCCTTCTTGATCACAAAGATAAAAAAATGGAGTGATCAACCTTGGTTCATAATCAATAGATATTTTGATACTGGATTCTATCCAACTGAGACTTATAAGTCCAGATATATTATGAGGAAATCCTCAAAGCCACAATTGTGAGCTCACCCATTATATGGGAGGAAATAAAACAATAAGTTTTAGCAAAATAATAATCAAACAGATAATATCTGCTGAAAATTGGGGAATATCTCCATTAAAAGGCAGGGAAATTTTTCACCCTGAAACAAAAACACCCATTAGATATAACTATTGGGATTATGTGAATGCCTTTCATAAAGCATTCTTATTTGAGAACCATAATTATAAACATTCTTGGTTTATCAAAATATGTTCAAAATTTATGAATCAGATATTCCGATTTGGTTTTATAAATGGTGGCAGTCATACGGTCTATTTTTTAATATCTTTAATAAAGATTCATAAAGGTTTAAAACCTTACACACCCAATGGGTGGAGTTATCTCTTGCCTTAATAGAGGCACAACATGAAAATAATTTTATTGAGGGAATGGACTCATTACACTTCTTTGTCCAATTCAGTATTCCATGGATATGGAAGTAGCTACCAGAAACTGGTTATACCAGTGAAAACATATTCTGTTTGAAAAGAACATATATGACAAAATTCTGGAGACAGATGATGAAGATTGAAGACGGCAAGATTAAATGCCAAGATACAATAGATCATATTCAACAGACGATTGAATCATATCAACAACAAAAAGAAAATCAACAACAAAGGGAATCTCCTAGTCCCTTCCAACATATTATTAGAAAAATAAAAATGACTACAGGTACTGAAAATCTCAGCCAAGAAGAACTTCTACATCAATACATGGAAGAAGTTAAAAAAGATATAGCCAAACACTTCAAGAAAAATGAAGCCTCATCAAGCTCAAGAATGTCTGTATCAGACTCTTCTCAAATAGGGGAAGATACTCAGCTGTATCAAGACAGTCAAGAAGAAGACAAGTCTATAGATGATGAGACTTATGCCAAAATGATGGCATATTTAGAGGAAGAATTCGGTCCGGTTAATACACCAGAAAAAACAAAAAACAAAAGGACACAATAGGCCCTACAAGGAAGAAAAGAAGAATCAATAATTCACCTTCATAATTGGCCGACAATATTTTTGTCTTAACGTTACATTATTGTAACTTTACTATTCACTTTTTGACTTGTTGTATGATAATGCGTCAGACGCAATTATAGGCGAATATTCGCTGTAATATTCGGTGTCAAAATCCCTATATAAAGGGACTTAGTGTGTAGTATTAGACACCGGTTTTGAGAACCACTCCTCTCTTCTCTCTCTCTTGTAATAAATCTTCCAAAAATAATATTTGAAGTTTAAAGTTTTCAAGTTTCAAGTCTTCAATTCTGGTAATTTTCTATTCTTAATTAATATTTATATTTGTGTATGATCGCCTCACTTAGAGGCTAAACCTCTAAGTGTTGAAACATCACCATGCTCAACAGATTATCATAATAAAAAAGAGATCTTAAAACCCAGATAAAGGTAAAAATTTAAGAGGAATCTTGGGATAAAGTTACAGCCCATCTAAGATGTTAATGTGGGTGGTCGACCGCAAGGGGACCCGTTTAAGCCAAAAAGCCAAGAAGGAGTGGGGCGTTTTGGGTCTGACCTTTACTGACCACATATTAGCATCCTGGACAACGGCTATGTAAAATCACCAACGTTCCATCGTTTCTCTTGATTTTCTGCCCTTATCTGAGCTTTATGGTTTTCTCCTCTTTTCCCATACAAGGTCCTCCCTTCTATGGTATCAGAGCCATGGTATTTTGTTTGATGTATGTGTGTATGTTTTAACACTTAATTCTGATATTCAAATGTGAATATTTTAAAATCAAAAGATACTGTTAAAAACAGTATGGAGGAAGAGTATGATATTCCTCACAATTTAGATTTGTTAAATAAATAAACTATTCCAAAAATTGATTACAAACTAATTTATAAATTAGGAACCTTTAAAAAATTAGGATTAAAACAAGTTGTTAAAACAACTGAGAAAACATTTTCCTTAAACACGGATGAAATGATAATAAAATTATTATCAAAAAGAGATTTACAAAAATATAAAAAATAATATAAATTTATTTATATAGGATTAGTGCAAATTGCATTTAAGCCTCTAACTTTAGAAGGCTTACCAGAAAGTTTTGTAGCAGCTCTTAGAGATGCTAGAAACTTAAATTGGAAACAATCCCTGATGGGAATTGTTCAATCTAGCCTGGCTCATGGTCCAGTATATTTTAATGTTTATCCTAATTTGCAATTATTATTGTTTGATGCCAATATTTTAGATGCTTTAACTTTGAATGTTAAAACGCATGGTTACAATTATGTACCAGGATCAGAGGTAATATGTATCTGTTACAGAATTTATTATAAGCCTTTATTTACGCTTAATCCTCATTGTAAAATGGTAGATAAACCTTTAAATGAAACAATTCTAATAGAAACTAATTTTAGTAAAGCTAATATTACAACTAGAAGGAAAATAAAATGGAAGAAATTAATTTTCCAGAAAATTAGGTACTAGATAAAGTAAACCCATCTCAACAATATGTGGATAATAATCCAATAAATATTTCACAAACAAATGAAGGGTCAATTCAAATACAATTTAAAAATAATAAAATAAAATATGAACCCTCCTTATCAAAATCTGTGTCATCACACTATTATATCTCTCCGGTTGATTACACAGTTAGAAGTCCTTCTAGGGCGTCAACATCTAGGATTAAGGAAGAATTTCCTGAAAGAAAAATAGATGAATTAAGAATAAACTCGGATAATATAGTTCGAGGAATTAGAATAGATCCGGAACTAACCGAATCAGAAATAAATTTTGTATAATATGAATCAAAAAGAAAAATTAGATTTCACTCCGGGATCACCGGTAAGAGAAGAAATTTCTAATGAATTTCTCCAACCCAAATGGGAAATATTTAGAACATGGTTTTTCAAAAATTTTGAAAAAAAAGATAAAGAATTTTTCAGACAAGAATTTTATAATGAATTAAATGAAAAACAAAATATTATACCTTTTGTTCTATGGTTTATTGAAAAGTATACTAATAGTATTATTTCTATCATAGAAAGAAATTTTAATATTAATGGAAATATAGTATCAAATGTTTTCCCTCCTACTAATGGTTTTAAATTGAAAACCAAGGAAAGAAAAGATACTATTAAGCTTTTCAAAAACTTCTGGAAGGTGAAACATTGCAGACAACAATTTCTCATATAAATGGTTTAATAAAACAACAAAATTATTCAAATCTTTATTTGATAATAATTGGAGAACAACTCCAGGATATTTCTAAGAAGATGGATAAAATTTTATGTCATTTCAAAGAAAAACAAAGTGTTATAATAAATGACCAGATAAAAAAAAAGAGTTTATTGCTACTCTTACTATTCAATTATCTCCTAAGGTAACAGATTTTAAAACGAAATCTGAAGAAAATCTAATGCAAACATTAAATGATTCAATCAATATTTTGAAAAATCTAAAAATAAATACATTATCGGATTTTGAAGATAGTCTAAAAAAAGAAGATTATAAGCAAAAAATTAATGATGAAATCATGAAGTTATCTAAGTTTGCTAATAAGCCAACTCAAAGGATGTATTACTATCCTAGGCCTACTCCACAGGATGTTCTAATAGAAGAACAGAATACGTAATTAGTAATTCGTATAGTGGAAAAATGATCTATGAATGGAACATAGATGGTCAAACAGAAGGGCAGATTTATAATACTGTCCATAGGATGCTTATGTATAGCACTATTTGTCAAAATAATAAGAATACGACTAAGACAATAGCTCAAATGATTATATCAGGATTTACAGGCCAACTTAAAGGTTGGTGGGATAATTATCTATCAGATACAGATAGACAAGAAATCCTCAATAGTACAAAAGAGGATAATGGGATTGTAGATAACAACTCAGTTTATACTTTGATAGTTAATATAATAGAACACTTTACAGGTAGATGGTCTGATAATTCGAAGAATATTAGGACTCTTCTACAAAATATTAAGTGTAGAACCCTAACATCTTTTAGGTGGTATAAAGATACTTTCCTAAGTAGAGTAATGGAACTCCCTGGGTCTAATAGCTCACATTGGAAGTCAAGAATTCGTAGATGGCCTCCCGTATTTATTTGCAGAAAGAGTTAGGAATAACCTAAGAAAAGGTGGAATAAGTATAAATTATGATGATTATACTTATGGCAAGTTAATAGGAACTTGTATTCAAGAAGGTTTAAATTTGTGTAATGAAATTAAATTAAACCAACAAATTAAAAAACATTCTTTGAATGAGAAAAAACAATTAGGTGAATTCTGTAGTCAATTTGGTATAGAATGAACCTCAAGTAATTCTAAAAAAATTAAAAAATCAAATCCCTACCAACATCAGAAGAGAAAAAGGAAAAAGGAAGATAGAAAAAATAAAAGAATCCAAAAATACGAGGAAAATAAACATGTGTATAAGACTTATAGGTCAAAGCTAATCTGTAAGAAATGTGGAAAAATAGGTCACACAGCAAAAACTTGCTGGGTTAGGAAGAAGCTTAATAAGCTAGAAGATGAAGATTTAAAAAATCAAATCTCAAAAATACTTTTAGAATCAGATACTGAATCTGATCAAACTTCTAATAAAAATTTAAATATTTTAGAAAATAAAGATCTATACTCTTCCTCTGAAGAAGAAGACTGTTGTAAAAATAACTGTTGTAATAACACTTCAGAAGAAGAAGAAGAAAATATTTATAAAATAATTTCACAATTCCAAAATATGAAAATAAATGTTTTGACAAGTGAAATAATAGAATTACTAAAAGTGGTAAATGATCCACAGATTAAAGAGAAAATAATCTCTTCATTTATGGAAAAACAAGAAGAAGGTCCTTCTTGTTAAAATTCTAAAGAATCAAAACCATTTTCTCTGGCCGAATTAAAAAATCAATTAAACCAGAGAAATAAAGATAAAAAACCTGTTGATATACAACAATTAAAGAAAGAAATTGATAATTTAAAATCATAATAAAATTTTACAACAAAATAATAAAGAATTAGACAATAGAATAATTTAAAATCAATTAAACCAGAGAAGGTCCTTCTTATTATTATTATTATTATTATTATTATTATTACTATTATTATTATTATTATTATTATTATTATTATTATTATTATTATTGTTATTATAAATATGGAATTATTTAATAATTATATACAAAAATATTTAAATAAGATAATACTTAATTTAAATAGTATCTAATTATGAAAATATTAATAGTAAATATAACTCAAAATATTAGTACGAGTCCATCATTCCTTAAATTTGTTACTAACTGAACTGGTTCTTCACTCGAATCGGTTTTGTCCATATTGACAAGAGGTCGAACCACATCTAAACCTAAATATTTTTGAAGAAAAAACTGTTTTGTTACCCAAGTACAAAACCCTTGAGAAACCTTTCAATGGCAGCTTGGTTCAACCTTGTACGTCGATGTCTCTCCCAACAACTATAGATGTTAAAATAGAACAACAAGAACCATTTGATGGCAAGAATCGAACCTAAAAAAACGTCAATGGCAAAATTATGCTGCAAAATCCTCAGGAAAACAAGAAACACAACAAGATTTGAGTGGCGGAATCGTCCAATTTAAGAATCAATGGAAAATTGAGTTGTCGCTTTGAAGTTGAGAATCCGATTGAAGAACGAAGGTTTTACTATTTCTTATTTACAAAATAAAAGGTAAATTAGTTTTGCTTTGTTTAGTAATAATTATTTCAACTACAAAGGCTCATTTGATAAATAAGTGTATCAATTAACACCACCATTTTAGAAAAAAACACATCTTTCATATTTAATTATTTACTTGCTAGTACGTTAAATATTTGTTGAATTTTTTTTTAAAATAGGGTTTTTTAAGGATTGGTGATGGTTTATGGGTACTTTTATGAGAAGTTTTGAAAAATGGGTGTTACGCATATTACATTTACGGAATCAAGCTTTTAATAATTGGATCCGTAAATGAGATTTACGGCAATAAGTTTAGTTTGCTGACCGTCTTTGAAAAGTTAGTTGACCAAATTTAATATTAATTTTGTTTGTCGTTAATGTCTTTATATACTTGTTTTTAACTAACTTAACACTGATATAATGGTAAATGAGTCAAGTGTTTGGTGCAAACCACTTCCATGACATCATAAGTATCCCCATGTACATACATAAATTTCCATGGTATGTAAGCCAAAATTGTTAACCAAATTTGAATGGAAAAGTTATGAGTTGATTATGTGATTATTTTAAAGTTGAGATTAGAGTCTTCTATGTATATGTACAAGTCAAATAGACTTAATTAGTGTTAGATTTGGAAAATAATAATTGTAAACGTATGTCAAAGGAGACGTTGGTTCTTTAAGGAAGGCGACGGTTCATCCCTATGGAGTCTGTGTATATGCATGTGTCAAGAACAAGAAAAGGTTGGACGATCTTGCAATACAATTGAAGTTCTATTACATTGATTCTCATTAATTTGGTTGTAAATACCAATCTAGGGCAACATGGTAATCTACGTACATTTCTTGAAGACACTGACAAACAAACAAACACAAAAAACAATGGATTAGTTTATATATAATGGGCAATTCAAGGTGTATACAATGTATTAAATGGTCCTTTTTTTCACTTCTATCTTCTTGTCCATTTCCTAAATTCTTTGCTATATATAATAGTTGAAGTTGAGTTGCAGTGATATTCACTACACAAGTAACTGATCACATGGCTATTGCAGCACAAAAGCTTTATCTATTTGTGATATATGTGCTTGGTAATGGCATTATGATGATGACAGTAAGGGCAACAACGGGTAAGACTGATGCACCCATATTTATATTTGGGGATTCAACTGCAGACGTTGGAACAAACAACTACCTAAAAACGTGTACTGCGAAAGCCAATCACCGTTACCATGGGATTGATTTTCCTTTCGACAAACCCACGGGAAGGTTTAGTAATGGCAAAAATGTTGCTGATCAAATCGGTATATATATAATTCTTAGTCTGTTTAAAAGTTTCTATTAAGATTTTCGTCAATATGAATTTGAGTTAACTTGTGCAGCAAGGCTGTTGGGGAATTACAAAGTAAGCCCACCACCTTTTCTCGCTCTTCTTGCCCATCAGCCCACGTTCAAACGCAATTTACTTCGTGGAGCTAATTTCGCTTCCGCAGGGTCTGGCATTTTCAGCGAAACTGGCCAAGCAGTTTTTGTAAGGTTTCAATTATATATGTGCATTAATTGCATTTCCATGTGTGTATATAGTTACAAAAGGTTTTTGACCATAACACTAATTAAATTAATATTAGTATGACACATGCAAGAACAAATTAAATTTTTTATTTTTAATCTTAAAAGCTTTTAAAATAAAAAAAATGATAAAAGTATAATGCATATTCATCTCTACGAAATTAAAAAAAAAAATAATGACAAAGTTTGTTAATATATATAGGGATTTATTACGTAAACATCAGATAGCTTACACATGTACAGATATGTGATTTAAAGTAATAAAAAATCATATTAAAAATTAGCTTGATCGATGTGCTTTCATGTCATATAAACATAAGTATGTGTACGTAAGTGCAAAATTAAAAAGTATGAATTATTGATAAAAAAATATTAAGTAAACAATTTAGTTTTGTTTGCGTAAAATTTAATGTTTTCTAATGAAATTCATGTGTGTCTATCAAATTTTACTCAAAGCACGTACGTTTATTTGCTGACAAACTATGAATCAACCAGGGAAAGGTGATAGGTCTGAAGGAGCAAATCCAACAATTCGCCACGGTTCGCGAAAATATCACAGAATTATTAGGTTCACCAAAGGTCGTTGATGATCTACTTCAAAATTCAATATACATCATCAGCATAGGAAGCAATGACATGGTTGAATATGCAATCGCTCACCCTTTTCAACGTCCAAACACCAAGCAATTCATCGCCAACCTCACTCAAGCCTATGAAGCACGTCTAAAGGTTCGTAAAAGCTTACTAGCTAGTTGGTTATCTCTTGGTCCATCATGTGATCTTTGGCATGAACATTCGTCTATGTATATGTGTCTGAAGATGTTGTGTCGTAATTCGCAGAACATGTACGAGTTAGGTGCAAGAAAGTTTGCAATCATCGGAATTCCACCGATTGGGTGCTGCCCGGCTGCACATGTATATAACACTACTGGTGGTTGTTTAGAAGTTCTAAATTATAGTGCAAGATTGTTTTACAAGTCAATGCAACCTCTCTTGACAAGGTTCAGTTTGATGTACAAAGGATTCAAGTATTCACTCGGGAATACATATGACATGACCATGAATGTTATTGACAATCCACGTGGAAACCGTATGTTCACTTAGAACTATTTTTTTTAACTACAAATTTGCGATCATACTTCGGAGAATAGGTATTATATTAATCGGGTCCACCTATCCGTTCACTTAGAACTAATACATCAATAAATTCTAGATAATCTTGTGCACGTGCATGCATCCTTACATTTTTAAGTGTATTGAGTTAGAAATTGGAGTTAGTTTACATTAAGGACTTTGGTATTCTAGGGTTTAAAGACGTGACAACGGCATGCTGTGGAAACGGAACAACCGATTGTATGGTAGGAGTGAATCTTTGCTCTAATAGGGGCGACTTCTTGTTTTGGGATAAGTTTCATCCAACCGAGAAGGCTTCCGAACTCGCAGCTTTAACTCTCGTTTATGGTGAAGGGCCCGAATACGTGACACCAATGAATTTTAGTAGTTTGTACATGATATATTGATGACCTCTAATTGGCAGCATTTTATTGTTTCGAAAATCCTTGTTCATTGAATATTGTATGTGTGATCTCTACTGAAAGTTTACGCACAAAAATAAGGCAAGATCATGTCCATAGATGATGGCCAATGTACCTCTTTCGGTCTATCAATAAGGCTAATAATACTAACTTTGGTCTTATGTTATTACTTTCTGTATTTAGTGTTTATGGACTAGCAAATTAACAACCCTATTTGGGTGAGTGCATTGTCATTCTTTTTACGTTAGTCTCGCATTTGTACTTTGTAGTATTGTATTCTTGGTTAACGGGTCTAGTTCTGCACTTTATTTAATATTGTGATTTTTAAATACATCAAATAACTTTTAATTTCCTCAAATAACATATTAATTTTTTTAAACAACATCTTTTTCTTAGAGCAAATGTTTTGGAAAGTCAAATTCTAGAATTGAATATGCACTTTTAGTGTGGAAAACTGGCCGCATGGCGTCCTTAATTAGTTAGAAAACATACTGAAATACACTATATAAAATAGATAATAATACTAATGTTGTTATAATAAAGAACAAAATAAATAAATAAATATTCAAACTAAAAGAAAACAAAATAGTTGTAAACCACCCTGATAAACCCAAGTTTTCTTTTACAATATTGTTGACCAGCAATTCTTTTATATTCATGTTTATCTCTGCAACTAACTAATCGATTTTGAATTTCAAATCTCAAGACTTCTAATAATAATGATCAAAAACCCATTGAAATCTCACAAAACAACATAAATCTACCGCTTCGGTTAACCCTATTGCTTCACCGTGTCGATCACCGGGAAGAACCTCTTCAATCACCTTACTCCACTATAACACCATTGCGCTAGATCGACCACAGACCATGATTTCTACCGTTTTAATCAACGACGGCCACCGGTTTGTTCTAAGGTAACACTAACTTCTCGGTTTCATTCGATTGTTGCCTGGCTTGTTCGCTTAATAATATGAGATGCACGACCTTTCCAATTCACAGCTTCTAAGTCCGTCAATCGTATTCAGACCATCGTACAAACACCGTCACGACCGATCAGCTCCGTTCGAGTAGATTTCTTCATACCTTCATAACCATCACCACCGATCAGCTCCGTGTTATGTTAGTTACCAATAATAAATGAGTTTTATTTGTAAGTGTGCATGCAGGCCTTAAGCCCATGCACACATAGGTTTGATTTAGTCTTTGTCACGTGGTAGTTAGTCGTCGGTTGAGTCCAAGGTTGTTGTTATTTACGTGGTTAGTTCCTGATAATCAGGTAACCGTTGAAGTGAGGTCATCGAGTCTATACTGCTATATATATAGCATTCTTGAAGTGAAATAAAGCATCAGATTATTGAGTGCACAATTGATACACTTGATTCTTTCAAGTGGTATCAGAGTGAAATCTGGGAAGTGAGAGTTCGAGCTCAATGGCAGAAGAGAATGTGTCATACCAAAACGTTCCACCGTTCGATGGAGATTACGACCACTGGAGCCTGGTCATGGAGAACCTGCTACGCTCGAAAGAATTCTGGTCGGTAGTGGAAACTGGAATTCAAGAACCTAGGGAAGGAGTGACACAATCAGCAGCTGAGAAGGCCACGTTGGAAGCTCTTCGTTTGAAGGATCTGAAGGCACGAAATTATTTGTTTCAATCGATTGACAGACAAATAATTCGTACCATGACTCAGAAAGATAGTGCTAAACAAATTTGGGATGCGATGAAGACCAAGTATCAAGGGAACACTAGAGTGAAGCGGGCATAGTTGCAGCGATTAAGAAGAGACTTCGAAATATTAGAGATGAAGGAGGGTGAATCGGTAACCGACTACTTCAATCGAGTGATGATCATAGCAAATGATATGAGAACGTATGGGGAAAACATGACTGATGTGAAGATTGTTGAGAAAATTCTCCGGTCCCTAACCGAGAATTTTAACTTTGTAGTGTGCACGATTGAGTCAAAGGACATCGATCGACTGTCTCTTGATGAATTGCAGAGCTCACTTCTGGTACATGAACAGAAGCTGCGACGAAAACCAATGGAGGATCAAGTTATGAAAGTTGATCAAGAGGCAAATGGTAGCTGGGGTCGCGGCCGTGGACGTGGTGCCATGCCTAGAGGAAGAGGTAGGGGTCACAACAGAGGATGAGGTGACTTTGATAAGTCGACCTTGGAATGCTATAGGTGTCATCAACTGGGCCATCTCTTATATGAATGTCCTAAGAATGACAAAGCTGTTAACTTTGCAGAATTCGATGAAGGTGAAGATTTGCTTCTCATGGCTCATGCAGAAGTGAACAAGGAAGAAGATTATGGGATTTGGTTCTTGGACTCGGCATGTTCCAATCATATGACTGGAACACGTGACTGGTTTGTTAATCTTGATGAGAGTTACTCTCACACAGTGAAACTGGGGAACGATTTAAGGCTATCGGTAAAAGGTATTGGAGATGTTCGATTTGAAGTTGAAGGAGTTACTCAAGTAATATCAAAGGTGTACTATGTTCCTGAGCTCACTTCAAGCCTCTTGAGTATTGGCCAACTGCAGGAGAAAGATTTAACAATACTTATAAAGGGAGGAATGTGCAAAATCTATCATCCAACTAGAGGCTTGATTGTTACTTCTAACATGACTAAAAACAGAATGTTTTTGGTGCATGCTATCAAGAAGCCGGCTGCTGCTCAATGCATGAAGACAGAGGTGAACACTCAAACTGAAATTTGGCATAGGAGGCTCGGTCATATAAACCATAAGGAAATTCGTACAATGCAATACAAACAGCTTGTACATGGCTTGCCTAAGGTCACTGAACAAGCTAAAGTGTGTGAAGTTTGCCAAATAGGAAAGCAGCAGCGAGAACCGATTCCCAAACGAAGTACCTGGAGAGCAACTGAAAAGCTTCAACTGATTCACACTGACCTATGTGGACCAATCTCACCTTCATCACCCAATGGAAAGAGGTACATTCTTCAATTCATAGATGACTTTACTCGAAAGGGGTGGATCTACTTTGTTACCAATAAGTCAGAATGTTTTGATGTTTTTAAGAAATTTAAAGTGCAAGTTGAAAATGAAACAGGTCTTAGTATTAAAGGACTTAGAAGTGATCGGGGAGGTGAGTTCACTTCAAGTGCCTTTAATAACTATTGTGACACTTGTGGCATCAAAAGGCAACTCACTGCTGCCTTCACACCATAGCAAAATGGTGTGGCAGAGCGCAGAAACAAAACCATAATGAATATGGTTAGGTGTCTTTTGGTGGACAAGTCAATGCCAAAGAAGTTTTGGTCAGAGGCTGCAAATTGGGCTGGTCATATCCTGAACAGGTGTGTTACCAACACACTTGATAATAAGGTTCCTGAAGAAGCTTGGTCGGGTGTTAAACCCAACATTGAGTACTTTAAGGTCTTTGGTTGCATAGCCTACGCTCATATTCCTACTCAATTGTGTACGAAGTTGGATGATCGAAGCCTTAAGTGTATTATGTTGGGTATTAGCTCTGAATCAAAGGCTTATCGGTTCTATGCACCTGATCAAGATAAGATCATTATCAGCCGAGATGTCACATTTGATGAGGATGCAAAGTGGAACTGGAAGGAAGAAGATACCAGAAATAATGAATTAATTATGCCTGAAGATTATGTTGGCATTGAAGAAGAAGAGGTACCAACAGTAGCTCAAGGTGACTCAGCTGAGGGCACAAGTCACAGCAGTGATCAAGGTATTGATGGTACCCCAACTCACCCAAGCAGCAGTAGTTTACCAACAACGACTCTAGAAGTGAATGATATGCTAGGGGATCAAACAAGAAGTACTAGAAGATGCAGCAAAACACCTGCTTGGATGGAGGATTATCAAACAGGAGAAGGTCTATCAGATGAAGAAATAAACTTAGCCATGTTCAGTTCTTTTGGTGATCCAACAAGTTATGAAGAGGCTTCGAAAGACAGCAAATGGCAGAAAGCAATGGATGCTGAGATGAGAGCAATAGAAAAGAATGGTACTTGGAAACTAGTTGAGGTTCCTGAATTAGTAAAGCCTATTGGAGTTAAATGGTTATTCAAGACTAAGCTGAATGAACAACGAGAAGTGGATCAATATAAAGCCCGGTTAGTGGTGAAAGGATATGCTCAGTAAAGGGAGTTGATTACAATGAAGTCTTTGCTCCCGTCGCCAGATGGGACACAATCAGAACTCTTCTAGCTGTGGCAGCTCACAATGGTTGGATCGTGTACCAACTAGATGTGAAAAGTGCGTTTTTACATGGAGAGTTGCAGGAAACCATTTATGTGGAACAACCCAAGGGGTATGTAAAACAAGGGGAAGAACGCAAGGCATATCTTCTGAAAATAACACTGTATGGCTTGAAACAAGCCCCTAGAGCATGGTTCCATCGTATTGAAAGTTACTTCTTAAGGGAAGGGTTTAAGAAAAGTTTGCATGATCACACCTTATTCATCAAACAAGTTTGGCACAAAGTTATCATAGTAAGCTTGTATGTGGATGACTTAATATATACATGCAATGATGTTAAGTTGTGTCATGAATTTAAGGTTTCAATGATGAAGGAATTTGAAATGACAGATCTCGGTAAAATGAAGTTCTTTCTGGGAGTTGAAGTACAACAAAAGAACCATGGGATCAGCATGTGTCAAAAGAAGTATGCTAAGGAAGTGCTTGAGAGGTTCGGAATGTGGGAAGGCAATTCAGTTAAGAATCCCATTGTACTTGGTACTGTGATGCGAAAAGAAGGTGAAGGCCAAGATGCTGATGAAGCTGACTTTAAGTGTTTGGTGGGCAGCCTAATGTATCTCACTGTCACTAGACCCGATCTCATGTATGCAGTCTCTTTGCTTTCAATATTTATGGCAAAACCAAAGGAAGATCATATGAAACTGGGAAAAAGGATATTAAGATATGTCAAGGGTACTTTTAACTATGGATTGCACTATGATAAAGGAGCAGGTGGTCAGCTGTTAGTATTCACTGACAGTGATTATGCTCGAGATATGGAAGATAGAAGATGCACATCTGGCTATGCATGCATCCTTAGTAATGCTGCTATATGTTGGAGTTCTAGAAAGCAAGATATTGTAACTCTCTCATCCATCGAGGCCGAGTACGTAGCTGCTACTAACTGTGCATGTCACTGTATGTGGTTGAAAGCATTGTTGGGAGAATTAACTGGAAAGGAGATTAAGACTGTGGAGATTAAATGTGACAACAACTCAACCATTAACTTATCAAAAAATCCGGTAATGCATAGGAGAACAAAGCATATTGATGTGCGGTTTCACTACTTGAGAGAATTGGTTTCCAAAGATCAAGTAAAATTGGTATTCTGCCCTTCGGAAGAACAAGTTGCTGATGTTATGACCAAACCGGTGAAGCTTGATGTGTTTGAGAAGATGCGTGACAAGCTTGGAGTTTATGAAGTTGAAGATTAAACTGATAGGTGAACCTATTATCAGTTTAAGGGAATGTTTGTTATGTTAGTTACCAATAATAAATGAGTTTTATTTGTAAGTGTGCATGCAGGCCTTAAGCCCATGCACACATAGGTTTGATTTAGTCTTTGTCACATGGTAGTTAGTCGTGGGTTGAGTCCAAGGTTGTTGCTATTTACGTGGTTAGTTCCTGGTAATCAGGTAACCATTGAAGTGAGGTCATCGAGTCTGTACTGCTATATATATAGCATTCTTGAAGTGAAATAAAGCATCAGAGTGCACAATTGATACACTTGATTCTTTCACTCCGTTCGAGTAGATTTCTTCATACCTTCATAAGGTAATCACCAAACTATCTGTAATTTGTTAACAAACATTGGATTGCTATAACTATTGATAATGAGAAGCATTGTTTTCGGGTTGTTTCGAATGGTCCTTACCATCCATGTTGACGTGGATAGGAAAGAGTTAAAGAAGGCAACAATGTTGCAACCGTTTACGCTTTGTACCCGATAGGTTCCATTATTCACAACACGAGGTAACTCCAAGTTTTCCTAACTCCATTTGATGTTTTCCTCATGGTTTCGTTAATCCAAACATCAACGAAAAAAATAATAAATAAATAAAAAGAAAAAAGAGAAAACAAGAAGATGAAGTCGATTAGTGTTGATCATGCATGTGGGAATAAGTTATTTGAGTGATAAGGGTTGATCATGCATGTGGGTATAAGTTATATATTTAATATGACTAAATATATAACAAAAAAAATGCATAGATGTTAAATTTAACATATTGATCTTTTACCCATGTTAGCTAACGTCAAGTTTGAAAATAATAATGATATGCTTAAGTTTAAAATTCTGCATGTCTAAGTAATATAAAGATAATAACCTTGGTTTCGATTGCACGGAAATTTATTACGTTAAAAAATATAAAGGAAAATTTATAAAAAGGAAAATAATTTTTACGTGAACAAGTGGTACTAAATATATATAATTTTTCTTAAACCCACTTATACTTTTGATTCAAGCTTTAATATATTTTAACAATATGAAAACATCAAATATTAAGAAGACTAGATTTATAAATCGAATACTCTAACCAAATTTCAATGAATCTTATTAGAAACAATATTTATGTGTAGGCACTCGTGTTGATTAAGAACGTCATTGAATTTTGTGTTAACTATGTACGGACTCCGATCCTTTCTCTCTCGTAGCATGAATACCTCTCGTTTCGTGATCTTCACTTTGAAATCCTAACTTGATCGTGTGATTATTAAATTCTATGAGATTATTGATTACAAGTATTGATTGTTCACATGCGATAGGATCTAATTGCTTGTACTCATTGTCGCAAGTCCTTGTATTATTGATTATTAGTTATGGTTAGTGATATTTCTCAAGGGTTATGAGCCTTAGTGCAATTTATTGTGATATATTGACTTGATTGTGTTGAATTATTGACCTCCGTACCCGAGCATATCCACCTATGGGGACATAGGGCGTCATTGTGACACAAGTGACGTGCTCTGTCTGTCAGAGCGATTAGACCACAGCGTCTCTATTTTATTATTACGTGCTAAGTTGTTGCACATATTGATAAGTGTTAAATGAGGCGTATGGATCGATCCTAAAATATCATTGTCATTATTTATTGGTGAAATGGTTAGGGGTGTGTGCCCACATTCCTATCTCATATTGATGCATTAGAACTGCAGCTAATGTATATATTGTTAAGTGTTCATTGGCTCATATGGGTATTTCTTTTAGATGATCATTATTATTTGACTTTCAACTTGATCAGCTTATTGTTATCGTTATTGATCATTGTATTGCTATTGTTTACTTCCGTTACTAAGCATTCTTTGGCTCAACCGTGTTTTCTTTTGTGGTCTTCTCTTATGTTTATAGCAGGTACTCAAGGGGTTCAAGGAAACGAGTGAAGAGAGTTAACTTAAAAAGTTAGGATGACAACTTTTGAATTAATAAGACGTAATAGTATTTTAATTTTAAGACTTTATTTAATTTATTTGGACCTATATAAGGATTTGAATGTTTCTTAGTACTTAGATTATATCTTTCATGAAACTCTGATTATTGTTTGTGTGACACGTCAACCCTACTCGGGTTGGAGTGTTACACATACTCTGCTTGAACACATAATTAAGGAGTCGATACTTGTCCCTTTTAATTGAAAATGACACATTAGGCATTCGCCCCACGTCCCTTTGAACGGAAAAAGTGGAAGTTGGCAGAAAGCGATGAGGTTCGAAGTCTTTGCAACCTCGTGCAATTTTTAATGGCATAACACCAAGGTAATCATGAAGGCACATGAGGAGTACGCCGCGTGAAGTACATGTTTTGACTTTTCAATGTTTATTTTTGAGGGGATATTTTTAAAAGCATTTGAACTTCTAATAAAATTAACACAGTTTTCACCAACCGTCGGTGGTACTGCCAGCCACCGAACTCCACCAACGTCGGCTTTTCCGCACCCACACTTCACCATCCCCAGCTTTTGTGCCAAAAGATTGCCTATAGAGTATATCTCTCATCTTCTTATTTGTCTACGTGACTGGCTTTTCCGTCGAAAGAAACATCATTTCGTGAGATTTTCCCCTAGAAAAAAGTTATTTATTCTTTATGTTTTGAAAAGTCAATCTTTAATTGCGATAATTTACTTTCATATGCTTGTTTTGGAAATTTCTCTTTATCTTGAGGAATTTAACTTTTCAAATGTATATTTATAGTATCTATCTGTACTAATAAAAAAAGTTTGTTGAAGGTCACATGATATAATTCTAGAGTTCTTAAATATTATTTTTCCGCTTCTCTATTCTAATAGATATCATATTAACTATGATGTTTTTTAATTTTTTTATATTAAAAATATTAAATTAAAAAAAATCTTTCTACAAATGCAATATGTTAAGAAATAATTTTTTATAAAATAAGAAATTATTTCAAAAAAAAATATCAAACTTTTAGAAAACACAATATACTTTAAAACCTGTGGCTTTTAAAAAATAAAATTCTTATGAAAAAAAATAATTAAATTTCAAAGTTATAATAAAGAAATTATTAAAAATGACACTTTTTAAAAACGGTTTGTTTTGAAACAATTTGTTTAAAAACCAACTTTTTTTGAAAAAAAACAACAAAAAAATTAAACAAAAGTTTAAAAAATAATATAGTTCTTTTATCACATGTACATAATGTCAATCATATTTTATATCAAAAGATTATTTTATAATTTATTAATTTTTGTTAATAATTATTTAAATATTATTTATTTAACCCGTGTAATACATGAATACTAATCTAAATATATAATGAGTAACGATAGTGTCACATATCATCGTAAGTATATCTTACTCTTATTTACTCATCCAAACTCATTACCCAATTTTAAGCAATTTACTTAATACGTCCATTATGTTTTACTTTATTTTAGCACAAAGATTAAATTTTCATTTAACCAACTCCCCTATATTAAACAACTAAATTGATACTTCGATTTAAATTTAATCTACATATTTTCTAATTTTTAACATTTTGTTTATCATCGATTAATTAAATTGTTCAGTTATATTTTTTGAACTCTAAATGCTAGAAATGATTTCTAGCCATGAAGGATCCATCTTAAAAAACATCAATCATTTATTTACATATTTAAACATCCAAAATTTTTTTTGGTTTGTTGTCATATCACTATACTCAAAAGTATCTAAGTAAATTATTTGTTTCATTCTCATTTTGATAAATAGATTAAATTCAGTTTTAAAAAAACTATTGTAAATTAATTATATCCGGCTCGACCGGTCCGACTATTACGTCAAAACTAATTTAAGCAGCAAACCGGACCGCATTGGAGTCCGGTTCCTAGTCCGAATGGCTCGACCAATCCGACTATTACGTCAAAACTAATATTTCATGGAGTTTGTATTAGACTAGGATTAAGTTAGTTTATTTATTCGATTATTTAAAGATGTTTGAATTAGATTAGGATAAGTATAAGTGTAATATAAATAGGAAGTTATAATCATCGTATTTGATGTGGTTTTGTTTATAATAATATTTTTTGAGTCGAGACGGGTTGTCTTCATATTCTCGATGTGTTCTTGCATTGATATATTGATTCTGGACCAACGATTGGTATCAGAGCTAAGGTGTAGCTCATACGCGGGAAGAAAGGTAGGAGATCAAAAACTTGGGTGTAGTCAAGATCAAAAATCAAATATTAAAGACAACGAACAGGAGATCGAAAAAACAAACCACCGATTGTATCCGGGAGGGAACAATCAAACATAGTGAAAGAGGATCGTGTGAATTCTTGTTAAGTCGATCAAGGTGAGATCAATTCTATCAACAAAATCACTAAGATATTCAATCACATCTGCGAGTAGGTAGACGGGAAAAGATTCGTTAAGTAGGATGCTTTGAATCTTGTCGTGCCTAGTGGGTAAAGAAGAAAAACAGTAGAAGCAGCATGGTAGCGGGTTTGATTTTTTTTATTTGATCGATGGTTGGGAACGATGTAGTTTTAGGACACGAAAAGAAATCGGAATTGAGATTTGATCTAGGAGGTGATATGGAAAAAAGGAAAGATAATTTTTGTTGTTGATTCGTGGAGAAAAGAAGCACAAAGACTGATGGATTTAATAGTGATTAAATTTTGTGTTTTTATTCAATTGTTTTGATGTATTTTAAACGTGTATACTCCAAAGGATTTGAAGATGACTAACCACAAAGGGTGTGTTTTTGTGATTGTCGCATTTATGATCTTGTTGCGGGGTGAAAGCAAGAGACCAAGAATTAAGGTTGAAGAATTGCGAGTATTACATGGTATTCAAGATCCGAATGGAAGAGATCAAGGGGGAGAATGAAGGTTTTTTTATTTAAATAAAAAGATAGTTATTAATATTAGTTTATTTTAAAAAAATTTGAGTTTGTATTAGACTAGGATTGAGTTAGTTTATTTATTTGATTATTTGAAGCTGTTTGAATTAGATTATGATAAGCATAAGTATAGTATAAATAGGGAGTTATAATCATTATATTTGGTGTAGTTTTGTTTATAATAATATTCTTCGAGTCGAGATGGGTTGTCTCTATATTCTCGTTGTGTTCTTGCGTTGATATATTGATTCTGGGACACCAATGCATGCTCTTGCACGGCTTCAGATTGTGGTTGAGCTCGACAACTTCAGCCCCTCATTCGAACCCGAGCTACACTTCAGTTGTGTGATTGTTTAAGGTTTCTAGTTTGATTATTCTTTGATTTTGGTAACGTAATTTTACAAATAAATATTTTCCTAGTTGGAAAGGATGATTTTGGAGAACAAAGGCGTGAGTCACAAAGAAGCTAAACATGTGTCTGGTCCGGTTCTAAACAAATTCTCCTGTAACTACATTTTTCATTTTTTTTTTTACTTTTAATTATTAAATTATTTTTTAGATCACTCGGTTATCAAATTTGGTCCCACCGATCTAACCAATAAACCTCTAAGAGTTACAGTTTGATGTCCGATCCGATTATGAAAATATTGAATAACACACATTTAAATAAAAAATGGCAACGATTAACAATAGAGTGCAATTGTGAGTTGTCACTTGTCATGTAACAATTATAACTTTAATACAACCATAAGTACTTCTCATAAATGTAAAAATAAGTATCACATACCTGTTGTTATCATGAATTTGTGGTGAATCTAAGCATACAAAACCCAGCTGAAGTTTTGATTCTTACGCCGGAGGTAGATGGGCTCAACTTGAAGAAACATATCCACACCTACAAGATATTAAAAATGAACGATCTAAACTATTCTTAGCAGGTCGAGCAATAAAAAACAAGAGAAACAACACGTATGAATTTGAAGACACCACATACAAAAAAACCAATGATTTGGTAAGCAAATATATATTTATTTTGTTATGTAATATTATATATATATATAATAGTCGAATATTTTAACACTTGTTATCTTATAGGTTCTTCTTGAGCATGAAATGATGACAGATGGTACTTATGCTAAAGGGAAAGAACCACTAGCTAGACTTTTGGGTCGTGTGCATGGCAGACGATGTCAAACCCTTTTGAATGTTTTTAGTGAAGATAATTACAAATACACATACATATATATACGAGTATTTGAATATTTATATATTTATTGATAGTTTTGGATACTGATTTACCGAAGTAACACAAGTTCATGGTGGAGTTTTCAAATGTGTCACACAACGAATAAGAAAGGACGCAAGCCCATGTTTTCGTGGCTTCAGTTGTGTGTCCGGTGGATCATTCATCAATTATCCACCGATTGAGGTAATTATTTATATGTTAACTTAAAAGGGTATATGTTTCATATACATATTTATTTATATATTAAAAATGTTGTATGTTTTGCAGAATGTGACAACATGCATGTCGTTATTTCCATTTCAACCTAGTTCGAATGTGATTGTTGCTTCAGGGCAGGCATGGCCCACTTCAGATACACTCATACACGAGAAACAAATAGATGAGGGTTGTGTTAAAGTACAAGTCGATTCCGTTATTAAAGATTACGAAGAAACGCCTATTCGTGATTTGACAAAAACTGATGAGATTAGTTGGGTTGGTGATACGCTTCATTAGTTCATTCAATGATCAAGAAATACATTGAGTGTATATTTGTTTATATATAATGTTAATTTTTATTATATTATTTACGTTATTATTTTTTTTGTAGCTTGTGAATATAGAGACACCACACCAATCAATAAATGGCTCAAGAAAGGCTTCAAGTCCCGGTTCATCATGTCAAAGAGGTGTCTCAACACAAATAAACACAAGTGACTTCGCAACGACTTCAACTTATCGACCACATGTACTTGTTTATAGTAAAACAAATTGTTTGAAAGGTTTATTAAAAATTGTGTAACTTTTTTGTCATTTAAAATGGATGTAGACGAATCATATGATACATAAATGTCGAGTCAAATACCTGTGCCATAAAATGTTGATCAACAAGGTTTTATGAATATGATAAAATATCAACATCTTTTTATTACATTCTTCTCTCTCACACACATTTATATAATAAGAGTACTAATTTATTCTAATAAATCAAAATAACTATTAGGCACATGATTATTTTTTAGCATGTTCACACCATCAGCATCTAGGGTTGTCCATGTGTCACCACCACAATAAATTACAATTTTAGTAGAAATATTGACTTCAAAAAAGTTTACTTAATAACTCTTATTTAAACCTTTCTTAATACTAATCAAGATCATTTCTTTTTAGAAATAAATAACATTCTATTAAATATACTTTAATTAGAGTTCATTTTATTAAAATATAGTTTCGTAGCTAATCATTGTTATAACTAAAATACTTCAAAAATGTATATAAAGAAGTTTATGAATATTTATGAATAATAAAATATCTTTTTTCTTTTTATACTATTGTTTATAACTTAGTATGTTTGTTATATATAATAATTTTATTGATATGTTATTTATAACATATACTAGATGATACATATATATAATTTGTTATTAACTTTTTATTTTAACCCGGGTAATACATTGATATCTAACCTAGTGTTTTATAAATCATTTTTTAGTTGGCATAGATACATAGTTTGAACAACCTCTATATCAACAAGCAATGTCAACTAATGATGCTTAGATCCTAATCCAAAAGTTATCGATAATGAAATAAATAATTCTTTTGATAAAATAAAGGAAAGTGCTCATGCAATTAAGCTATCTAATTCCACATGTCAACTTTAAAACCACTCAATGCCACATGTCAATCATTTACAACATTTACCCATACTATGCTACATATTTGATCATAAAAAAACATATAAGAAAACTACTCTGTTTTATAGTCCTTGAATATTTTATTCTTTCTATTCAAATCTTATATTGTAAATATTGATGTTTGCGAAGAAAATATTAGTGATTTTAGTCGAAGATAAGCAAATGACAATTCGTGATTTTAGCAAATGAAAATATTAGTGATTTTAGTGATTAGCAAATGAAAATATTAGCAAATCTTATATTCGTGGTTAGCAAACGAAAATATCAGTGATTTTAATCGAAGATCAGCAAATGACAATTCGTGCTCCGATGCTTCTTGTTGCTATTCTCTATTATTATTATTTTTAATTGATAATTTTAAATCTTCACATATTCCAATCAAAGTGTTGTCATATGATTTGATAACTTTTTATTATATGCACAAGCATTTATAGCACATGTTTTTTATTTAACTATTAAAATTTTTTAAATGAATAATAAAAATAGGTGATCAAATATATATTGAAATATATTAGTTGATCTTAACATTAGTGTTTATAGAGAGGTTTAGAAAAGAAAGTTACATGAACCACTATCGTAAAGTGATAACATTCTTCAAAATTATGATTTAAAAAATCATGGGATCCTTCCGAACGTAAAAATATATATTTTTATTTATGTGACCCGACCGATCTGAATCGAAAATTCCAACATCAATTGAGGTACACTCAGGGGCGGACCCAACCTTTGTGGTTGGGGTTCACCCGACCCCATGAATTTTTTTTTTTTTGAATAGTCGTGTATATGTTATATTCCGGACTGACCCCCAAAAAATTCTGACAACGACCCCCATGATTTTTTATATTACCAACAACCCTGAAATTTTAGTCAATTTGAAAGTTTTGCAAATATAAACCGATAAGTTATAAAAAAAAACTAATATAAACTTATTACGAAATGATTTTGGACCATTAAACTTATGAGTTTTAGTCCATCAAGTTACTACCCAATATGTCAATACCCTAAACCCAAAGTCCAACTTTTATTACCTAATAGGCTAATACCCATAACCCATTAAATTAATAAAAGAAAAATTAGTATTGCTATAAACAAATTTTATGAAAAAGTCAAATTGCATGAAAATATAATAACTGCATTCAAATTGTTGTTATACGTAATAAACTAGGATTGTTACCTTTTAATAAAATAAATTTTGACTTTGTTACAATATAAAATACGACTAATAACTTAAATGAGTGATTAAAACAAATAATACATAGATTAATATAATATAACCAGTTTTGTAATATCTGCCCTTGTCTTCTATTATTTGTAGATCTTGTTTTTAATTAACCAATTAATCTGACTTCAAGGCATGTATATACTTGTACCTATTAATCTCCATAGTAATCTACGTACATATCTCGATGACAACAACAAACAAACGCAAAAAGAACGGATTATTATAATGGAAATTTCAAGGTGAAGACACACTTTGTATTGAATGGTGTCCCATCTTCCGATTTTATCTTCTTGTCCGTTCCCTACAAGCTCTGTATAAAAGTTGAACTTCAATTCCAATAATCTTCAATTACCTAACAAGTAATCAATCATATGGCGTTTGCAGCACGAAAGTTTTTTTTTTTGTTTTATATGCATTCGCTACTGGCATCATGATGATGACAGTAAGCGTAACAAGTGATCAGACTGACGCACCCATATTTGTATTTGGGGATTCAAACGTTGATGTTGGGACAAACAACTACCTGGAAACATGCACTACAAAGGCTAATCACCCTTACCATGGGATCGATTTTCCTTTCTCGAAACCCACAGGAAGGTTCAGTAATGGCAAAAACATTGTTGATCAAATCGGTATTGAATCCTTTTTGTCTTACAATTTTCTAGTTTGTGATCATGCTATTATATATGTTCCAATTTATGAAACATTTGTATTAAGTGCAAATAAAGATTATTGAAAATGGACTAGGATCATTTTACAACTTATAAATATATTTAGAATTACGAGAATTTGTATCAGTAACATATTTTTTTTAAGTTGTAAACTTTTTACACACAATAATGTATGATTATATGCCTTAAAAACCATCAAAATTACATAAAACCATAAAGTAATGTTTGCATATGTTTTTAATCTTTTTTGTTTATTTAACTACACATATTTAAATATTATAACTTATATATGACTTACACGTGTGTAGATTGTAAATTTGTTCTTCGTTTTTTTATACTTTAAGAGAGACGATTAAATATTGTATTTTGATCATTTTTATATAATACATAAAAGAAGTTACATGTTGATATGAGTTCTCATAGTTTTAAAAATATTTATGAGTTTATTATAACCTACATATGACTTACACATGTGTAGATTGTAAATTTGTTCTTCGTTTTTTTTATACTTTAAGACAGACGATTAAATATTGTATTTTGATCATTTTTATATAATACATAAAAGAAGTTACATGTTGATATGAGTTTCCGTAGTTCTAAAAATATTTATGAGTTCACAAATGGATTTAACACATCGCCATTATATATTATATGAAGTTGTGTTGATCACTTGTGCAGTAAGGCTGCTGGGGAATTACAGTTTAAGTCCACCGCCTTTTCTCGCTCTTCTTCGCCATAAACACACATTCAAACGTAATTTACTTCGCGGAGTCAACTTTGCTTCTGGAGGGGCTGGTGTTTTTACTGAAACTGGCCTCAAACACTTTGTAAGGTTTCAAATATGATCTTGAAGCATTATTAGGGAAAATAGGCTCATGATGGATAACAACAGCTCCTTAATATTGGGAGAACTCAAAAAACTTGTGAAATAAAACGTAACCATTTTCTTTGTGATTAATAAATTTATATGATTCTTTTTTTTTTTCGTAACAAGTCTCATGTACATACGTAGGTCGAAGAATTATACTACTTAATTGAACCTACACATATGTGTATATGCTTTTAATATTTACGCATAAATTTATAAAATACTAATTCAAAGATCTTCATGTAACAATGTTGTATTTTATTAGTCATATTATAAACATAATAATTACCCCAAATAAATGAATGATTTATATTAATTCTTATAAGTTCTTGCAGTATATAAATTTAAAAGGAATCTAATATATACATATACACAAGATTTAACTTAGAGTTTGTTTATATGTTGACAAAACATGAATCAACCAGCATAGGGTGATATCCATGGAGGAGCAAATTCAACAATTCGCCACAGTTCGCACGAACATTACAGAATTATTAGGCTCACCAGAGGCTGCTGATAATCTACTTCAAAATTCAATATACATCTTCAACTTTGGAAGCAATGATTTAATTGAATATCCAGTTACTCACATTTTTGATCCAACAGGCTTCAAGCCATTCATCGCCAGCCTTACTCAAGTCTATGCGGCACAACTCGTGGTTCGTAATGAGTTTACTAGTCAATTTTGTTTTGGTCCTTCATGTGAACTTTAGCAATCTATTTACTTGTGTCAGAATGCCATGAACTTTTCAGAGTTTGTACAAGTTAGGAGCAAGAAAGTTTGCAATCATCGGAATTGCACCGCTTGGGTGCGCCCCGGCTGCACGCGTACTTAACCCCACTGGTGGTTGTGCAGAAGTTATGAATGATGGCGCAAAATTGTTTTACATGTCAATGCAATCTGCCTTGACAGAATTAAGTTTGATGCTCAAAGATTTCAAGTATTCACTCGGAAATATGTATACCATAACCATGAATGCTATCGACAACCCTCATGGAAGCGGTATGTTCACTTACAACGAATATATCTATAAGTTTACATTATTGGGGACATATATTCATTAAAAATGTATAGGTTTGGTAAGACTTTGGATATGTATTTCCAGGGTTTAAAGAAGTGAAAAAAGCATGTTGTGGAAACGGGACAGCAATTTGTACCGTAGAAGTGAATCTTTGCTCGAATAGACACGATTTCTTGTTCTGGGATAAGTTTCATCCAACTGAGAAGGCTTCCGAACTTGCGGCTTTAGCTCTTGTTTATGGTGAAGGTGCCGAATATGTTACACCAATGAATTTTAGTAGTTTGGCCATGATATGTTGATGACCCCTAATTATATCTTTGCCGCATTTCATTGATTGAAAAATCCATGTTCATTCAATATTGTATGTGTGATCTCTACTTAAAGTTTACGCACAAAAAATAAGACAAGAATCGTGTCCATAGATGATGGCCATTGTACCTCTGTCATTGTATCAATAAGATCAATAACACTACCTTTGTTTTTATGTTATTACTTTCTGTATGTAGTGTTAAAGAAATAGGACATAATTAGGTGCGTTGTCATTTTTAATTTCTACGTTAGTTTGCCATTTGTTCTGTTGAATTCTTGGTTAATGGGTCTACTTCTTAACAAGAATCACAGCATTGGTGAGAGGGGCGGGCTAGACAACCGTTCAGGGCCCACTTGTTCAGGAGCTAAAAAATTTTAAATTTCTTTTTAAATTTTGTTTAATATAAATGTGTGTTTTTTTAAATAGTTATAGCCCGTTTAACTTAATTAAAAAGTTTAGCCCAATTATTTTTTAACTCAAATACAGTTCTCGCACTATAAGAATTAAAGCCTATGACAACGTCACTGTTGCTACTAAGTCTATCGCGACGACATGTTGTTGCAATAGCCTATGCCAACGACATTTGTCATCTACGACGACAACTTTTTTTATCACGATAGGTCTTAATTCTTCTAGTGTTGGGGACTATTTGTATTAAATAAATTATTAGTGATAATTTATTTTCATCAACCCAATTAAAAACCCATTTCCAAAAAACCCAAATCTCAATTCTCGGCCAACAAGGGATAAAATGAAAAAAAAAATCAAACCTAGATAGGCTAGCAACGAAGTCAAATAAAAAGATTTATCAGTTAGATATTACATTATGTCATTACAATATTATGATTTCGTTACCTTTATTGATAATTTTAAAAAAATTAGTTTATATATATTAGTTCGTTAGGGCCCAATGACCTTTTTTTTTTCGGTGCAGGACACTAAAATCTTCGTAAACAAGATTGTAAATATTTTCAATTGATTTTGTTCGGTAGTCTATTATCTTTATTAGACACTCGTGGAACCACGTAATGATATAATATATATACAGGGGACATAAAGACGAATTACAAAACTCCTTTTACGTGAAATCGTGAATTGTGAATATAGCCGGTTTGTCAATTTAATCCTTTAATTAACTAATAAAACTATCTGTTATATAAACGCACATAATACAAACACAATTTAAATCCATTGTTCTTTAGTTAAAATCATAGATTTAACTACAGGTTTTTAGGAAAGATATATACTTTATCTACAATTATATTTATATATATTTAAAGAAAACTTTAATGAATAGTTAAGTTAGTGTTCTTTTCATCATTACCACAAAACTTTAAGTACGTTTGTATTCAAGCTTTACGATGCTCGCTTTTCAACGCAACACACTTTCAGGTTTTAAAGCAAAGTACACTTTCGGGTTTTATGAACGAGTAAAGCTCACTACTATGACTGAGTATGCTTTAGGGTTTTACGTGTATTGACGGCAATTGCGCATTTTTATTATTTGCATTTTGATATTCGACACATCATGTCACCGTTGGAGGCTCGGGGTCGAGGCTGCACCCGTCCCAAATTTTTGAGTGTTTATGTTTCGGCTTTTTTTTATTTTGGGTTTTTAAGAGCGTAGGCATTATGGTAACCAAGGTTTGTAATCGGGTTTCTTGATGTCTTTGGGTTTATGTCGGAATTACCGTCATGCAACGTGTTTTGGTGACTGCTTTTTGCTATTTGAGATAATTATGGAATTTCAGTCGCAACACAACATGAGGAATATCTAGTTGTCTTTTAAATACATCTAATAAACTTTTAATTTCCTCAGAAAACATATTAGTTTTATTAAACAACAAATTTCATTAAAAGAAATTGAAAAGTCAAATTCCAAAACTAGTACTCTTAGTACGGAAAGCTAACCATGTGTTGTCCTTAGTGCGAAAACACACTCCACATGTACACATTAAGGAGTCGAAACATGCATGTCCATTTGAGAAAAAATGACAGCATCAATGGGTCAACACATGTCTCATTGAGTGAAAAAGATGGAGGTTGGTGAAATTTGTTTGGATGCGTCTTTGCACCTTGTGCGATTTTGGATGGCATAACGCCAAGGTACACTTGTGAGCACATGGGGAGTGTGCCGTCTAGAGTGCTTCGCCTAAATATTACATGTTCACTTTGAGAATCTAACTTTTCAATATTCATTCAAAAAGAAAGTTTCTAAAATAAACATATGGAAAGTCAGCTCTCATAAAATAAACCTGAAAAAGTCAAATTCTCAAAATGAACATGTTCTCTTGGACTCAAAAGCCCACCGCATGACATCTTTGGTGTAAAAACATACTTCACGTTGACACATTAGAAAGCCGACACATGTCAAGTTAGATTCTCAAATTGAACATTTTTAACTTTTAGCATAAACAATTTTCACCGACCAACCGACTGTAGTGCTAGCATCCATAGTCCGTAGCTGTTGGGTTTTCTGCACCCACACTTCATCGCCGATGGGTTTTTTGCCAAAAGATTTATCGTCTGGCTTTTCACCTAAACATTAGACCTATCATTTTGTGATGTGTCTACTTGGCCGAAAAAAACATCGTGTCGTGACATGCCGACAAAATCACTTATTAAAAAGTTATTTATTATTGATTAATTGTAAAGTCAATTTTAATTTGAGAACATTCATATGTATATATGTTTATTTCGAAAATTTCTCTTATCTTGAGGAATTTGACTTTTTGTATATAATATAAAAATTTATATAATACTAATTATCAACTTAGTTATGTATTATGATTTGTATTTTATGTTTTATAGGTTGTACATCATTATGTTTTTTCTTTATTTTTATTTTTAACCTTATAGTTTTGATCTTTTACATTTAATCCTAATACATTTTTTATTTTCAACTTTGGTCTCAATACTTTTTTTTTTTACAAGTTTTTTGTTTTATGTCTCGGACTAAATTTTTCGAGTTAACATACAGGCACATGCTTATGTGGTTTAACGTTTTTACATCTATTTTTTTTGTTTCACGACCGTGTTGTGTAATACACTTCGTTCTAATTTATACACAATAACACGCCACAATGCATGGTTTAAAGTTTTTACGTCTATATTTCGTTTGGTTTTATTTCTTTTGTTTTACGAGTTTTTTTGGTGTTGGTGGATGCTAGCGACTGTGTGACATTGATGTTATTTGATACGGTTTTATGCTCCAAACGCAACACGTGAGGTTAAATACTAGTTCTATGTATATTAATCACAAACTTTCATTATAATTATGATAACTGTTAGTAAAACCTTTGACCAGACATTCATAAACTTCCAAAACCGACCCGTTTTATATTTACGATTAGAAATTAGATATCTACTTGTCTATCTTCATCCATGGATTCTTTATTCATACTCATTCAATTGGACGTATTGATCCAATTTTAAAATTTTGTTTCGCAATTTCATAATCCAAGTTTTCAGTTTTTAATTGACCTTGGATAAAAATACCGAAATTTTTGATCAAGTAATCTTTTAAATTATAATCTGTATAATTGAAGACTTTGCGGTTCAAAAATAAAAAATAAAAATAAAAAATTGAAGACTTTTAGATATAGGAAGGTTATGTGGATTTATATTTTGACCACAAATGTTCCCCATTTTACATGATACAATTTTATGCTCATTTCATAATATAGAGAACTTTAGCAATAAAATATATTATTTGTTATCTTATTGTAATTAATAAATGATATCATATATGTGTGTGTATATAACATAGAAAAGAGAATATTTTGGTTTTCTTGTTTATATAATCACACAATCGCTATCATGGACCAATTCACAATTCTTGCCCCCACGTTCTCTAACACGCTAACGGGTATGGCCAAAACTTGTATAGAATATGGTGCGCACATCTCCACCTAGCTTTACGTTTACTACTTCAAACCATATTCAATGCTATTGCTATATAAATCCCACTCATTATTATTACTCACGATGACCTTGTAACTTTTAATGGCAAAAACACCTAAATCTTTGTTTCGGATTATCCGAAGAAAGTTGTTCCTCTCATCTCCACATCCTTCTGAGACCAACATTGTCCTCCATACAACCAACACAACATTCTCTCAAGAACAACCACCGCCACCGCCGCCATCAACCCCGACCGCCGCCACCGACGGTCACGGATGTGAGGGTTCATCCATCAGTGAAACTGCGGCCGCCACTAGAATACAAGCTTGCTTTCGACGCCATCTTGTATGTTTGTACATAGTACACCTTGTTGTTTTTTGTTTAGTTGTTTTCTTTGTGGTTATGACGTACTCTATATGGAAGAGTGTTTGTGTACATAGGCGCGAAGGGCGTATAAGGCGTTGAGGAGTTTGGTGAAGCTGCAAGCGGTTGTACGAGGGGCGTATGTGCGGAGGCAGTCTCGTATAGCGTTAGAATGCATGCATGCTCTTGCGCGGCTTCAGGTCGCGGTTCGAGCTCGACAACTTCAGCTCCTCACTTCCAACCCGAGCTGCAGTCTAGTTGTGTGATTGTATAAGGTTTCTAATTTGATACTTATTTGATTTTGGTAACTAAGTTTACAAATATATATTATCCTAGTAGGAGATGATGTTTTGGAGAACAAACGCGTGAGTATAGGACTCCATGTATTTGACGAACCGGTGTTTAGTAGGTTTTATGCGTAATATTGAGCAGGCTAACAGCCAAACATTACCCATTTCTACAATTAAAGTTTGGGAAAATTCTCATATATTCCCTTTTATCATAAAAATTCTCTGATTTTTTCATTCCCTAAGGCGTCAACGAACCTAATATATAGTCACGTGAACCAAACTTTTTTTGGATAGAAATAGGCCACGTTCAAATACAGGTGTCCAACCCCAAAACACACGCGTTCGACACCCTAAACACGAGCGTTCGACATCACAAACACGGTCGTCCAACCTCAAAATATGGTCGGAAGCCCTTGAAATATTGTTGGAGGCCCCTGAATACAATCAAAGGACATTAGTGGAATGAAGTGGTCAAATAAACATTTAAAAAATAATAATGGTAAGCAGACATTTTGAGATCTTTCTCTTATGCATATAGTTTTAACCTACTATTTTCGTAACAAGTCCGGGACCATAATGGCGGCATACTATTGCTAGGACCAATTTTAATAATCAGTGAACTCATAGGAATACACATGTAAAATATTAATCAAGTTTTAGGATTATTCTAATTAAGCTATTCGAAATTTTTTTTATCCCAATAAGGTCACTAAAATTTACTTTGATAGTTCTAATTTTATATATTTAATTTGAATAGCATGTTTCTCATCCCTTTAAATCATTCATAAGTTGTAAAATATTTACAAAAATGTAACAATGTTTATAAAAAAACTAAATTACTAAAGAAAAATGTGAATTATTTAAAAAGCTATAAAAATATAAGTGACTTAATTAAAACACTTTAAAAGTTTAGTGACCTGATTTGAACAAATAAAAATATTAATGATCTAATTAAAACAAATAAAAATATAAGTAACATAACTAAAACACTTTTAAAATTTTGCTATTTTGTGAAGTTTTCTCTCAAAAATAATAAAGAAAACGAACCTTTAAAACAGAAAACATATATAACCATTTATCTTTTAATGTAGATTTGTATAGTTTTAAAATATACATGAAGTCTTTAATCATTAAAATATAGAAGATGAAGCATTAAACAAATTAGCAAATAAGATTTTAACTAAACTGAAAAAATGAAAAAAATATGAAAATCCAGTTGGACCACTCGGTCTAATCCATTGGTTCATATGGGGACGACTCAAATACTCTCAACTGGAGCAGGTCACCGGGTTCAACCATTAAGAGTAGTCGTTATGCCTCGGTTTCAAAAATGTTATTTTACCTTGCATGTTATTTTATTTTTTAAGACAAATGATAAAAATTAAATGCTTCATACTTAGCTAGAAAACTGAGCATTTGCGACGGTAAATTCCGTCACAAATAGCAACCGAGTAGTTGCGTCTAATGTCGTCACAGAAACTTCTATAGCCAATACCATTTTGTGACTGCAGGTTCTTTTGTGACTGCTTCGGCCATCTCAAATATTACGATCAATTTACGATTGCTCTAGTTTGCGACTGACCTATGATCTTTCTAGTTTGCAATCGTTGTTGACGATCGTAAATGCCTAGTTTTATACCAATGTCTGTAATTTGATTATGCGCTCAAGTCTAATGTGTCCATTTTGATGTGTATATTATGTTAATTCTAGTTGAAAATGCTAGACATGATATGCTATGTTTGATTGTAACTAGCAAGTAATTTGAGTATGGAGAACCTGAATTTTATGAATATACCTTGAGGAGTGTATCCTCACTTGATGTTTTTCCCTCCAATTTACTACATGGTATTTTTGTCTCAAAATAATTATTTACACTTACGTACACCTTTAAGCTTATGTTTTATCACAATTTTGGTTTATAGCCAACGATAACACCACGACTCCTACCGACACCGTGACACGTTAATGAATGAATATTCTATTAATAAATATTTACGAGTATTGAATGTATTATCCTGAAAAATAGTATGTAACCATGAGCGCTTTAAAAACATATAGTAAACCCTAAATCACAAAATTCTGGTGTAATTAGAATTATTTTTCTCATTCCGCTGACTATAACTCGTGCCATTTATGATTTCTTGTTATAAACCAAATAGCTAAAGTTTGTACGTTTAGAAAGTTATTACATTACTCTTAAACGGTTGAAAAAAAAACTCAACCTTAAAAGCTAAAAGTTATGAAGCCATGTTGTTATTTTTATATTTTTTTATGATTTTTACATATTTCATTTGAGCTCATGAAACAAATATATCCTTAAGCCAAAATATCATTTATATATATATATATATATATATATATATATATATATATATATATATATATATATATATATATATATATATATATATCCCTTTCGTGAAGCATATACATTATATATTTATCTATTTCATTTAAATTAATTTAATAAATGAATATTTATCTTTATTTCTACTAATGAGTTTTTACATATTGATTTTTGGTATTGTAATTGTTCAAAACCTTAACAATTGTTTTTTTTATATTTGAATATATAACTTTGATTATCAAGGTGCGTATTGTTTTGAAATGAAGCCTTAAACTTTCGTATTTGAAGATGTAATTTTATTGTTTTTTTATACAGAAGACTCAAACTTAAAGAATTACGTGTAGTTTTAAGAAAGAAAATATGTGAAAATTTATTATTAAAAATGAAAGTAAAATAAGTATTTATAATTTAAAGAAATAAATAAATATGTAATATATTTGTCGTAGGAAAGAAAATTTTATAATTGACTTTTAGGTTTGAGAAAATATGTAACTAATATTCTTATAAAAAAAACTAATATTCTTATAAAAAGTAAATATGTAAATGCTTCTATTTTTACACAACAAACCTATACCCTCATCTAATTTCTACCATCACACTACTTGACTTAAAAACTTAAGCACTTGACGTGGGGCACGTCAACAGACTCAGTTTTTCATCTTTACAATCAGTCAAAAGCATATCAATTCTCTTAAATCCAGTAACAAAAGAACTTAATATATATACACTTACAAGATATCAAGCATGTCTTAAAAGGTTTTAAGATATTTAGGATTAGTGGTAATAGCAATATCAATACACTTCATCTTAATTTCTATTTAAGTGAGTACAATGTAAAAAAGTTGCGAAAAATTAAAAAATAAGATGGAGATTAACTTTTATTTATTATTATTTTTTTTGTAAATTATGATTAACTTTTGCTTACTAATGTTTGCATACGAAACTAAAATATCTCGTACACGTAACAGGCTTTCAAGCATTAAAACATACATAATTACATAGTAAATCTTAATCTTCTCGAATTAATTAAGCAATCACATGCAACTTACAGAAAACCCTAATAGTTGCGAAAAATTTTAAGTAAACTTAACCACTTATATGTTGAGAAGAAGTATGCAACAAAAACTTATACGTATAAAAGAAACTACAACACGCATCTAAATGCTGGAAAAAGAGATCAAACCTTGGTGAAGATAAACACCTCCTGAAATTTCAAAAATAAAAATGAAAGTGTACTGAGATATTGGCACGGCTCAATCAGATTAAATCCAGAGCAAGATCTTAGAAATCTGAGTGAACCAGGCCAATATCATAGCCCCACTTTCATGCTCCATGAAAATAAAAATGAAGAGGAAGATGAAAATGAAATTGAAGATGAAAATGAAAATGAAAATGAAAATGAAAATGGAAGAGAGAGGTGAATGAGGAGGGAGAAGGTAAGAATGTCATGGGAAGGTATTTAATAGGGTGAGAAGCTCCTACCAAGCATTAAACATCCCCGGCTACCAAAACCAGCAAAAAGGGGCCACCGCATTTATAATCAATGTGATATGCTTTATACAAAGCATCGTTCGTATTTTTCATTCTAGACGGTTGGACTAGAGTGTTCCATATATTAACGTCTGAAAATAGTGATATATATTCTAATGGTATTATAAGTGTGTAAAATTATATGAACTTTGGAAATATTTTTTGGAAAAGAATGAGTCCACCTAGCTCATAAGTGAAAGAAATAATGATAATTTTATTATTATTATTCGTCATTTATAAATGCACTTAAAATAACAATTTGGAGATTTGAAGTGTCTTGCAGTTAGGCCTGTAGAAACTGAAAACTTCTAATATCTGACTATACGAATGAGATTTTGAATGTGGAAAAGAGTTAATTTTTTCACTGAATTATACTATCATATATAATGGCATTACAACAATTTAGAGAGAGTATACAAGAGATAAATAAGGATCTACACCTAACTAATATTGACTAACTAATTTGAATACATTTAAAATACATTTGAATAATTTAATTTTTCCTCCAAGAATTATTATCGTGGGTAGTGTTTATACGCCCCCGCAAGATGGAGGATCCGTAGGATACACCAATCTTGGAACGATTATGAAGAAATGGTGCCCGAGAAAGAGGCTTTGTCAGCATGTCAGCAAGTTGGTCTTGTGAGTGTACATGAAGAACGCCAAGTTGACCGGCCGTGACTTGTTCCCGTACAAAGTGATAATCGAGTGCGACGTGCTTCATGCGTAAATGATAGATTGGGTTTGCACACAAGTACGTGGCGCCGGTGTTGTCACAAAACAATGTAGGTGTGGTAGAAATAGAAATTCCAAGTTCTTGCAGTAAGTTTTTAATCCAAAGTAATTCTGTCAAGGCATTTGCTATAGCTTTGTACTCGGCCTCGGTGGAAAAGCGAGAAACGGACTTTTGTCTTGTGAATTTCCAGGATATAACATTGGTGCCAAGGTATAACAAATAAGCTGTAGTAGATCGACCGGCATCATTAACACCACCCCAATCCGAATCTGAAAAGACCGAGAGCGTAAGAGGAGAATGGCGATTGAGAAAGAGACCATGATGGATAGTACCTTTAAGATACCAGAGAACACGTTTAAGAGCTTGCCAATGGGATTGACGTGGAGCATGCATGAATCAAGAGAGTTTATTAATCGCAAAGGAGATGTCGGGACGAGTAAAGGCTAAATATTGAAAAGACCCAACAAGTCAACTATATGGAGTTGCATCGACTGTGGGTGACGAATCATGGAGGACCAAGGGTTCTGTGGCACTGAGTGGGGTTATGACATCCTTGGCACCCCCCATTTTGAATTGATTTAGGACATCTTGAATGTGCCGGTGTTGTGATAGAAAGAGACCCGTAGGAGTGGATATAACCTCAACACCAAGAAAATGGTAAAGAGGGCCAAGATCTTTAATTGAAAATTTATTACTTAGAGCAGTGACAAATTTATCAAGGAAGGCGTGATTGTTGCCCGTGAGGACAATGACATCGACACAGACCATGAAATAGCATGTAATGTGAGTGTGTTGGTAGATGAAGAGAGAAGCATCGGCTAAGGATTTTTTGAAACCGAATTGGAGAAGAAAGGTAGCGAGTTCAAGATACCAAGCTCGTGGAGCTTGCTTGAGACCATATAAGGATTTTTTTAGTTTGCAAATATGATTCGGAAATTGGGAGTTCTCATATCCCGGAGGTTGAATCATATAGACATCCTCATGAAGTGTCCCGTGAAGAAACGCGTTATTGACATCAAGTTGACGAAGAGTCCAATTTTTGGATAGAGCGATGGAAAGAATAGTGCGAATGGTGACGGGCTTCGTAACCAGGCTAAAGGTGTCAAAGTAGTCCTTACCATATTGTTGAAGGAAGCCTTTGGCCACAAGTCGGGCCTTATATTTGGCGATAGAACCATCTGGATAGCGTTTGATGCAAAACACCCATTTGCAACCAATGGGTTTTTGAGATGTGGGTGGAATGAGTTCCCACGTATGATTTTAAATGAGTGTGTTGAACTCTAAATCCATGGCTTGGGACTATTTTGGATCTTTTAGGGCTTGTTTATGGGTGGATGGTTCAAGTGTTGGCGGAAGCGGATGAATCATGGTGGCATTTACGAAATTGTTGTTGAAGTATTTGGGGTTGGGTTTGCGTTTTTGAGGGTGGGAAGAGAGTGGAGATATGTTGGAGACATTTGAAGTAGTGTGAGAGGATGTCACATATTGGTTCGAACCATAGTTTGTTGTGATGAAGTGTTTGGTGAATTTGATAAAAATTGCATAGCAACTGGGGATGATAAGGTGGTGGATTGACTATGGGCTTGAGTGAAGGAGGATGAATGAGAGTGGGATGGATGTAAAGAAGTTGAAGGGGAAATGGAGTCCGATGGTTGGACCGTAGAAGAGTTAGTGGGGTTTATGGTTTGAGATTGTTGGATTGAAGGTAGGTGAGTGGGGGCCATGTGCTGAACCGAATGATTGAGTGAATTAGGTGAAATGTAAATTGATGAAGGTGGAGTGATATATGAGGAGGTGGTGGAATGTGATGTAGGATGTGTAGTGTCATTGGTAAGATGAGAAGAAGAGCAAGGGCCGTTAGTAGGTGTGATGTTGTCAAAATGCAAAAAGGAGTCAGCATGTGGGAGGGGTATAACCGAGGAGGTTTCGTTTTATTTGGGAAAATATGCTTCACAAATTGAACATGTCGAGAGTGATAGAGCCGGTGAGAGACCGGATCATAGCATTTGTATGCCGAATTCGAGAAGGAATAGCCTAGAAAAATGCATTTGATTGAACGTGGTTGAAGCTTGGAGGACATGTAAGGTCGCAACCATGGGAAACATAGGCAACCAAAGGGTTTGAGCTTAAGATAAGATGGTGAATTGTTGTATAACTTGTCGAAAGGAGATTTAAGATCAAGTATGGGTGTAGGTAGAAGATTAATGAGATAAACCGCGGTTTGGAATGCATGAGTCCAAAAGGTGAGCGGAAGTTGAGCATGATGAAGAAGAGATAAACCCGTTTCGGACTATGTGTCTATGACGGCGTTCGGCTACACCATTTTGTTTCGGGGTGTGCGGTGGAGTAGTGAAATGGGAAATTCCATGTAGTTGGAGGTATGGAATAAGTCCAATATATTCACCGCCATTATCGGTGAATAAGGAAACAAAAGATGTGTTAAAATATTTTTCAACCAAGATTTTAAATTGAGGAAATAAGGTAGATACATCCGATTTATGTTTCATTGGATAAAGCCACGTGTATTGGAAAAATAATCAACGAAAATTACATAGTAAGTGTAACCATCATTTGATTTAGTGACCGGGCCCCAAACATCCGAATAAACAAGTTCAAGTGGTTTGGTAACAGTGAAAGAATTTGTACCAAATGGCAATTTATCGCTTTTATTAATAGAACATGCATCACAATGAAATGAAAAAGACGACATTTTATTGAAATTAACGCCTAATTGCCGAAGTAGAAACTTGAGAACTTGTATCGACGGATGCCCTAACTTGTGATGCCATGATAAGAGTGACTCGGTTGAAGTAGTGGTGGAGTGAATGCGTGGAAGATTGAGAAGAGACTGAGTAGCAGCATAGTAGATATCATCAATGTTCGTTCCTCGCATGAGATGCGCCCCCGTGCGAAGATCCTTAACAATAAAATGATAAGGAAAAAATTCAACAGAAACATTATTGGTTTTGCAAAGTTTAGCAATTGAAATAAGATTGTTACGTAAATAAGGAACACAAAGAACGTTATTTAGATGTAATGGACGAGTGGAAGCGGATAGTGTGGTGTGGCCGGTGTGAGTGATAGGGAGAGGTTTACCATTGCCTAATACGATTTCATCGGGACCTCCATAATCGGATAGGGTATGTAATGCTGAGCGGTCCGAAGCCACATGATGAGAGGCACCGCTATCAAACATCCAAGCTTGTGTTGGAGAAGTGGATCGAGCCGATGATGTGTTTACCATTGGAGAGCTTGGCGGGGTCATGGAAATTGTGATATTGTTGTCTTTGAGAAACCGAGCTAACTTCCTGCAATCTTTAGTGTCGTGACCTGGAATAGAACAATATTGACAATAAAATGAGTTTCTATTACCACGTGGGAAATTAAAATTCCCAATTTGATTTCCTGTTGCGCGAGCATTGCGTGGACTAGCAGTAGCAAAGCGACTTGGGCCACGAGCATCTAAGTTAGGCCTGTTTGCAGTGGGCCGAGAGGGCTTCATGGTTGTTTGGTTAACTGTTGCAATGGTAGGAGTAGCAAGTGAAGCATCTTTTAGAGAACGTTCGTGATCCACTAATTTATCAAAGAGATCAGGAAATTTAATTGGAGTATCTCTCAGTTTTAGAGCAGCAGTGACAACAGAGAAGTCTTCTCCAAGTTGGCCAAGGACATGAACTACAAGATCCTCATCGGAGATCGGACTTTGGGCTAATGCAAGATCGTCGGCTATGGTCTTCATCTCATGTAAGAACTCAGCGACAGAGCGGGAACCTTTGGGGTTGTGAGCAAGACGAGACTTCAGCGAAATGATACGAGAGCGGGAATTGCTCGCGTAGCTAGCGGGCAGTAGTTTGAAGGCCTGAAACGATGTGTTAGCGGAGGAGATAACGTGCTGGATTTGGTCGGAGCAACTGCCGAGTAATGCACCGAGAAGGATCTGGTCTTGACGAAACCAGAGAAGATAGTCCGGGTTTGGCTGAGTAGCGGCGGTGGGCAGTGTTTTGGGGGGGGCCTTGACAGAACCTTGAACGTACGCATCGAGTCCAAGACCGATTAGAGTGGCCATGACCTGTTTGCGCCACACGGGAAAATTATTTGGTGTGAGTTTGACGGGGAAGTGGGTATGGGATGTAACTTCTATGATGGTTTTGGACATGGGATGGTGATCGGAAAAAAAAAATACGGCAGAAATAAGATCGAAATATGATGGCTTGGTGGAGCTCCTTAGGCTCTGATTACCATATACGAATGAGATTTTGATTGTGGAAAAGAGTTAATCTTTCATTGAATTACACTACCATATATAATGACATTACAACAATTTAGAGAGAGTATACAGGAGATAAATAAGGATCTACACCTAACTAATATTGACTAACTAATTTGAATACATTTAAAATACATTTGAATAATTTAATTTTCCCTCCAAAAATTATTATCGTGGGTACTGTTTATACTGACCAACTTGTAACTCATTAACCTATGACGATTTAACCAATTTGTTCATTGTTAAAAGTACATAGTTTTAATTAATTTGTCATGGGAGTACTACTATGTTTTAATATTTGTAATCTATGTGTTTCATGTAGGTTTTGTATTTCGTAATTCCCGATATAATTTTCTGAATCGTGTAACCACTTTAATATTGAATTATTTCTTGGGTGCATGAAATCAATAAATGAATAAGACATAGTGAATTTCAAAGAACAAAATGTTCTTTTTTTATGAAAAGATATTGATAAATTTGTGTGATGTAATCGGACGAAACAATCTCTTAAATATATAAGGATTGAACCATCACAACTTTTCAACTGGTCTTTACATGGTTAGAAGTATCAACAATACATTAGTGTTAATAGGCGACAATTGTGGATCAATCAATCACCACAATATATTCTCTTTGACCACTTTATTTCCATATCACTGTTTCCATTTTGTATTTTCAATTAGGAGAAATCATCTTCATCTAATTTGTAATACCTCCGGTATATATCCGTGAATATGTTGTAATACAAATGCATTGGGATTTGCATATTATCATGGTATCAGCCTAAATAAGAGATCCCTACCCATCTCTCTGTTTCTGCTCCTCTGTTCCTTCTTTTTTTCGCACCACCATGTCTACCACTGCTGACTTCTCTTCCATCCCTCTCCACTATCACACTCACCTAATCAACATCAAACTTACCTCAACAAATTACCTACCTTGGGAGAAGCAAATAACTCCTGTTTTATCCTATCTTGGCCTTCTACACCATGTCGATGGCACCACACAACCGCCACCCGAAACCCTAACAAAGACAATGAAACTACCAAGAATCCCGAATTCCTAACCTGGAAGACAACCGATCAGAAAGTTCTTCTACTTATAAATTCTACTCTCACAGAGGAAGCCATGGCTGAAACAATAGGACACTCCACAGCCCGTTCGGTTTGGACAGCTCTGGCTAACGCCTACAGCCACTGCTCTATTGAGCGCATCCACAACCTAAAAGATAGTCTTCGGACTCTCCAAAAAGGTACTTCCTCAGTCTCAGACTTCGGTCGGAAGTTTAAGGCCATTTCCGACCAACTAGCCGCCATTGGACACCCGGTTAGTGATGAAGATAAAAGGCATTGGTTCCTCTGTGGATTGGGAGCTAGTTTTGAAAACTTCTCCACCTCTCAACGTACAATTCACCCTTCTCCATCTTTTCGTGACCTCTTGGCTAATGCCGAGAACCAGGAGATGTTCCTATAAAAACTTCATGGTTCTCAACAACCGAAAGCAGCCTTCCATGCAAATCAGTCCAAGAATAATCGTACTTCATCCGGTGGTCGTGGACGCAACAACTCCAATCGGGGTCATGGAAACAACTACACAAACGTCGTCCTCATTGCCAGTTATGTCGAACCGACGGACACTATGCAAGTGCCTACCCAAATCTCGCTTCATATACAAAAAAGTCTGCTCCCATCGATGCTAACTTAGCACACGCGTTTCACGCACAGTGCAACATCAATCCGGACACTCCGGATTGGACCGCCTATTCAGGTGCAACCACACATATGTTAAAACACAAGAACGGTCTAAATTTTTTTCAAAAACAAACCGGTAACATGAGTGTCACTTTTGGAAACGACCAATCTTTACCCGTCAATCATATAGGGAAAACAAACTTAAACGATTCTATTCCCTTACAAAATGTCATCGTTGTTCCAAATCTCACAAAGAATCTACTATCCATAAGTAGACTCACAAATGACTCACCGATTGATGTCTTGTTTTCTAACAATTACTTTCACATACAGGATCGCAAAACGGCGGAAGTTCTAGCTAGAGGCATTTGCGAAAATGGCTTCTATGTTCTTACCCAAGGTCACAAGTCTCTCGTTGCTGCGCTCTCGGCTTCTCATCTTCGTGCTTCTTTCAATAAATGGCATAATCACCTTGGTCATGTTTTGTTTGATACAATTGCTACTTTAAACAAACTTGGTCAGGTATTTGTTACCTCATTATTACCTAAACCGGGTCTTTGCAATTCGTGTGAGTTATCAAAAGCCAAACGTTTACCTTTTATTGAAAATTATAAACGCGCTCAACACACTCTAGACTTAATTCATTGTGACCTTTGGGGACCCACACCAATAGCCTCTACTGATGGCTATTTGTACTACGTTATTTTTGTGGACGACCACTCTCGGTTCACTTGGTTTTATCCCCTCAAGGCTAAATCTGACTTTTACAATACTTTAATCACTTTTTTAAACCTTGTACAAAATCAATTCTCAACAAATGTTAAATTTTTTCAAAGTGATGGTGGAACCGAGTTCACAAATAATCGTGTCAAATATCTTTTTCAACAAAACGGGATACAACATCGTTTATCATGTCCTCATACACCGCAACAAAACGGAAGAGCGGAACGAAAACATCGACATATCACCGAAACTGGTCTAGTAATGATGTTCAATGCGAATGCTCCATCCACCCTTTGGATTGACGCCTTCACTTCCGCTACTTACATCATCAACCGACTCCCGACACAAATCCTTAACAACAAATCTCCCTTTGAGATTCTATTCAATCAACCACCAACTTACTCAAACATACGAGTTTTTGGTTGTCTTGTCTATCCTTACCTTCACGACTATACCAAAAATAAACTCTTACCTAGAAGCACACCTTGCATTTTTATCGGTTATAGTCCGAAACACAAAGGCTTTCGATGTCTTGACTCCACCACGGGTCGCATTTACATCACAAGACATGCCAAATTTGATGAGGACCAACTTCTCTTTAAATCCGCATCTACCTCTACGAATATTTCCCTCATCCCTTTCACAAACTTTGAAGACACCATAGCCTCCCCAACTCAACACACCTCCACTACACCACCCTTACCCACTGTCCAACATTCACAAACAAACTATCCTTGTCCTTACTGTCCATTAGAACTCTCTCAACCACACACCCACACTCACCCACCAATGCTCACATCCAGCCCACTTCCACCTGTACCCAGGCCATTAACCACTCCCACTCCTGAACCCGAACCTACTTCCTACGGCCCACCGTCTACGCCTTCTCAGCCCACATCACCGGCCCAAACCAATTCTCCTCAAAACTCCACTACACCCGAACCCACTTCTACCAATACCGATCCCACTCATGCGTTATCGGCTCAGCCATCCGACACCAACAACTCTCAAACCGCAAATGCTCACCCCATGACCACTAGATCTAAAGCCGGTATCTTCAAACAGAGACATTTTGCCAACCTTACCTCTTTATCCAACCATCATCTTCATCATTCTCTTCTCTCCGTTCACGTACCCAAAGGCATCAAAACTGCCTTAAAAGACACTATATGGGTATACGCCATGCATGACGAAATTAAAGCCCTACATCAAAATCATACCTGGCAACTTGTTCCACGTCCTTCTTCTACAAACATCATCGGTTCTAAATGGATCTATCGGAAAAAATACAAAGTCGATGGCTCCATTGATCGATACAAAGCACGGTTAGTCGCTCAAGGCTTCAATCAAGTACCGGGAATCGAATTTTCTCACACCTTTAGCCCTGTGGTAAAATCATCCACCATTCGAGTGGTACTTAGCCTTGCCACCATTCAAAGGTGGAAGTTGCGAAAACTTGATGTCAACAATGCTTTTCTCAATGGCAACCTCATCGAAACCGTTTTAATGGAACAACCACCGGGATTTGAGGATCCCCAACATCCCACTCATGTGTGCAAACTAAATCAAGCAATCTATGGCCTAAAACAAGCACCACGAGCTTGGTTTCAACGCCTAAGTGCGTTCCTTCTCACACTTGGTTTTAACTGTAGCAGAGCCGACCCCTCCTTGTTTGTCTTCCACCGTGATGCAACCTTAATATATCTCCTCGTATATGTCGATGACATCATCACGGGAAATAATGAAAATTTCATTTCCTCATTCACATCTCGTCTTCACAAAGAGTTCATCATCAAAGATCTCGGTCTTCTTAGCTTCTTTCTTGGCTTGGAAGTCACTCACACAAAATCCGGACTCTTCCTAAACCAATCAAAATATGCCTACGACATTCTCTCTCGTGCCTGTCTCCTTGACTCTAAACCCATTGCCACACCACTCACTCCCAAAGACATCTTCCACTAACCGGTCAACCATTCCATGACCCTTCTCTCTATCGCTCGCTAGTGGGTGCACTTCAATATCTTACCATCACTAGTCTGGATCTCTCTTATGTTGTTAACCAAGCAAGTCAATTTCTTCAAAATCCCACCACATCTCACTTTCAACTTGTTAAAAGAATTCTTCGTTACCTCAAAGGCACATTATCACATGGTTTAACGTTTGATAGGCCACCTAACACTACTTTATTAGGTTTTTCTGATGCAGATTGGGATCGTTGCATTGACACTCAAAGATCCACCTATGGCTACTGTATTTATTTAGGTGGAAACTTAGTCTCTTGGAGCGCAAAGAAACAACCAACCGTCTCTCGTTCAAGCTGCGAATCGGAATACAGGGCTATGGCAAACACTCGGAACTCATCTGGATAACACATCTTCTACGTGAACTTCGAGCATTACCACCGAGACCTCCAATGCTTTTTTGTGACAACAAAAGTGCATTATTCTTAAGCCAAAATCCCATCTCTCACAAAAGAGCCAAACACATCGATCTTGACTACCATTTTGTTCTAGAACTAGTGGCTGCAGGACGACTTCACACACGGTTTATCTCCACGGACAACCAAATTGCGGACACCTTCACCAAGAGCCTACCAAAACCATTATTTGAAAAATTTCGAGCAATGCTTCGACTCGAGTCCTATCCGTCTCCCATTGACGGGGGGTAATAGGCGACAATTGTGGATCAATCAATCACCATAATATATTCTCTTTGACCACTTTATTTCCATATCACTGTTTTCATTTTGTATTTTCAATTAGGAGAAATCATCTCCATCTAATTTGTAATACCTCCAGTATATATCCATGAATATGTTGTAATACAAATGCATTAGGATTTGCATATTATCAAGTGTGTATTTCAATAGTAACTCTGTCGGTAGTAACTTAGTTGCAAATGATGTTTACCTTTTAGTAATAACAAGATATCGTCTCTTGAACCTCGCACCAGTGGTAGTGCCCTTTGGAACTCCACTTGTCTAGTGGGCTTTTGCTCCCTTAAACCAACAAGGTTCCTTGGTACTAAATAGTCAAAATATTCTTGAATAAGCATGCATTTCAAACCTTTTAACTCATATTAATGTTTATTTATATTTCTTATTTGGTAATATGTAAGATCACATTCACGAGAGACCTCACAGTTGGACTTACACATCAATAACATAATTTTTATATATTACAGCAGTGGAACTTTAAAGGGTCATCATATAATTATGTCTTAAAACATACACAATAATACTTTAACTAATCATAACTACTTTCTTTGGATGTCAGTTTTTGATATGTCACAAATATCTTATTTTCGTACCAAGCTTTCGTCGTGACATTTTATACCTAGTCAACTTGATATCCATACTAAAACTTAACGTTGCTCACTAAATTTTAGTTTTAACTTCCATTGTCGCATGTATACCTGCTCAACCTGTTATGTTATGACTTATCATAATATAACACACTGGTATGTTTGTGTGTATTCAAATATATCCTTTACATAACTTCATATAATCTATTTCTTACTAACAGTAAGAGTTATCATAAGTTTCATCCAACCTTTACCATTTTTTGTACGTATACCAGTCTTAACTAGTGGGATAATAAACTCCTGATAATTTTGTTGATTTTTTAAACACCTCAAGAAACTCGGATAGATGTTGAACATTCTTCCAACCCGCATCCGGAATTGGGTCGGCTTCATCATTATCCGAAAGACTATTATAAAAAGCTTTCAAAGTGCCCTTTTGTTTTAAAGCACAATCAAACATGTGACAAGTCGAATTCCACCGAGTAAGGACATCCCAATTAGGACCTAAAAATATAGATTTCGTATCTTTACAAAGTTGTTTATAATCTTGATATCTTTTTCTACTTTTTTAGAAAACGTCATGTATCATAAATCGAAAAGCTTTAATAAAGTTATCAACAAATTCCACGGATAGCCCGTCTTGCTCTACTAAATTAATAATATGTGCAACACAACGAGTATGGAAAAAATCACCGTTTGCAATCGAAAGATATTTTAATTTTAATTTTTCATCCGCGGTTGTGTTGCTGGAGGCGTTATCAAATGCATTTGAAAAAAGTTTATTTTGTAACTTAAAAGTACTTATTACATTATCTAAAAAGTAAAACAAAAATTCTCCGGTGTGTGGATACGGAAAAAGATCAAATGCAATTGTATGTTTTATCATTTGCTATGAATTGGGATCTACCCAATGAGCGGTGACGCAAAGGTAAGATACGGGTAAACCGTGTGGAGCCGACCAAACGTCACTAGTTAAGTTTACACCGGTACTTAAATTTTCAAATAATACAATTAAATCATTTTTTGCTTGTTTCTATAATTTTAAACAATAACGTCTAAGTGTAGTACGACTTACGTGGGTGTAACGAGGTTGAAGCGTCTCTAGAATTAAGTTGGTCAATCGAGGATTGTCGAAGTGACTAAAAAGCAAAGATTCTTGAATCACGAACTTCGCCATTCGATCTCGAACCGTATTAACATCGTAATTAAAGATTCCACCTTCTGCACCCAATTGTGTTTGTTGCGAATCCGGATTACTTTTCAACGACTTACAAAACTTCTTGCTAATGTGTTTGCTTAAAGTCGTGTTAGAATCTTTAGCAAGCAAAGCTACACAAAACTTGCAACGAGCCTTTACAGACTCGTCACTCAACTCAACCATATCCCAATTGCACCAAACATCACGATTGTGTACAAGAACACGAACGACGGTTGGAGCGTTGGACGAACCTTGACCAACGGAAGATTGTGAGTGAGCCATATTAAGATTGAAGAGAGTGAAAGTGTAAAACGGTCACAAATCGAAGGTAACGGCTATATAGCCGTTAAAAACGGCTAGTTTTTTGAAAAAAAAAAAAAAAAAAACGGTAAAAACCGGGTAGGACCCGGGTACAATCGGGTCGTGTCGGGTGGCGTTGGGCTCGGGTCGGGTTCGAAAGAATCTAAAAACATATACCCGGTTTTTTTCGGGTCCAAACCGGGTACACCATATACCGGGGGGGGTCTGTACCCAGGTATTTTGCCCATCTCTACTTGTGGAGGTAGAGTGCCAGTTGCGCGCAAAGGTTATAAAGCAAATATAAGGGCCTTCTTTGAGTTGTTGAGATTATTTTGAGTTGCGGAGGTTAAAACTCAGATGTGGAGGTGCATGTTAGCTAGTTATGGTGGGTTCATTTTCAAAACCGCCTAAGCATCCTCAGCTGCAAAGGCTATACTTGACGTGTGAAGACTACTATTTACTGTGAAGTTGCGCTTCTATATGTACAACTTCAAGAATTGATATATCTTGTTTATCTCAATTTTATTTTGGATATGGTTTGGTTCGTTTTGATCCTCTCATATAGTAGACCCTAAACGTATAGTAGATAAATTATATATCAACCACAGTTAATAATATTTTTTATGTTTCAAAGTTATGAAAAAATCATTTTTCTATTTCATTAGAACTTATTTTAATGATTTTTTTCACGTTACCATCCCAGTTTTTAATTAGTATTAGTTCATGAAGATCAACATTTTGCATCGAAAATACTAGCTTGTCGCTAAAAACAATATGACAATTGCCAAATGCTAAATTGACACAAATAACGCGTCACATGCCATAAAAAGCACGTTTGAGAAAACGACCTACCATGCTTGTCACCTAATACACCTTTTATGCCATAATAATCCATCAGATACTTAATTTTCTAATAAATACATCAGATAAATACATATGAATCATATAAATTTAATTAAAAAAACTCATGTCAGTTCTTTATTTTTAATTGTGTGTAAACCAATACCAAGACTTTTTTAAAAAAAGAAAAAAACCTTATTTATTTTAGGGTTTGCAAAATAGATCTCCTTTAGTTTTTATCGCACCTCTAAAAACATTGAGTTTTTATTTGTTTTTCAATATGAAAAAACGCGAATATTACCAATATATAATGACAAGCTGAAAATGATGCAATAAGTAAAAATGAAAATGGTCGCATATTAGGACTCAATTGGATTACAAAAAGAGGACAAGTCACCGTCTCGGATCGAAAACCGAGGACATAAATGTAATTTCAACAAGAAATAGTGTTGTATATGTGGGTAGCTTGAACAAGTAGTGTGGCTCTCGACAACACGAAATAAAGCATATCGATCGATCGCCCATGATCGTGATACTTGCTGTCCTACCAAACTTGTAACCATTTCTCATTAATGCTAAAAGAATCTCTCCCTCTCTCTCTTATTCATGATCATAATTCACCCATCGAACTACCACATTTATTATTAGTTATTCAAATAGCTTTACTAAATTTACCTTAAGACGCATACATATGAGAACTCATTGATATCTCCACGCATCCTAAATACATATGGCTACGTCATATGTATTTACTATTCAATGATGACCGATGGACATTTGGCTCAATGATATCCAGGCGTGTGATAGGTGCTCCCTTCCTTAGGCGTTGAGAGTTCAAATCCTGCAATACGCAGATTAGTTAGGTGGATTTAAAAGTAGACTGGGAGTCGTTCAAACAAACATACGTTCACTTTGTTTATTAAAATATGCGTCATAATTAGTGAATACATATATACTTGCATGTGTGTATGTCTGTATATGTGTATGTATATAGGAAGGGATAGGGACATGCAGGGAGGAGTAAATGTAATAGCAGAGGAATCAAACAGTTAGAAGAAATAAGTGTGTGTGTGTGTGTGTGTGTCTGGTGAGTGCAGAGAGAGCATTTGAAGAAGATGATGAAGAGCAAATGGGTTGCTCGTGAATAGGGTTCAGACTTCCCATCATTTAATTTATGGCCTTGATTTTCCCTTATGTTACAAGAAATTATTTACCTCTTCTGTTGCTGTATTATTATTACAGTACTACATCAAATTATTTACCGCGTGGTATAATATCTAAATGAGAAAATTACATATATGGTACATGTGGTTTGATCAGATTGCACGTTTGGTCCCGAGACTTTACAAATTGTAAAGTTAGTTCAAAATTTTATGTGAACGTTACATTTTTTATCCCTAAAGTTAAAAAGTAAAATTTAAAAGGTAATCCAAACTTGATGATTGAAAAAAAAACTTGATGAAATTTATGTTAGACACCAAACATGCAATGAGTACATAGAAATTTAGACTAACTTTATAATTTTTAAAGTTTGAAAACCGAACATGCAATCTGATTAAACCACATGGATCATTTTTGTAATTTTCTCTATCTAAATATGTGTAACCCTTAAAATAAAGTTTAAAAGTACAAAAATATGAAGTTTTGTAAATACGAACCTCAATTGAACCAGACCCGCCTCGACTAAACTTCGATCCACCAAAAAATCTCCGTTGAATCAAGCCTACATACAATTAAACACCAGTTAAGGCGTTACAAATGGGCAAGTCTCTCTGTGACAACCCTTTAGCGTGAAAATAAGTAAATTGGAAATAAATACGGGGTTGGGAGAGAAAACAAAAAGAGTTTAGGGTGAATTTGTGCATGGGAAGATCATTCCTTCTTACCTTGTATTTATAGTATTTCATGATGCATGTAGATATCATGTATGATGGTGTGAGTGGTCCCAAAAGAGTTTGCTACATCATTAGGTTCTACCCCTCATACGATTGAGGGTGTGTTCAATCAAAGGTCAAGATCGGTGATGATTGTACTCCCTTGGATGTAGAACACATGTCATTTATTACAGTCGGTCGGGTGCTCCGAATATCAGTTGTATCTTTCCGGGCCGGCCCTTGGTTCGGGTTGGAATCGAGAACCCTACGCCTACAAGTTTTGTTACTATTATAGTCATATCAAATATAATTATCACAATTATGGTGGTAGATTAGTTGATAATTGTTATATCTCTTAGTGAAGTGGCTACCAATGATAATCTGTCAGTGATGCTTCATCTGAAACTTAGGAGTGATATGATTCCTGACTGAATACTATCTGATGTCGTTGACGGATCAACATCACTCTGCTTACTGACATGTCTACCAGATTACATTTGCATTTTTTTTACCAACTGATACTTATCAACAGACTACCAACAGATTATTGACAGTTTTATGAATATTACAGACAAATATTTCCTTGGTTTTTTGTCGGTTGTTTTTAATAAATTTAAATTTTAATATGTTTTTTATTTTTTGTTTACTAAGTACAGATTAAAAAACTAAAAATTATATACATAATAAAAAGCAGTGCGTTATTGGTTTCCGTTATTTATACTTGCAATCTTTAATAATAAAAAAATAAAACTATTGAGGCTTAATGGGCCTTCATATGAGTTATTATTATTTTATGTTACACAAACCCACGAAAGTTTATAACATGTCATTTAAATGGTAAAAACATTCGTATTTAATTAAGGGCCATTTGTCAGGACTTAATAGGCCTTGACATTTGTTATTGTTTCGTTTTGTCATACCCACAAAAGTTTATAACTTATTTGAATGATAAAGACGTTCGTATAATCGTATTTGATCAATGTTTCACTATTAGGCCTTAATGAAACTTCACATTTGTTAATGTTTAAACCATATAAATTTATAAAAAGTCATTTCAAATTTTATAAACATGCTTCTTTGATCAGTGCTCCGGGCCTTAATGGACTTGACATGTTCGGATGTTCCTAGTTTCCTACTACGAGGCATGAGCTACACTATGTCTCCGGAAACCCACATAAATTTATACAACTATACAAGTCATTTCAAAATTTAAAAATTGGGCCTTAAGGGGCTTGACATGCTCCTATTAGGCTACTATGACCTACACTGTATTTTAGAAAACCCACTTAAATTTATACAAGTCATTTCAAATTCTAAATACGTGCTTATTTAGTTATTTGATAAGATTACTGCTGTCTTCACTATGGGCCTTTAGGGGCTTGATATGTCTTTACTATGAGTTATAGCATTCACAATAGCTTCCTCGTTTCCGTTATCATATTTACACTAAAAACATTAATTTTTTTATCTTTTTTTTTAATTAAATAATCTTTTTTATTTATTTATTATTATATTTTCTCTCACAACCACTTTTAAAAAATTTATGGGTTGTACTGTGTTTCTCCAAATATAAGAAAAAGACGGTACAACCCTCAAAATTTTCACTCACAACCATACCTTATAAGATAGGGCATACTTTCCCATAAAAATAAGAAACCTACTGTGAATGCTCACTATAATTAGAGGTAGGAAAAAAAACCAGGGTAAGGACCCGACCTGGTGTACCCGACCCGTACCCGGTGAAAGGTATATCCGGTTCCAACCCGTTCAAACCCACTAGGTAGAACCCGGTTCATCATTTGATCCCAAGAGAGGAGAAACCGGACCCGATTTGTACCCGGTAAAAAATCCGATTTATGTTATTATCATGTTATATATATTTACTTATAAAGGAAAAAATAGAAAAAGCATTCCCAATTTGTACCCGATTCAGAACCCGACCTTACCCGTACCCGATTCCAATGGGTATTGTTAAGCTCCCCTTTTACCTGGACCCGAACCAGACTGGTTCTTGGAAAAACGCAATTCCACTTGTATTTGATTGGGCTGAACCTGGTTTGGACCTGGTTCCCGGTTGAGCCCAATACCCGAAATCCCACCTCTGCGCTATATATCCAGACTATACATATACAAACAACCTTATAGATCAAAGTTTTACACATAATCAACATTACCTTTTCACATGTTACAAATAAATTATTACATTTCTAGCTATTGTATTAACAATTTCACACAACACCATCAATGTACTTCAAACAACACTAAGGAATTATGTTATTTCTTTTTAATTACAGTGATAAAAAAACTTCATGACATATTTGAGGCTGAATGTCATGCATAATAACTACTCAAAGTGTGAGAGCAAACAGTTCCATTTTTAGTTAGATCTTAGAATTTCAACAAAATCTTTGCCCTTCTTTGCCTAGAAATATGAGGAGACAATGCTCATGTATTATTAAGAATGACCAATCTAAAGCATTAGAACACCTTATTCATTGCACAGAGAACAGGTTTAGTGTCACTTCGACATATTTAACTTTCAAGACCAATGATTCCGACTAAAGTTATGGTATATGGAGTATTTATTGGTATTCAAAGATGAATTCATACACAAAACTTATGCATTTGAAAACGAAACAATGCATTGAAAATGAAATGATGCATTTATAATTGATTATTGTGATGAATTACTATGTCCTTCGAAACTCTTTTCCGAAAAAGGAACAAGAATCTCTTATTGAAAAGCTTGCTAGTAGGAATATTAATTGAAGATCGATATCTCATTCATTTTAATTTCGTTTTAGAAACAATGTGGTTCGTCTGAAGCTCTCATAAAGAAGAACACAAAACCAGTAAATAAAGATCATATTAACAAGTTAACAACATACAAGTATAAGTGTTTGAGTCGAAAGTCAGTGAAAAACACATTTTTTTAACTAATTTTTAAAGAAAAACATGAAGTCAGATTACAAACTTCTCGCTTGGGTACTTATGCCAATAATATATATATTGGTAATATATAAACATGGTTGCAAAACTTGGTAGGCGTTGAAAGGTCGGTCGAGTGGAGAGTTGCGAGTACTCGGCCTAGGCGAGGAGTACTCGGCCTAGGCGAGGAGTACTCGGACATGTCAAAGTATAATGAAATTAATTTTCAGGAACTTATAGATATGTTAAATATTATAAGCTTACTAATATTTATAAAAAATATATATGAATATAAATCAAAAGAATATATGTTCACATACTAAAGTATTTCTGAAAATAATATTCATTTTTGAATATTATACACGTAGTAATCATTTAATTATTATCTTTTAAGGTAACTCCAGGAAAAACAACAAAAAAGAAACAAAAATCGGTGAAAAATAACACAAATAAGCGAAAAACGACGAAAATCCGAGTCGACCGAGTTGGACCGATTCCAAGTAATATTGACCGAGTTGATAAAAATCGCCTAAGCCTAGTTTTACGTCACTGTATATAAATTTAAATATATAATTATTAGCGTTAAAGTTAGTGAAAAAGAATTTTCTCATTAAGTTTTCCAACAGAAGCATGAACTTAAATTTAAGAGTAAATTACAACTTTTGTCCTTTAAGTATAATTAAAATTATGGATCTTGTTTTTAAACTTTAATAAGTACACTGGGTATCCTTTATTTGAAAATTTATCACGCTTTATGTCCTTTTTACTAACAAAAATTAATTTTTTCTGTTAATTTTATGTAAATTACCATTTTGCCCTTATTATTTAAAGGATGAAATCTGTAATTTTTTATTACTCTTTTTTTATTTAAGTTTTTATTTTATTTACTTTATCTTTTTTAATACACTTTTTAGTTTATAGTCTTAACTATTATTACTTAATTATTTTTAAATTTTTATAAAATATACTTTTATTAATTGTTTTGTAATTTATTATATATATATTCGTTTTTAAAATTTAGTTATCTACTTTTCTAATTGAAGGAATACAAATTAGAGGGTTAAGAATATATTTTTTTCATTTTATAAAATTTAAACAAGTAATCAATTTTATTTCACCATCACTTTTTTCATTAACATTTTGGTTAAAAAAAAGTTAAAAACAGTTTGGCTTATGGTTTATATTAAAAACCTATTAGAGATCGAAATAATTGTTTAATAAAATTTATTTATTTTCATTTCTTTGATTAGAAATTTTACTTCAATCATTTTGAAACTATTTTAATTATTTTATTTTATATACTTAGATTGTACTTACTTTTTTCTCATTCATTCATTTGTGATTGACTTATGTTTTTATTCCTTTAAGGATTCTTGATCTTTTTCACAAACACTATTTAATTTTTTTAGAAACTTCATGTAGTCTCTTTTAATTTTTGCAAGCGAAACAATTTTTTTAATATAATTGGTTTTAAATATCTACGATCAATATTATGATCAACTTTTTTTATATATCTGTTGAATAATTTTGTTCACTCTTTCACGCGATTGAAGTATTTTTATTTCCATAGTTTAAGTTTTGGATGCAAATTTTATTCAATAATCATTAGTTTGGAGTTATGATTTGTGATATTTTCTTTAAGTATGCTATCATTTTAACTAAAAATGAACATTAAACAATTCACTTTTAAATTACAAAAACTAAGAATTAAATATACTAAAAATTAAAATTACATTAAAAAATTCAAATAACACAAACTAAGAATTAAACGGGTGATTATAGATGTTAATTTCTTGGTAAATTAAAGGCTCCAATTAGCATCTTCATGTGACGATTCATCTTTAACGGATCGAAATGAATACTATAAACGTGATTAAAAAATGTTATCACATCGATATACCATTTAGGGTTTTTTAAAGAATTGAAGATGAATGAGATGAATAATACATTATGGTATTCAAAGGATTTTTTTAATATAGCCATTAGAAAGCTAGATGTAAAAAAATGATTTTGAATTAATCAAAACTACTTAATTAGAGTTAAAATAGTTTAGTAAAAATTAGTGGTATTTTATGTGTTACATATATAATATAGATATATATAATGAAAATAAATAAATTAAATAATATATATATATATATATATATATATATTATAAAATAAATAAGCTAAATAATCAACTAATAATAATAAAAGAAAAAATGAATATAATTAAAGAATAAATAGAAACTTTAATACTTACGATAGTAGTACTTTATGAATAAAATGACAATAATGCCCTTAACTTAACAGAATTATTTAACCCCGGATAGTAAACAGGACGTATTACGTAAGAATTTTTTGTTAAAACAAACATTGAGTGAAAGTGATTTTTTGAAAGGACCTATTTCATAATTGTCACCAAACGTAAAGGCCGAAATTTATAATTTAGTCTAAATTTAAATTTCTCACCTGGGTGCTCATAAGTGTTGAGTCAACTCTAAGATGGGTTTCAGCCACTTTCAGGGATACCCAAATTGGATGGTTGGAAACATTTTGAGATCAGAAAGCATTTCAAGAGTGAGAGAATGAAATTGTGAGTGTGGCAATGTCGAACCATATGGTTTCCTTTTGTTTTCACAACGTCCATTTAACCAAAAAAAAAAAGGGGGGGGGGGGGGGGGGGGGGGGGGGGGATTAACGACATAGATCAAAGTAGAACTCATCCTAACCATATTTAAATCCAATAATGGCATTAGGATTTAGGTAAATAAATGACGTTTAATATGATCGGTAACAATGACAATATTGCTAATTTCAAAAAGAAAAAAAAATATTCTGAATGCTGTTCCCCTCAATAGGATTACAAGGGATACATATTTTAGATTTTCTTCCTATCTCTTAAATATTCAAAATCCGCTCTTAACAAAAGGGACTAGTTTTACAAACAATCCAAATGGACAAATTAGTTTCCTATTAATCTATATAATTATATGTCACCTATACACATATCACATATGACATGATGATGTAATGGCTCTCCAACATAAATTTAAAATATGAACAAATTGGTTCATGTTGTTTGGTTCATGTTGTGCTTATACAGGTTCACTTGCAGGCTGCCACGTGTGTGTAAATAAATGTGAAGTTTAAAGTATGTATAAATTAATTCTTATCGTAATAATGCAGGTCAACTACACATGTGTAACACGTGAATGTGAATGTGAGGCCCACGCCACCAAGTTGTCCAATAGATCCAACTTTACTTTTGTGCTCTCAATTCTGCCCCAGCAATAATATATATGCTTTGAAGTATTGCCCACTTCACAACGATATGAAATGATATGGTGGGACATGAAACTAAAAAAAGGGTTGACAATGAAGTTAAAGGTTACATAATTGTGTACTCAACGGTCACCTCTCCATTTTTACTCTTTTAGTTCTTTTTCTTATTACACCCCTCCTATGTCGTATCAATAAAATTATCTTTTTCACATTTTCGATGAAACTAATTTTAGCAACGCCCACTTTACGACCTTGCATTTGATTGTGCAGTCAAACCAAGGACCTTTCAAGTGACTTCTAAAGTCGAACGATTTGAACTCCTTCAAGTCAAACAATTCTGACTCTTTGGAGTCAAGATTCTGACTCGGTCAGATAACTTTGAGCTATTGATGTTAAACCTACTGCTTCAATAGTGAATTCTAAAGTTGCATCATCAACAACAAAGTACACAAAGAGGATTTCACTCCAAGTAAAATAGTTTTACTGATGATAATAAATCAAAAACTGTTTTCACATCAGAAACATTCTGAAATATGACATTAGGGATCACTCATTTCATAATTAAAGTCAGTCGTGGGACTGGTAGGTAATCATATACAATTCCAGACGAACAATATTAATAGGGTCCGTTTAATATGTACATACAGGAATATTTGCGGTCGTGATACTTTGTCCGTCAGACACTGATATACATTCATGTGATCTTTGTTAAATGGCTGAAAGCTGCATTCGAGTACAAAAGACCAAAAGGAATCCCATGTTCTCTGGAATTTTGTAGCTAAATGTACCTTATTCATTTCTCTTGCGAGCGTAGTTCTAGAAGCTTGTTCCGCCACATGGCTGCATGAAACAGCTATGAATATCACATACCAGGAATTTCCAGGATTACAGTACACATTGTCAAAAGTTATCTTTACCAGAATAAAATTATATTTAGTTTTCCCTCAATACCAAAACAAGGGGTGTGTTTAACTCTTTTGACAGTAAGAAAGAGTTGACTTTGTTGAACTTCAAAATAGTTGACATTTGTTTTAGCTATGGAGACTATTGATTACAACATCAAATCCTTCTTGACGGTTAGAAGAAAATAACTTGATCAGCTTAAGAATATGTTGTGTTCCAATTATTCTATCTTAAGTTGGAGAAAAGTAGGGGAAAAAACGATAACTTTACAATTATATACATATTTGGTTAATTATGTTACAGTTAGGGTAAAAGTAATTTTATTTTTAGAAGATAATACAACTTTCAGCCCATTCAAATCTTCTCACCATATGGGAAGAAGGTTTTTTAAAAGAAACTACGGGCATATTGTTAGCAGCATGTTTTTAAAAGGAATGGAATATGAAAGTAACATGGGAGAGAATGGATTGGAAGTCAATTTCATCCCTCTGTAGTTTTCTGTTTGGTTTCTGTTAAAAAAAATTGGAGGTAAATAGTCGCATGACATAATAATTCTCCATTGACTAAACCCAAGAAAACATCCTTAAGTACCTGCATCACTGTATCTTTCTTCCTTGACAGCAAGATTCATTTTTGCAACTAAATCAAGCTCCTCAACAAGTTCATCTGGACCATCTATCGCACTGTTAAATGCATAAATTCCAGCTTAGTGACTATAAGGGTATTTTAGGGATTTGGGTAATGGAAGAATAACTTAAAAACATTGGGGAAAAGGCGGAGGCGACACCTGTCCAAATATACATCATATGTAGGTTTTCTATCATGCAATTTCCCCGTCTTGTAAACTATCTTAATAGCATCAGCCAAGACAATTTGTTTGCTTACATAAATTGGTGCCTGCATCAACAGTAATGATCAGTCAAAGCTAAAAGATCTATATACTAATCAAGTAATGCAAGTAAGTCTTTTCTGCACAAGCTTGTTTCTATTTCTATTGCCGAATCAAATTCAGAAACATGAACTGTTCACTAAGATTTCCAAGTGACCTCAACCTATGCAACATATATGAATTAGTGACAGAATCTCACATTCTCTTGAATTCAACTAATTATCATCCTTTCTCTCTTAGGTGTTTTAAAGCTTTTTTTTAATGTAAACCTACAACATATTGTGCATGTCAACTAACTACTGGAACGGAATAGCAGTCAAAGAAAGTAGAGATCTGTTCAGTTACTTTGCATCGCTTAGCAACATTTATGGCATCTGAAGGACGAGCGTCCACTCTGATATCTTCTGTGCCTGGCTGCAAGTTAGGAGATATCCAATCAAAATTAGAAAAAATGACCAATTATTGCATCTCTTGGTGTTAAATCATGGCTATTTGATACATTCTCTATTTACCTTGTGAAAACGTATATTTGCCATGTATATATTACCCACTCTTTCTGTAATCTGTACCAGTTTTACCTGAAAAAGAGAAAAACAAAGGCAGCATTTAAAGTTCAAGTAGGATAAGCTTTCTTCAAAACTGTTGTTTCAGAGGAGCCTATTTGGAAATTAAAATGTCCTAAAAATTCCATGACGCTAAACTATATCCATCAACACCTGATGTCAGGTCAATCTCTTAGTTTAGATGTCTAATAAGAAGGGAACATAGGCATATTAGAAAAACCAGTATTTTATAATTGCATGAAAAGGTCATCTTCTTACTTCATAGCCAAGTTTCCCAACAATATTTCTCACAAGCTGAAAATGGTTTGGGAATCCCTGCAGCAGCACAACAAACGAATTAAGTTATATTGAACTTATATTCTTAAATATTTAACAACCTAAATGCTAAACCTCATCTTCCAGCGAGGAGCTTATTAGCTTTTCAACTGCATATTCCCTGCAGTTTATAATTAGCAGTGTCAATTTTTATTGCAATCAAGATATCCAAATTCCATAACTAAAATTAGATAAGACTTAAAAAATAGCTACATATGTTACAATATATTTACCTACGATAATTGGTAGCAAATAGTCTCCATCACAATCACAGGATATCTTAAGAAATATGGTTGGACTTCGAAACTGGTTAAAAAGCTCTGGTCCAATTATCAGGTCTTTGTTTCTAGAACCTTTCCCCTGATCCGATAAGGGAAACAAATTCTTAGTCGGCTGCCATTTCACCACCTCTTGATATCCTTGTATACGCATCTGATAGTGCAAGAGAGTTTCTGCATAAAAATAAAATGCATCCCTTATGATTGCTGCGGCAATAATAAACAAATTCATTGGAATTAAACATCCATCATAACAAGTACCTTGAAATTCAATTGGGGAAAACAATCACTGATTAATTCCACAAGGTATGTTGTGTTTAATTGTTAAAATTCTCTGTTAGAGCCTATGATGGTCAGCTAATCTACTACAGAACCGTAAATACCCAATTTCCACTACCTTCCAAAATCAACCACCAATGAATAAAGCAAGAGGATGTACATAACTACACACTAACAAAAACCAGTAAATGCACCATACATTGAACAGCGTATGCATAGAACACAACACATAAATCATACAAGATCCAAACAACTTCCGTGAACAAATTCACTTGCACCAAATACACAATTATCTCCATATGACATACCACGACCTACAAAACTAATCGCTAAAATCATACAAGCTAATCCTAACCAGATCAACTTAAGACTTCAACAATTCACAACACCTGATGCCGACAAATCATAAATCTGAAGCATCAATATACTAAAGGAGGAAAAGCGATATACCTGTCATGAGAACAGCAGCTTCCAAGTACTCATCACCGTCATCATACTCGAAGTCCTTAGATCTTCTACCACTGGAGTAATTACAAGAGATGACTATCGGTTTGGAGCATCGGCGACGAGAATGCTTTAGTCGAGGAGCGGAATATGAAATTGAAACCGAGGATCGTCGGAGGTGGTTAGAGATTGATGTTTGGTGATCTGAGAAGTCGCCGGCGCCGGAGTTGACGAAGATGCTAGCACACAATTGAAGTCGGAGCATTATAGAAGAGATATTCCGGTGACCAGATGTACGGAGAGTGTTGGTGAGGTAGAAACAAGGTTTCGTAGGTGCGTTAATTAACGATGGAAGATCTTTATATAACGTTATCGTCATTTAGGGTGGGGTGATGTTTTAAAATTATAAAAGTTACACCCCTCCCATCCTTTAGCAATTTTTTAAGTAAAGATAAAATTACATCATAATATGAAATTCTTTATTAAGACAATAGAAAATACATTACTGAAAAAATAAAAAATAGGCTAGAAGCGAGTTGTCGAGGTTGCGTATGTTGACTCCTCAAATATGATTGTGGAGATCGACATCGACTCGTAGGTTGCGGAATGTTTCTTGTCAATGTAATTCCTTAAAAGAATCTTGATTTACTTGTAGACCTTCTTGAAGAATTGAAAACTCGTTTTTTTGTAAAGTGTATATTACAACAATCATATTCTGTATAATGTGAGCGTACATTATTGTTCTAATTTTCACACCCAATGGTACATATCAATGTTATCTAGCATTCCAATGTCTAGATTCATGTTGAAGGTACACATTTTGTGTGTCACACTCGGGTGTTTTACTCAAACATTTGTGGATGTACATGTGAATAATATCGGTACAAAAGAGGTCTAGACTTTAACATAAAACTCCCATAGACATCTTCAAGTACTTATCGTACGCATCAGAAACCATCTCGTATGGTAGTTGATGTATTACAAATGTACCCCTGTATAAAGAAGTGAAAGAACCTTATTAATTGTTTTTCATGATAATTTAGAAAAAGAATATTATATTTCTATGTCATCTAACAATCAGTGAAACTAAATAAATTCACATCCAAAACTTTGAGTTGTAAAAATCTCAACACTAGATAAACAATTTTTAATGAAATAGTCTTCCACAAGACGATTATGAGTATCCACTTGAACTCGATCTATATATGCTCTTGTGCTTGAACTTGTTGTATTATCAAAAAGAAGAGACATGATTTGGACTGTTGTGGCTAAAACCTAGATGTTACGTTCATAAACATTATTTGAAGATATGTCTAAACTCAATGACGAAAGTTTTAAATTAGTTGAAGAAGTCGTTTTAATCATATGAGAAAGACCGTGTTTAAAATATTTGATATTTATAATGTTTATTATTTTTTCTATTTTGGTCAAAAACTAGTTGTCATACCCCAAGTGTTCGTTGTACAATGGCAAACTCGACATATCTCTCTTGTCGATAATCTTGCCACAAGGACGGGGTGGTGTTCCCTAAATGTTGCTAGTACCACACCCTTAAACCTTAGATATTATATCATAGCTACTGATATTTGTTCAAATTTCATCTTTCGTCCTTGAAATTGAAAAATTATAGATTTAGTCCTAAGGTTTAAAAAAATATAACATATTTCGTCGCTTGGTCAAACGGCCACTAATTTATTTCGTTAAGTAGCTGTAAAATAACCATTTTACCTTTCTTCTTTCTCATTCAACCCCATCTCAACCACCATCACCACTCCTCGTTACCACCACCACTCCTCGTCACCATCACCACCACCACACACCACCCATCCCCACCACCACATGACGCACCCTATCTCGACCACACCACCACCACCCCATCTCCACCACGCCGCCACCACCACTAAGTTCAAATTCTCAGATCCAATTCACTTAACCACATTAATCAATATAGTCTTCTTTGTTGCAACACGACCGCTAGAGATACCACTACCTTCGATCGTAGAGTTTCTATACAGCACAACGTTACAGTGGAGATAGGGTGGTGGTGGTGATGCGGTGGAGCAGTGGTAGAGATAAGGTGTGTCATGTGGTGGTGTGATGGAGCAATGGTAGAGACAGGGTGTATATGGTGGTATGTGATGGTGGAGGTAGTGGCGAGAAATGGTGGTGGAGTGGTGAAGTGGTGGTGTGATGGAGGTGGTTGTTGAGATGGGGTTGAATGAGAAAGAAGATGATCAAAATGATCATTTTATAGCTACTTAACGGAATAAATTAACGATCCTTTAACCCAAGGACGAAACGTGTTATGTTTTTTCAAACCTTATGACTAAACCTGTAATTTTTCAATATCCGGGACGAAAGATGAAATCAGAACAAATCTCAGGGACGATCCGTGTAATTTACTCCATATCATATAACATGGTTCAATCTATATAGAATAGTAGGTTAGTATCCCTTGTATTACACGGGTTGAATAAATAAAATAATAAAAAGATGAAATCTGAACAAATCTCAGGGACGATCCGTGTAATTTACTCCATATCATATAACATGGTTCAATCTATATAGAATAGTAGGTTAGTATCTCTTGTATTACACGGGTTGAATAAATAAAATAATAAATAGTTATTAATAGAAATTAATGAATTATAAAACTATCTTTTGATATAAGATATAATTTACATTACTAAGTGATAAAATGATGATATTGTTTTTTAAATTTTTGTTTAATTTTTTTTTATTTTTTTCAAATAAAATTGGTTTTTAAACAAACCGTTTTTATAAAAGTGTCATTTTTAATAATTTTTTTATTATGACTTTGAAATTTAATTATTTTAGTTTCATAAGAATTTTACTTTTTAAAAGCCACATGTTTTAAAATATATTGTGTTTTTTAGAAGTTTGATATTCTTTTTGAAGAATTTTATATCTTATAAAAAAATTATTTCTTTACAAATTGCATTTGTAAAAAGATCTCTTTTTTAATTTAATAAAAAATATTTTTAATATAAAAAAATTAAATAATATCATTTTTAGTTAATGTGATATTTATTAGAAGAGAAAAACGTGAAAATAAAATTTAGGAGCTCTAGAATTATGACAAATGGCCTACAAAAACCTTGTTTTATTAGTATAGATAGAATGGATTCTATATTGATAATTAAGTATTTAATTAGTTTCAATAAACCTCATTGTTCAAGGCGGGTATGGTTGATATCCTTGTTTTTAAACTTATCTCAGCAAGTTAATGATAATAAGGCAAGATATCCTCCTTTAATCGTTGATTCTTCTACAACTTCAGCTTCTTAAGGGTGAAGAATGCCAAACAACTTAAGAAGAGGCATTTCAAGATCTAGTGAGGTGATAGTTATTGACCGAAGAAACTTTATGTTATTTTCTTTATTTGTTTTCATTTTTTTATTCTATTTTAGAGAAGTAGTGAGAAATCAAAATCTGATGTAGAGTTTGCTCTAGAGATTCATCAGGTCTTGCTTTGAATGATTTATATTCAGCAGAAAAAGGTAAACAAAAAGAAATTTAATCACTTGGTAATTCTTAAGTCTGTCATCAGCATACAATTTGAACACAAAAAGTGGATGATGCCTAACAACTTTCCCATGTTCAAACCTTGTTCCAAATATAACTTCTAAACATAAATTCATACCTTTACAAGTTGATTCGCAGGCAATCTGCTTCGTCATGTTGCTGAGTTTCCAATTGGGTCATCTCTTTGCCTCAAACCGAGTTTTCACATAAATCTCACAATGCAAAGTGATTCTAAAAACAATAATAATATATACAGGAAACATATATAGACTTACATTTTCATCGGTTAACTCCACATTAGAAAAAAACTTCACCCCTAGTGTTCATGTATATTTGCAAGTTGCCTTTTGTTCTCAGCTGAACCTAGATGACCCATTTACCTTGATAAGGGTTCAAAAACCAATGAATATACTCTCTTGCTGCCGCCAAATGTTGGCAGCTGCCAAATGTTGTGTCAATTTAACCCGACCCATTTCCAAATAACGGCCTTTGTGTTTATCTTGAAACAACTACGGTTTTAAAAATATGTTTGACATGTTTTGATTTAATTACACATAGGATGGCTAAGATTGATTAAAAGAAGTGATGGGTCAACATTCCATTTCTACTTCAGCTTAAAACTCTAAAAAACAAGGAAGAGGGTGTGCTAAACGCCTAAACTCTATATGTAGTACTAGATATTAGTTCTTTCTCTACAGCAAGGCCTACTAAAAATGGTATGTACCAATTCTCTCATTTTTCTTGTATGGTCAGTAATCACATTGTTTTGTCAAGAAAAGGTAAAAGAAAAAAAGAACTGAAGCTTTATAGTCATGGAGGTAAGAAAAGCCAATATGCACATCCTGACAATATTACAAATAATGCAAAGTAATTTCAAACTACGTAAAAAAATATATGTTCTCCATACGGCTCTAAGATGCAAACGGCAGAGACTAATCCATATATACCTACAAATATAGACTACCCCTCCCTACCTCTGGCAATCTCGACCCTCAACAACTTGGGCCTTTATAAACATGATAACACAAGTTGTAAGTATCTGACCAATGAAGTTTTGCATGATGGCCATGAACACATGTGTGATGCATGTCATAACAAAAGCTCCTATTCCATAAGTTGAGCATATTTACGAGGTTTGGGTGGCAGTTTTAGCAGCCTAATCATCTCATAAGTCCGAGTGTCTCTTCCACTATATAGGCAAAGATCCAGTGGGGTCAACCCATCCTATTGTCATCACAAAAATGTCAATTGAAAATCAGGACCTGGTCATTTAATGATCTTCAACAGGCAAACACACAGGTCACAAGACTCGCAACTAGAGATGGCAATTTCAACCCATTTACTTATGAATTGGTCGATTCAGATTCAGCTTTTATCTCTTATCCGGTTCATTCTTTAAGATTGGCAAAGAAACAAATCAAATGGGTCGAAAGTTCCAAATTGTTTTTGTAATGCACAATATACAACCTAAATCAATTTATTTGAAAGACATTGTGTGACTAATTTTTTTTAAATATAATTTTGGGCAAGGAGTGTTTCAGGTCAACCCAACCCGACCCATTTCAGGACTTCAAATATATTACGCTTTCTGAACCATTACCCAACCGGACAGGCCAGCCCACCACAAGAAGTTTTGAGACAAGGAGAGAGAGAGAGTACTTGATTTTTTAGGGTTTTATCGGCTTTCTTGATCAAGAGAAGCCTAACCACATCAGTTCTACGGGCTTGGACAGCTAGATGCAGTGGGGTCCACCCATCCTGTGATAAACAAAACAAAGACATCCCAAACGAATGACAAACGAGCCAGGATGATGAACATGAAGTTACATAAAGCATTATATGTCAACATACATTGTCCTGGAGGTTTATATCTACATTATATAGTAGTAGGACTTTTATCATTTGAGTTGATGCAGTGCGTACAGCATAATGCATAAGGGTGGCTCCGTCCTGTTGTCATTAAATATAAATACCATATTAACAATTCTGTATAATACATGATTCCCCTCTACAATAAGAATCTTAAAATACATTTCTATCGTCAAATCAAGTTTTCAGAAAGAGGTTCATGCTTACTTTGTCACGAACAAATGGATTAGCTGAATTTCTTAGTAGATAGTTACAGATGGCGTGCTTTTTTCCAAGTATTGCTTTGTGAATTGCTGTAAGTCCCTCCTGCAAAAAGATCAGGAAAGAAAGCTAAGACCAATATCAAGATGCAAACACAGAAAATTCACATTATTTCAGCATTCAGAAATAGACAATAAATGGAAAAAGAGAAACATTTACCTGGTTCGGGACATTAATATCTACACCGTATTTCATCAAAGTGTCAACAAGATAAAATTCTCCTGACGCAGCAAGAGTGTGTAAAGGTTGCCATTTGTCCTGTTCAAAAAGACATTAACAAAAAAGTCAAAACATAATACTCCCTCCATTCCATGAACAGTGCAACAATTTCCTTTGCATATGTCTCATGAAAACTGCAATTTTTTGTTTGGGAAGGTATTCATTTTAAAGTTAGTTATTTGTTAATTATCTTAACAACAAATTAAATTTTTGGGATTAAATCGGGTCAACAAAAACCCTCCATGTTTATATATCTTAAAATACTAACAATTAACATGTAATAAAGAACTTACTGAGGTCGCAGCTGCTAGATCAGGAATCCGTCTATTCATAAGGAACTTCTCATCCTTTGTAAACAACTTACGAGGACCTAAACAAGGTTATAACAACACAACTATATCAAATTCCAAAGTATGAGATTAAGAAACAAAAAGGGAACAAATTTTCTAAGAGTATATGCAGTTATGCATCCATATATACGCCAAATGACAGAACCTATGATCATAGAAAAACGCACAACATCAATTCTAAAAACCATCTCATTTCTGCCATGAAAGATTTGATTCTAATGCGTTATCATCCACCAAAAGAATCCTGCCATAAAACCATCAAGCACCAACAATACATAGATAGACATTTCATAGAAGCATGCACATCTATACTTTGAAAATGAGCAATTACTAATGGATTTGTCCCTATGCATACAGAATTAAATCTAGTCGCGCCATTTTCAACGCCAAAAATACAAAACTCACCGTCTGGATCCTTAGCAGAATCAGGATCATACATGCCAGAGTTCATGAACCACGAAATATCGTCCAAACTGCGCCCATAAACCGCCGTTTTAGGATTCCTCGGAGCCACTCTACTAGCCCTAATTCCCTCCCCCTCATCACTTCCATCACATTCATCTTCCTTACGTTCATCTTCATTCTTTTCCTCCAAAAACTTAGGATTATCCAGCACAAGCGGCTTCAATTCCCTTAACTTTGCAGCTTTAAACTCTTTGGCACTCGCATACCCCATCGGAATAGGCTTTAGCCCCTGTTTCTTCCTCTGCAATCTACTCCCAAATTCCATTTCCTGAGCCATTTTCCTCCTTTCTTTCTTCGTGATATTAATTTCCGCCTGAACGTCCTTCCAGTTCGCCGGAACTAAATCCTCCGGATTCACCTGAACTTTATTCTTCCTACTATCGACCCTGTTTGAAAATTTGGGGGATTGAAGCTCAATTTCGTTTTGAATGTAAGGGTCTTCGAATACACCTTCTTCAAAAACCAAACAGTCTCCGATTACTTGCTCTTCTTCTTCTTCGGATACTTCATTGTCTCTGGTGTATGATTGAGGCTGCGGGTGGTGGTGTAGGGAGAATTGAAGGGATGATAAGGTGGGTTTACGACAGAAGAACGGTGGGGGTTTGTGGTGGTTGTTTGATAAGGAAATAGATGAGGTGGTGGTGGTGAAGAAAGAGATAACGGTGGGTTGACGGTGGAGTTGGGGGTTTAGCAACGCCATGTTTGGTCTCCGGCGCCGGCGGGAGATGGTGGTAGTGAAAGGGGGAATGCGATTGAATGGTGTTGTGGGTTAAAGTAATCGGGTCAAGACTTCGGGCATACCATATTGAAGGATCTGGGCAGGCCCGTCAATCCGTACATTAACATGGTCTAACCGAACCGAGTTCGACAAATTTTATTTGTTTAAACTAATTTATTCGATTTATTTAGTTTGGTTGTCCGATTAAACCATTTAAACCGGTTATTATTTGATTTATTCGGAAAACCAAACCAAATAAGCTAAATTTTGTGTAACCATTAACCAAACCAAAAACTGAATTCACAATTTGAATACGGTTTCAAACCAAACTGAAGTCGCTTTGATTTTTCAGTGACAAATACAATTTGTTTTTTTTTTTTTATTTTAAACACCCCCTAGATCTAGGTCAAGAAGCATGAGTGATAGCAAAGTAATATTGTGAGGGATGGATTGAAGTAAAAGAGTGCACCCGATTATCGAGTATAATCGGGTCAAAATATATTGTTAGTTCATGGGGCATACTATAATGCCCCTTAATTTCACGTAGGCGTCATATCACTCATTTTTTTTCACTCCACTTCGCGTCAAAAAGATGGTTTAACCCCTCTCAACCTCTCAATTTAATATAAAGAGATTGATTGTGTAGTGAGGTGTATCACGTCCATCAACATCTTCACAAAACCATTATTTAATGTCCCTTAACGCCCTAGGCATCAAGGTGTACCAATGAGGTTTAGTGCCAATGTTACACATGTAACATGCTTGTAAAGGATGTAAATGGTGCCATTGATGTTACAAAAGGCTAGCGTGAAAAACACTGAGACAAATTTACCACACATAACAAAATGAGTATTACGGGACTCGTTAACTGACATGTGACACCTCCGTCCCAAAAATCCACAGGAAGCAATGTAGCTCATACCAAGCGCATTAAACAATGCTATTGTTCTTACACACAGTTAGCACATAAGGAAAAAAGAAAAGAAAAGAAAGATCAATTTTATATAACAAATATTAAAAATGAGTCTACTTTTAGGTCTACTTCCTTGAGTGTAAATATTGAAATAAAGACCACAGAAAGCTGCAGAAAAAATCCTGTGCTAGGCTAGTCCCAACACCAGAGGTTGGTTCAAGGATCTGTAAAATACAACACAAAACGCCCGAATTTGACAGTAAAGCATTTTAGCAACATAGACAACTTTCTGTAATATGTGAAATAAAACCAAAACACCCTTTATTAGAGTAGTGACAAAAAATTTAACCAAAAACCATAACAAAACAATAACCATTTTACAATTCAAAGCACACGCTAAGGTTAATGTACAACAAAATGGCACATCTATTCACTCCCTAAGTTTGCTCACTTCATACAAACCTCGTTGACTTAACAAAACATACGTTTTTTCTGTTGCGTTGATAGCATTATATGAACATAAAGAATAGGGTCGGAACTCATGTGGTTAAAATGTCAGGAAGTGTGGCCGAGTGAGCTCCAATTATTTTACCACCAAGATCTGGAAAATTCTCATACCCTTGCAGGGAATCCACTTTCCCGTCCTCACTGATTTGTAAAGGATACATTAGGATATGACCTTGCAACTTTGAAAACTCGTCAGCTGTGTATCGCTTCCAGTTCTCTTTGGCTACTTCATTAACCCTCTTCACACACGTCAATGACTCTGCATCCTTGTAACATTCCTCTAGTATACCAAGATGCTCCGCCCACAAAGACATTCTATAGCCATAGATCTGAAGTAACAATTTTTAAAGAGCTATAAATAATTAATTCTTTAAAATTAATAGGAAAAGAAAATATCAAACATATGCATGAATTGTTGTGTACCTGTCCATGTGGACGCCGTTTCTTTGCTGCCCAAGTGTGATGGGGCTGATATGAACCCATGGCTATTTCTGTGTCTTTCGAACCAGCCAAAGATCTTTGATTAATGTTAGCAGATCCGACTATTACATACTCATCATCCACTATCATCCCTTTAGCATGCACATAAATCATAAACCGGTTGAACTTTTGTGAGTCTGAGACCTACAGGATATTCAAGACCAACTTTTGACAAGGTATACACACACATTTGAAATAATCATGTGCATGAAACTAAAGCAGACCACCAAGCGTCGAAAAAAATTAATTGGACTGTAAACATGAATTAAACTTCAAGTAGAAAGGCAGAAGAATTGTTTTCAGAATACCTTGTCATCTACGGGTGCTTGACTCATTTCTGGAGGTAACTCTTCCCGTTTGCCAAGGCAATAGAAATTTAAATAGTCTTGAGGGTGTGCATCAAGCTGCATAGCCTTGATTTCGCGTGCTATAACGGTATACATTGTTTCCATTGTTTGGCTCTGTATGGTAGATGTGAAAGTTCAATACATAAACCGAGCTGCTTATTGTGGCATGATTAGAATCCAAAGGAAATCAGAAAAATGGCAGGTGCTAATGGTGAAAGCATTTGGTCAATGTAGACCGTAAAGTAGGACAACCCAATAGTTTAAGCAATATTATCATGTAAAATAGTCTAAGAAAAAAAAAACAGAAACTAAAACAATCTCTGCTTTGCTTTGTTTGATGAATCAATTCAGCTCATTACTTGGCCTCTAAAAAAGAAAATTATAATGTTCCTTTGAATATTTTTAGTTATTTGACTAAAATTGTACAAGTTATGTGAACTTTGGAGGCTAAAAAAATGCCAATACCTGCCAATAGAGAATCTCTTGCACAGTAGACGATGATGGAACGCCCTCAGGCCACATTGGTATGACAACGTAAACTGCAAACCTCTCTCCGGCTCTAATCTTACTAACAATTTTTAGTGCCAACTCCATTGGGATCAGATTATCAGCCCCTAATAATGGGAAAGAAAACACCACCCTTGTAAACATGCTACTAGATATTAAGGGGATGTAAAATCTAATAAAATTTTATCCTTTTGTAATCTAAATGACCATCAATAGATTATTTATAAAAAATCAAGAACAATTATGTTTTGAGTTGGAGATCCAAGAGGCTCATTTTAATTGGTGTGATTTCAGAAGATATGCTCAAGCATACGCCATCAATAAGGTATTATGATGTATCTGGAAACATAATGTGATGTTATGAAAGAAAATGCAAGTAGTACCAGCATCTTTATATGATGGCCATGCATATGATGATCCAATGAAATACTGGTTCTCAATATAAATAAAATGCTGAGCTGATCGGATGGCTTGGATATATGCTGTCTGAATGCTTTTGTCTATCACGAGATTCTTTGAAGTAATAAGATTCTGCAGCAAGTAAAATATAAATGAAAAATTGCATTTATCACCATGGAGAACTAGATTCATACATATAAACCCATAGCACCAAGCAAGAGTTCACAAACTTACCATTGTAACTTCATATCTATTCAGAGACATGGTATGATATGAAAAAAAAGTACAATGCATATAATTACGTGCTCTATTACTAGATGTTCAATAAATACAAATTTTAGTACATGCTTTTAGTGAATGGAGTGTATTTACTTAAATCTGCCTGTACAAAAGAATATAGTTGAGCATGAAAGATGTTTAGCAAGGAGAGAACAGAACTTCAATTACTAACCTGTGTCTCACAAACATCAACGGCTTTGGGGAATCCCTTCAATGATCCAGAATCAATAGACCGAAAGATCTGTAGTAAGAGAAACACATGAGATTAACTTATTCCCATAGTCACATAAAAAATAATCAATTGGTGCGAGCGACTTTTGCAAACCTGCACATGCCAGTTATCTGGATGATCTTCCTTTGAAACATGTAATAATGGTTCGTCTTCTGGAACAATTGTGTAATCTCCATGTTTTGCAACAGGATATTTTGGACTGACAATCCAAGAGATGCGTTCAATCTTAATTAGTGCATCATCTTGCCATCGGGACATTTTTTTGGCAAGGAGTGCAAATTCTCTCCACCTGGTAGCTTTTTTCCAACGCTGCTCAAAGTTCAAAAGGACATCATATGCAGCTGGACCATCAATCTTGCAGTGCAAATCATGCCATGGCTGTCTTGGGGCCTTTGTTCCTACCTAATGTCGCCGTTAAACAAAAGATGAATATAGTAAACAACAGTTAGGGAAAATTTTATTAATACAAGTACCAATCAACATCAAAATGATTTAGCAGGGAAGGTACAAGGCCTGTAGGCCTTACAACTACATGCATATAATTATTTTCAACCACTTTATTCTAAAAAACACAAGTCTTTCTTTGAAACCTTGAGCAAGAACAAAGATCTCGCCATCTTGCATCAGCCTTCTGTTGGGTTTGTGGAGTCTTGACTTGAGCTCGGGTTAAAAGACAACTCAGTGGCAGATTAATTAAATTAAAGACTTGGCCCGTTTTCATTTAATTTTAGCCCATTAGGGTTTTCTTAGGGATTAAGTTGTAAACCCTAATTTTCTCTATTTAATTGTGTCATTGTACTTGTAATTCCTCACGAGTGAGGCAGAAAGCAATAAAATAGTATCCTGGTTGCAGCCCGTGGACGTAGGTCACATCGACCGAACCACGTTAAATCTCGCGTGTTCATCTTTATTATTATTTTCTCTCGCCGTTTGATTGTGTTTGTGTGTCGATCTACACCCGGATCCCTAACAAGTGGTATCAGAGCTTTGGCTCGTTACACACGCAAGAAACACGAATCGCGAGAGAAGTATCGATATAGGTTTTCAAGAATCGGCATCCGCTGCCGCCGTTCTGCCTCCGCCCCTGTTCTGCCGCCGCCGCCGCTGTCCCGCCGCCGTCGTTCTGCCGCCGCCGCTGTTCTGCCACCGCCGCCACTCTGCTGTCGCCATTCTGTTCTGTCAAATTAGGGTTTCCTATCGAACTTACTGGGTAGTTTGATTGTGTGCTGCATTTCAAAACTCAGTTCCGACTCGACTGTTTAGCATCTGTGGTCTGGGATAACGGCTGAGAGCGGGAAACTTCAGATTGAGAAGTTTAATGGAAACGATTTTGGTTGGTGGAAAATGCAAATGGAGGATTTGCTTGTTCAGAAAGACTTGGATGCCATTTTGGGTGAGAAACTAGAAAATATGAAACCAGCTGAATGGGAAACTTTGGATAAAAAGGCCAAGGCGGTTATTAGGTTGTCGCTGACAAAGGATGTTGCGTTCAACATTTTGAAGGAAACTACAGCAAAAGGTATCATGGATGCGTTAGCTAATATGTATGAGAAGCCTTCGGCAGCAAATAAAGTTTTCTTGATTCGAGAGTTAGTTAATACAAAGATGAAAGAGGGAAGTTCAATTTTAGTGCACATCAACAACTTGAACTCGATTTTGTCAAGACTTGGGTCAGTTGGCATCAAATTCGAGGATGAGGTTCAGGCTCTACTACTGTTATCATCATTGCCTGATAGCTGGGCTGGTACTGTTACAGCAATTACTAGTTCCACCAGCACGTTCACTTTAAATGGGGTTCGGGATATTATTATGGGCGAAGACACCAGACGAAGAAATTCAGGTGAAACATCAAATGAACTATTGAATGTTGGCAGAGGAAGAAAGAATAACAGAGGTAGTGGGAGCAAGAACAGGAAAAGGAGTCAGTCTAGGGCTCGAAATGATGTGACTTGTTGGAACTGTAAACAGGTGGGACACTTCAGGAATCAGTGTCCGAATGATCAAAAAGAAGTTAACACTGCAGCAGACTACTCAGACGATGATGCTTTAATTTGTAGCGTGGAGAGCAGTGTGGATTCCTGGGTCATGGATTCTGGAGCTTCGTTTCATGCTACCCACAGCAGCGAAGCATTGCAGAATCTAAAAGAAGGCGATTTTGGTAAGGTAAGACTGGCGAACAATGATGTTCTTGATGTTACGGGCATGGGTGACATGGATTTAGTTACTTCAGCTGGTTCATGGACTTTGAAAGATGTCAGGGTGATTCCTGATTTGAAGAAACAGTTGATTTCTGTCGGTCAGTTGGATGAACAGGGACATGAGGTTAAGTTCGGGAATAAGCAGTGGAAAGTTGTTAAAGGGAATCTTGTCATTGCTCGTGGAAAGAAAATGGGTTCATTGTATATGGTTAGTTTACCATCTAAAGAAGGTGAAGTCCAGTTCACAGAATCTCGTGGGCAGAAGAAGGTTTGCTTTGCAAGTAAGAAACCTAGAGTCACAAGAAAGATTCAGAATGAATGTGCATGGAAGAGTTCAGAAAAACCAGTTAAAGGATTTCGTGGCAGTGGGAGCACAGGTTGTGCTTCAGTCATAGTTCCTAGACGACAGTGGGTTAAAAGAACTAATATTCCATCTAATAAAATCTCTCCAGATGATTACTTGCTGAATATGGAGAGTGTTTGTTCTCAGGGTGTTCCAGGATCTGGCAGTTTGTTTCAGTGGGAGCCGATAGGGACGGAGAACAGGTCAAGGGCAGATACAGCCGTGACTGATATATTGAAGCTCGGGGGAGCTTTAACGGGCCTTCAGGTTAACTGATGAGAAGGCCGCTGCAACCAGGAAGACGAGAAGATTACAAGAGCTACAAGTGTTCACATCGGAAGGCAGTTTGAAGATGATCAAGCCTCCAAGTGGGAGATTGTTGGGTTTGTGGAGTCTTGACTTGAGCTCGGGTTAAAAGACAACTCAGTGGCAGATTAATTAAATTAAAGACTTGGCCCGTTTTCATTTAATTTTAGCCCATTAGGGTTTTCTTAGGGATTAAGTTGTAAACCCTAATTTTCTCTATTTATATTGTGCCATTGTACTTGTAATTCCTCACGAGTGAGGCAGAAAGCAATAAAATAGTATCCTGGTTGCAGCCCGTGGACGTAGGTCACATCGACCGAACCACGTTAAATCTCGCGTGTTCATCTTTATTATTATTTTCTCTCGCCGTTTGATTGTGTTTGTGTGTCGATCTACACCCGGATCCCTAACACCTTCGAGCCAGATCTTAATCTGATTCTCAAACTCCAGTTCCAACAAACGTGATTTGTTTGTGGGGCTGTTCCACATGTATTATTAATTATAACTTATAAAAATAGTCGAACAATAAGATTCTAATATAAAAAGGGAGTGATATTCAATGTGGAAGCATTGTTTATATTATGTTTTGCTGTCGTAAGATACATGCCTAAAAAAATACACTAAACTTCTTTTGCTAAATATTTAGTATATTGCCTTGAAAGTATTAGATAGACTGAAATATATACATAGATTTTCTGTAGGATGAATACTAAAGTAACTTTTTTCTTCAAACGCATGATTACAGTCAGTATCTATATATGAGGAATGACTAAAAATTTTAGGAAGTTTACAATGTCTTTTGTATTATATATTAGAGTTAATTACATAAAAGGTCCCTGTGGTTAAGCATGTTTTCACTTTCGGTCTCCAGGTTTGAAAAACTACAAGGTCGGTTCAATGGTTTGCCAAAACGTAACAAAAAAGGTACCCGTCATGGATGTCCGTTATTTTTTCCGTTAAGTCATTGTAAAATGACCAAAATACCCTTACCTTAAAAAATATATATATTCGTTATATATTAATATACTAATACTAAATTATCTCTTATAATAATAATAAAATATAAGGGACACACCATCACCCCTATAATCTTCTCCCGAACCACCTCTCCAACCACCATCGCCACCAGACCAACTCGCAGACCACCATCACAACCAGACCACCTCACCGACCACCATCGCCACCAGACCACCTCACTATCTCCACCAAGCCACATCATCATCACCATCAAACCCCCTCACCATCGCCACCATACAACCAACCCCATTGTCTTCTCGTCTCACACTCCGGCAACACCACCATAAGCAACAACCACCAGACCTTTAATTGCTTCCGGTAACCACCACCCCCCATAATCTCTTGAACCCATAACCACTTGTACATGAATCGGAAACCACCTCTGTTGTGTTCGTCGGAGTCAAACAAGGGGTGAATCGAAACCCTAATTGGGCTTTTCACACTTGAAACCACCACTTCTATTATCTCACAGGACAAAAGTATGAACAAATTATAGAGGTCATGTTTGTTCAAATGGTGCAATCGACACATGACGGTGATTGATTTCTAGAGATGAACAAGCGCCGATGGAGAGGAGTAAAATGAAGGTGAAGTTTAGATTGACGACGAGCAACGGGGATAGGGGGTTGAGCTGATGACGAAAGAAGGGGTGGTGATTGTGGTTGCCGGAAATCAATCAAACGGAAATGAAGATGAAGAGCGGGGGCATAGGCGGTGCGACGATGGTAACGAGCGGCGGCGGCGACGGTGGTAACGGGCGGCGGGTGCAGTAACAGGCAGTAGTGGTGGTGTGGGGTTTGGGGTGGTCTGAAGTTTGGGGAAGAAGAAGAAGAAATGGGTTATGTGGTAGTGGGCCCCATTAATGTATTGTTTTTATTTTTTAATTTAAGGGTATTTTTGTCATTTTAAAAAAAATTAAAAGAGAAGTTAACGGTCCATCCAATTTGGGGACCTTTTGTGTTACGTTTTGGCAAACCATTGGACCGACCTTGTAGTTTTCCGAACCGGGGACCAAAAGTGAAAACATACCTAACCCCAGGGACCTTTTATGTAATTAACTCTATAAATTAATACCAGATCTCTAATGAAGTCTATTTGTAATCTATTGCATACAACTGCTCTAAATTGACAATGAGACATATTCTTAACTAAATATGTTCTTTGCACTTTAACTGAAAGTTATGTTGCCAAAATCATGTTTTTGCCAAACTGTTTGGTTAACAATCAGCCTTTCCAATACTGTTTTTTATTTGATAGCATGAGGGAAAAAACAATGCTTGAAGATTCAAGTGTCATCTGGTACAGAGGTCAGATAGGGTGCCTATGAGTCAGTTTTTCAAAAAAATAAAGAGGGAACAAGAAAACCGTCTTCAAAAGCAACTCAGGGCTAGCTGTTCCAATCAATGTTTTTAATGTGTTTTAACCAAAAAAATATAGGAAGAAATCACCATTAGATATTGGGTAGCTTGGTTTTATTACTTTTGTAAGTTACATATACAATTGCTCCACTTCTAAAATTGACACTAAAGTCTTGTTATGTAATCCAGACTGTTTAATATTTTTAAATAACCTTGAGGTTGTTTTCTAAGTTAAATTTAATTTTGATAATGTACAAATGACTAGCTTAACCCTGATCATACATTCAAAAAGGATAATGTTTAACAGGCCACTAAAATTGGTAGTTTGCTATTCAATTAAAGAACAATCACTTAGATCAGACAAGTTGAGCAAGTATGAGCATTGGCTGGCTTGGTTCAACCCAACTAGAAACCATCCTACAGAGAAAAGACTCCACTTTACCAGTAACTACATTAGCTCCTAAAAAAGTATGGTGCCACAGGTTTTTACAACAGGATACCAGACTTCCAACCAAGAAATAAATGGGTATAAAAACTAAAAGTACATTCTTAAGGGATGACATAAGAAGATCACATCAAGAAGGATCACATTTCTTGAATTGGCAAGACTATTATTTTCAACAGTACCAATACACAGAAAATTATACAGTGTGGAATCAAACAACGCAATATCAAAAATATGGGGAAAAATGAAAAAGTTCACTCACTGGGAACGTCGGCTGGTGTACATCTTCATGAAAAACAGTGTCTAGATCGTGAAATAACCTATGCTCAGGTGTGTCATAACGACCATCACAGAGATCAAGGCCACCTATAAACGATGTAACCTTTCTATTATTACCAGATGCCTGTGTATCTACAAGCACGCATTTCTGATGGTGAGTAAAAGCAGTCCCAACAACCTGAAACATGGATCCTTAATATAAGCAAAGGAGCACACTTCAACGAATTACTAAGTAAAAAATTCACACATTCTGTCACAAGTACTTAAACATAAACAGTTACCTTTCACATAATATACACATGTTATAGTACGAGTACATCAGAACATGAAATTTTTGGAGTTTATTTTATCCCCTGTACAAAAGTGCAAGAGAATTATACCAACTGTTATGACATCATAATTCATAGCCTAATTTTACCCTCTAGGTGCCTCTGTTATTTACTCCAGGTCAACAAAAAGGTAAGTTTGACACGGTGAGTATCAAAACAAAGCAGTCAAACTGTCGATCCAGTGATATTCCAATAACATTTGTCGATCCAGTATAGAAGCAGGTGTGGAAATACCAGAAAATGCTCGATAAATCAGAATAAACATATATAGGTTGAATAAGCATTGGGACCAAGGCCAATCAGCCAGATGGAAAGGTACAGTATGGCAACCAAACAACTGCCAAATAATAAAATGGATGACCTTTACACCACACCAACCGAGTAGAAACAATAATGTCCCCAATAGGCACCATACAGCCTATTAGTGATTTAATAGATACCATTCATACCAGTATACCACAGACTTTATTCAGTTATGGCCTATGGGTTTAAATTATTTTACCGCTCAGCTTTGTGAAGTTCTTGCTAATTGCCCACATATGTTCAATAAAAACCTGTTGACACCAGTGAGATTAGAAGTAGATGGTCACAGGGGAACCACAAAAATGGGAACATGCAGTTAGTCAATGTTATAACTTCTGAGTTCTGGCTGGGAATAAAAAAACCCAAAAATATAACCCGTGTGCAGCAGAATTGTCGAAGTCTGATTGCCTCCATTGTCAATGATGAATATATATAGTTCAGGGGGAAAAAATATACAGTAATCAGGAGGAGATTTAGCATGTAAAGACCAAAGAAAATAACAGAGGAAATGGAACCAAATGATAGAACCCAGAAAAGTAGGCTACGGATTACTGAAAATAAAGGATAAAAACAACCCAATTCGAGCAGGGTAGAACTCCAATTACAGAGGATAACACTGATATTAAAACTAGACCAGAAGCAAATGCATGAAAACAACAATGATTAAACTAAGATTGGGTGGGAACAGTTAGAAGGCTGCTGCCGCACCTCCTTATTTCATGGACTACCCCCCCCCCCCCCAACACACACACACATTCTGAATTTCAAATGCTTTCCCTCCGGTTAGTCTCCCTCCAACCCGTTTCCCTCAATCCAGCAGAGAATGGGTCTGCTCCGACCCAATTGGACCCAATAGTGGGTTCGTATCATTACATACAGCAGGACTTGGGTTTGTATCACAAAAGCCAACATGTAATGACTCATGAGGACCACCAGAAATGAGCCAGGAAAGAAAAAACTAGTAGCTAGAATGAATATGAAGAAACATTAGAAGATATCAAAGTGAACAATAGATCATACAGGTTAAAAGTAGAGCATCTTAAGATTTCTCTTGCTCATGCCTTCCACAAAGCATGATAAAAGAGCAACATATGTGGTGTAACAGGATATGTGGTGTAACTGGTGATAATCTCTGTTACAGGCATGTCTGGAAGTGTCTTTTAGGGACCAGGTTATGCCTGAAGAAAAACAGAGCATAAACTAGCCACTATAACTCCAGCAAAAGGAGTGTTTCACACACATGATCAAACCTGGAAAGCAATTGATAACATGCCAACTTGCCAAGTAGACTGATATTACAAAATTACATTAAAGAGCACCGTAGTCACTCTTCATGGTATGTTGTGGTTCACAGGCAATGAAATTATTAATCTAAACATAAACGACAGAAAATATATCAACTACACTATATAGTATGATTATAATGTATGAAAATCATGGGAGGGAAAAAGAAGCACTTGCCTGTTGTTTAAAAAAGCTAAGTTTGCTACTTCCATATCGAGGCGATAGAACACACATCACAGAAGAATGCTTGAAGAACTTCCTTGTCTCTTCATCATGTGTTCCCATCACTCCAGCCTGCATCAAGTTGTTAATAAATGTCATCACTTAAAAACATGGTATAATCAAGGAAACAGATTTCTTCGCACCAACATTTCCTCTTCTTTATAACTCTGTAACTCTTAATTATTAGCAAAAGCAATATCTCAAAGATGTTCAGCTGAACAACTTGCCAAATAGAATCTCAAACATGTAATGAAGAGCTTACAGTTCATCCAATTAGGGAGTTAAGGTGCCGATAATTTCGATTAGTTTGTAGTGTGTGTTGCACGTCCTGTTAAAATGCCTATGTTCACCAGACTAGCCAATTTCTTGCCCTTCTATACACATTGACAACCCCAGTGTTACATGAAGCTAAGTGAAGCACTATTGGTTCCAAACCTTCTACCGTCATCAAACTTCCAATAGTTTATGATTTTTTTTCAGTGAAACCCCTTAAAAATAAAATATTTAAAATCAACCACAATAATTCACAACTAGAATAACTTTCTTTTAATTATAAAAACCCTAATAGTTAAACCAACCTTTCAGAAACCAACATCACAGTATTTTTCATTCTAATGACATTCAATTATTGGTCTAAAAGTTCAGTTTCATATCAATCATCTGCTACTTCCCTTGATTTCTACTTATCTGATATATCAGAACCCTGCAGAACAGTCCATTCAATAAATACTTCAACAAAACTTAACTTAAGCAATCAGTCAGTAAAAGTACCATTTGTTCAAAATTCTCACCGTGTTTATGAAGAGCTTACTGTGGGAGGTCTTATCATCCCAAACCAACAACAAAACACGTACCCCTTCCTCAGACTTATACTTGAGCAACTCACCAAGTGTCAAGTCCCCTCCTCTTGGCAGGGGCCTTGTAGGCTCTCTAATCAGTTTAATCTTATGGAAAACAGACCAACCAACAATATATATCATGTGATGAGCCTCTGCTATAGCATAACATATATCTTCCCAACACGAATCATGCTGAAAAACTTTACCCCCGTCCAATTCAATCTGAGGCATCTTACATTCCGGCCTCACATGAGCATCCTGATACAATGTCACTTGAGAACCTTTCCTCAACGGAAAATAGGTGTTTCTGACACCTTTATGCTCCGGATCTCCGGCAATTCCGAGCCGGTAAAGCGGATTCTTCTCACACGGAATAAACTTCAATTCCAAATTAAGCTCCGAGTCCTTTCTACGCGAATTCTCCATCGTGAACCAACCGGAGATCACATCACCGGTGGCGATCTTCTCCGCCGGGATCTTAACAGTCCCCAACACGTCAGCACCGAACACATCATCATCCTTCACTTGAAACTCCAAGTGCACAAGCGCGTGAGCTAACGGAATGTTAAACCGTTCGCTCCACCTAGGGTTTTTCGCGTTCGTCAACACGCGCGTACGCGCCACTGTCGCTTGAGGCACCGAGACCTTGACGTAAGCGTCGCTAGTAATAATCTTCCGGCGACCGGAACGCACCTTCGTGGTAACCGTACCGCCGGAGGAGCTGTCCTTCCTGCAAGCCTCGAAGGTGACGCAACGGCGGATGTGGCCGGTGACTATATCCATATTAGGTAAGTTTCGTGCTTCGATGATATTGAGCTGTAGGTCCCCGTGCAAGTAAACAATCCTCTCCGAAGCATCATCCGCCATTGTTTCGATTCAAATTAAGAAATCAACAACGGCGAATCGAATCGAATCGGTCGTTTAACGATTGATCAACAGCACGAGATTAGAAGACACACATAGACACACGGTATATCAATATCAATGTGTTCGTATGTGAGAAATGAATACGATCTGCGTGGGGCTACCGTGTGAAGATTTAATTGATTTGGGGGTAGCTGGCGGATATGGCGGTTTTGACGCTGTAGTGACCCTGTGAACAGCAACGCATATCGACTATAATTTTCAAATATCTTTTTCTTATAGTTAATTACATTTATAGCCCTTCGTGATCTGTACATGTTTCATCTATGGAATTAACTCTGAAATATTACACTCGTGGTTCATATTGTGTTGATAGTGTTTAGAGTGGATGCGTGTAAAGTTTTTCAATTAAATAAGCATAAAACGTTGATGGGTGAAGCAGAAATCAATTACAACAATGTGAAGATGTGGGTTTACGATTAATAAAATATCAAACGTATCAAAATGATGGGGGTCTTTGATGCACACGACTTTACATCGATGTAATCTTCACATCGATAGTACAACCCATCCATGTGAGTATTGAAGACTCCTTAAAACACCCTTGCTTAATCCAAGCTCAGTCAATGAATCGAGTGGAAATATTAATTTACCGTTAATTGTGTTGTAAAAAAATTGCATCGAGATGAAATTTTATAGTAGAAAACATGAGAGTGTAGATTTGGTATTTTTGTGTAAAAGTGAAATAAATATGAGTGTACATATGTATTGTTTAAAAAAAATTTAATATCAAATGGTTAAAAGGTGGGCAAAAGCATTGGTTGTAGTCACCGACTTTGAAAGCCGATTTGGCTTACAGATACGCAAGCCCCTCGTAGACTCGTTGAGGGTGCCCCAACTAGCCTTAGTCGTTTTTAAATTAACCATATGTAACGGTTTGACCAAAAATTTTGTCAAAATCAGCTGATCTTAACCGTAAAAACACGATATTATATTTTCATATGAAATGAATCATTATCGGTTTATCTTTCTTGTTAGTATTAATCATCTTTTATTTACTAAGCTAATTGGTATTTTATTCTTGCTTATAGTCTTTTGTTACATGTTATTCATGTTTATTGACATCTAAATTAACTAAAGTCAAATTAAAGGGGACAATCAAAAGACAAAACGTATAGATACGTTTGAAGAACAATACAAAAAATATTATATAACTTGATGATAACTGTGAATTTTAGAAAAAATGATATTGGGAGGTATCTTCGTTTGTTAGCCCACGACTAATGATGCTTGTTGTTGTCCATTGTCACACTCTAATGTGGCTTGAAACAGTTAGTCATAGGATTTGACATTGGTACGAAAACAAAAATCAAAGTAATAAATAGGTTAATATTGATAAGGTGATATTACTAAGAGAATTTGAGCATGGAGGAATGATACGCAACTATCTTTCTAATGTTTCCAAAATAGTATACGCTGTAATAAACCATGGCAACAAAAAATGGATGGACGTTAGGTTTTAGGTTATATCTTTAAAAATACTTAAAATACCATTGTATATGAAATAAAAAAAATTATGTTTTTTTAACTCAACTCCTCACGCGTGAAATAAACTTTAAATAAGAAAGACATATCAAGTTAGTTAGGACCTACCTTTGCATAATAAATGAAAAAAGATCCATCCCCATCACCTTATTTCATCTTCCATCCTCTCACACCAATCATCTCCAACATCCTCCGACCTTTTACCGTCAAAATCGAAACCAATGCCCCCATTCACCTTATGTGTCATAGTTCCATCATTTTGCCATTTATAAGTCACTGGGGACAAACTAGTTGGTGGCTTAAGAAAACCCCGACAACACCTAAGTAGTGAAAACCATATGTGCATCATTTTCTCATCTCTTTTAAGTTTTAGGATATTGCAAGCCTTTGAGATGTAAGTTTAGAAAACTTCACATCACGTGATAGATTTATTGAACTTAACAAACTAAACAATACAAAGAGTTTGGAACAGAGCTAGCTTAACAAGACGAAGAATTGGAGAAAAATGTGTGCATGTCTATAATATTAAGTGGGGCCTTTTTATTTTGTTTTTGTTTTCGTTTTAAGCACAAGGGTATTTTGAATATTTTACTTAAATATAATAGAAAAGTTATCAAATATTATTTTCAAGAACAATTAACTTTACATTTTGGTGAAGAGTAGACATGACTGATAATTTTAGAAAGATGATAATGTCATATCACCTAACCATAGGGAGCATCCATGTAGGTATTTTTTTTTTTTATGTGAACAAACCCGCATGTTGTATAAAGGAAAGAGAATCTCAATCTTCAAGGTTGGAGTGGATATGTGTTTTAATTCAAAATTGGTTAGTTGGTTGTGTTTTTAGTGGGTTAGCATGTGGCTGAGGAGAATGCTTGCGTATTTGCATCAATCATTGTGAAAAGGAAAGCATCGCAATCATTTTAGGTGAAGTTGGTGATTTCGTACTAGTTACTTTTTTTTTTTTTTTCAAAACAAAAGTGCAAGTATTAATTCATAAATATATTTCGGAAACAATTTCTAGTGAAATTTATTTTATATGAACTTTTTCTTTTAAATAAGATAATTTAAGTTAAACAAACCAATATATACTAATAAATGATTACATGTTATGACACATGTTATCATCAGATTTCACCTCATAAAAACTTTACCACCTAAACTTTTTTTAACAAATTTTTCACAAATCATGCTATATTTCTTACTTGAAGTTTTTATTTTATTTTATTTTATTTTTTTGAAAAACAAGTTTGAAGTTTTTATTTTTTTAACCACCTCAATCACCATCAACCATTTTTAGGGATTTTGAATCTATGATATCAATCATCTAAATCTTATTTAACCTGTAAATCTTATGATCACAAATACGTATTTTTATATAATCGATTTAAAATCTATACTAATAAATGATTATCTGTTGTGACACATATCATCACCAGATTTCACCTCACATAAACTTTTCCGCCTAAACTTCCTTTAACAAATTTTCCACAAATCATGCTATATTTCTTACTTGAAGTTTTTATTTTATTTTAATTTTTTTTTTGAAAAACAAGTTTGAAGTTTTTATTTTTTTTAACCATCTAATCACCACCAACCATTTCTAGGGATTTTGAATCTATGATATCAATCATCTCAAACCTTAATTAACCCTGTAAACCTTATGATCACAAATACGTATTTTTATATAACTGATTTAAAATAAAACGATAGAGTTTAAATATTTTTGTTTACATATTTGAATTATATATATATAATTTTTAACCCGTGTAATACACGGGCTAATAACCTAGTTTGAAAGTATATAAAGATAAATATACTATAAAAGTTTGATGGATAACACCATTGGCGGAGCATAGTTGGGACCGGGGGGGGGCCGCCGCCCCCCCTCTTTTTTCGTCGTTAGTGTTAAACTTTATTCCGGTAGTGTAAATTTTTGGCCCGGTAGTGTAAATTTTTATATAAAACTCGAGTTCGCCCCCCTTAAAAGAAATAATTTCGCCCCCCCGCTCCCCCTACGAGAGTGTTCAAGCTCCGCCACTGAATAACACTAGAACGTGTTTTGAAAAAATCGGTCTAACCGTTTAAGTGTCTAACTACTTGTGAATGAACCATTAAAGCTGGTTGGATTGGTCACAGCCCATATAAAGATGATATTCTTTTTTTTCTTTTTGAAGACTAGATGAAGTAATTTTGTATTTTTATTTTAATTATGATATCATATAGTTCTTATAAAAGGTTGATGTGTTAATCAAACTAATTCATAGTTGATCTGATATTTAAAGCAGTACACGTAAATTACTATTTATTATTAAAAGATGATTTGATTCACAACAAAATCGACTTAGGCATGCGAACGAATCAAACATTCATTGTTAAATGTTTGTAGATTGTTTGTGCGGGAAGTTTGTTCATTCTCGTTTATTTAATAAACGAATGTGCATAACCAATAATTTTGTTCCCTTAATTAAATGAATAAACATGAATACATGTCCGTTTATTTGCATATATGAACGTAGATTTTATGTTCGTTCATTTATTTTTCGTTTGGTAGATGTTATGTTTTAATCTATTTTACATTTGTTTTATTATAATTATATTATAATATCCTTAATAATACAATGTAATGAATAGTGTTGTACAGGATATATTGCACCATGTACAGATATAGTAAGCTACGTCTTATTAATACCTCTTTATTGCGGTTTGCTTTTTTGTGCCTTTCCTGTGGCTTTAGAGGGAGTATGAATGAGGGATGTGAGAGACATCCACAGAGGGGTTGTAGGATGCACTGGTGCTACCGCCCCATTCATGGCTTCTTGTCTCCGTCGTTGCATGATGACGGCTCAGGCTCCGACTTCGACTCTTACTTGTCCTCTGCAAACGACATCTGGAGAGAGGATTTGAGCTGTTGGCGGGACATGCCAGCTCCATCCTTCTCCCACGTTAACGTTTTACGTCTTGTTCTGGTGTTGTTGTTGCCCGTTATCGTGAACGTTGTTGTGTGACGACATCATTTCTTATAAGCCAATATCTCCCTTACAAAGGGTTGGTCCGTAGATTTTCCATTCTCTAAGCGACAAGTAAAAATAAGCCCTTTAAATAAGAAACTTATATATGCATGGTCGGGACGCAAGGGCAAAGTGCTAAATTGTTGGGTATAAATCAATACGGTGCGAATGTTTCAATGTATTCAATAGTTAAACTTAGTTAAATCCAATAGGTACAAAGCAAGATAAATTAGGATTTTAATTTTTTTTAAATAACTTGGTTCATATGATTAAATGGACCATTTCTAGAAAACTGTATTGAGTTATAAAAGTTCTATCAACATAGGCGGAGCTTTGTTCGGGCCCAGGGGAGGGGGCAACCCCTCTATTTTTTTTGCTCAGTAGTGAAAACTTATACGTATTTCAACCGAAAACTTTATATGTATTGAGTTCGGCCCTCCTGATTTAGGTCTCGTGACTTTCAGCCCCCCTTACATTTTTCCTCAAACTCCGCCACTGTCTATCAACTTATTAAGACTTCTAGAAAATATAATTAATGAACAATTTGTTTTTTTTAAGATATAGTAATCGACACTCGACACGTAAACAAAAAACCACTGTTGTAACCCTCAAAAGTTTGGGTATTGTTTGGTCACCTACCATGCCCAACAACATAAGACAACAATATGACGAGTCCTATGATATTTACTTTGTACTTAACATGATGCAACAATTAAACTTCATATATGGATGTTAAAAATTAAAATATTTGATCAAGTGAAACTAAATCTAGTTTCCTCAAAATCCAAACATTCATTCATATTCTGTTTATGTGCAAATGAGCTCGAAATATGACAGTTTCTAAATATTTGAATAAGCTTGTACTCGAGATTCTTTAGCTAATATGTACATACGTAGTCATGTTCTTTACGTTTAAATCCAACTCGCTATTCAAACATACTCCCATTATATATATTTAAATGGTCGAGTATAACAAATTAGACTTGATTTACTAAGTATGATTCATGTTTTTCAATCACGTTTTAAGAAGACTCGTCTCCAATGAATGTTAAGTTTCAAGCTTGATGTTGTAGTCATGTCCATTTAGATATTTTCATCTAGACACTAACTCGTATACAATTTTATCAAAAGCTAGCTGAACAAAATAGATGAATGTAAAGCTTCAAGCTTGATGTTGTGGTCACGTTAATTTAGATATTTTCATCTAGGTTGACTCGTATACAATTTCATCAGATTATAGTAAAAATGTTATTTAATCTAAAAAGCTTAAGATGGATTGTGGGTTTGATACGTTTCCTTTATTATTTTAAGACTTTCATCAATCTAAAAGCTTAATATATACTTTCATCAATGTATTTTTCAAAACATTTAGTGTTAAAAATAACACAATGTGTTATTTTTGTTTGTGTTTTTTATAAATTATACAAATTTGTTGTTATTTATCATTGTGTTTTACGATTAGAAGTACATAATGATGTTATTTTACCAAAAAAATCTTTTAAAATTCATAGTGTTCAAGATAACACATTACGATAAAAACACACAATAAGACATTTTATTATTTTGTCATTGTTTTTAATGTATTAGATTAATTAGTTATTAATTTATTATAATATTTTAAATATTTAAGATATACAACAATGTTATTTTATCATAATATATTTTTTTAATTTTATTAATTTAAAAAAAACACAATAGTATTCAGAAAAACACAATAATTAATAAAAACACAATAAACTGCACTAAATACACAATGATGATATATACACTTAAAACGTAAAAATAATTATTATTATTTTATATAGTTATATTGTACTCGTTTTAAAGATTAAAAAAATCGTTTTTATGGTGTAATTAAAAATAATAATGTCGTACATAGAAGTTATGAACGATTAAAAAAAATAAGAAAAGTTGCAAAAAGTAAATAAAAGTGGATATTTTTAATATACCCTATCTAACAAAATTTTTCCTACAAATTGATCTCAACTATTAATTTAGGCGATTGATGGTTAAGATTATTTTTTATATTTTTTAGTTTTAAGAGTTTTTATTTTAACATATTTTTCTTTCATTAAAAGCCAGCTGAACAAAATATTTAAAGCAAACTAATTAAAGTTTTTAGAAGGACTGATTTGTAATGACCTCAATGTATAAGGACCTTTTGTACTTTTAATTCAAGTAAATAATTGGATTCCTGAAAAAAAGTATCCCATCGGATTCGAAAAAGGAGAATGAGAAAGACGTGACACTCGTGGGTTCACGTTTAATAGTAGTAAATTGTTATAAAGTTTGTTTTTTTAATATATTTTACTTTTTTTGTAACTACTTTGTATTTAGTTGGATATTCTATGTTTTATATAATAACGTATTGTTATTCTAATTCACGTATTCTAATTTTAATACTATTTTCAGATGATACTCTAATGATTTTGTATTACGACAGCTAATCATATTTGTAATAGAACTCTGAACTAGTTAAACAAATAGTAAACAATGATTAGCCTTCAAGTGGTGGTTTTATCCGGAACGGTGGGCAGACCGGGTCACCAACGTCGTGTCGTCGTCTGTGTTCGTAGGGTGTGAGTAGACTTTCACCAAAAAGTTTATCCGGTTGACCAAACTTATAGTATTCAATAGTCGTTAAATAAGTTAAACAAATCGTAAACATGACCAATATATTCTTTTTGTTTTAACATGAACCAGTTAACAAGTAGACCTTTTAATTAATCGATTAAATAACCAGCCTGCCATACAATTTGTTTTAATTAAACATGTGAAAATATCAAAGCATAAGTAAACTAATCCAAAATTCTATAATACTGGTTACTATTAGTCATGGTGTTATCAACGAATCCGGCAAAAACCAACTTCGCTTTCTTCAATCTTTAAAAGTGGAAAGGCTTCCATCATATAATTCAAGCAGTGAACAAACAAGTCTAATGTAACAAAGAAAGTCTTCATTTCGGCTAGCTTTGTTTAAGCTTTAACCCTCTCTTTCCTTTTAATATTGCAAAAAAAAAAAAAAAAAAAAAAAAAAAAAAACTAGAAGTGTAAATTAAACGAGTCGTGTTAAGTTCGACTTCGAGTCTAGGAAACCTTAATGTCACGACCCGCCAAAACGCAGATCGCAACACCCTAATTCTTATCAATTAGGGGCACTTGTGAAGCCAACAAGGCTGCCCAAAAGACTCCGGAACAGCCCACACAATTCTGCAGCAACATGGCAGCATTGGAGGACTCTAGAATGTCCCGCGCAACTCTAGAAAACGTTGCTCAAAAGGATGCTATGAAGAGGCAACTTGTGCAGCCCTAAAAGATATCGGAAGTCTCTAGAAAACACTACAATGTTCAGCCATGGAGATCATGAAGGAAGCTAGATAGTTCCATGGAAACATCTAGTCTTAGATATTTCTAGTATATGAATAGAATATGTATAGATAGATCTAGATATAGAACAATCTAGAGATCATGGAACTAGTATAAATAGGATGGTGGTGCCTCATTTGCACACACCTAAGTTCCTTGTAACTCAAAACCTTGTACTCGTAATACAAGCTTAATACTTGTGTTGTAATACACATCACGAGCATTCTACTTGCATACTACAAATCTAACGTTCCCCTACAAAGACTTCCGCTGCATAAACCGTTCATTTGAGATCAAGAAGGCTGACTTAGAACGAATCTAAGTGCCGCACGTGAACTGAACAAATCAGTCCGTGACAAGTGGTATCAGAGCTAGGTTGATTTATTGGGATGGCATCTAATCCAGAAAAAGTTGTAGTTGCAAGCGTTGCCGCAGACGAGACCCGTGGGCGGGAGGATACTCGTAAAGGTGACAAGAGGACTCGAAGCATGTCTAAAGACTTGGTTGCAAGCATGGACAAAAGAGTTGAAGATGTCGAGACAGCATTGTCCGAATTCAAAAATGAAATTGATGAATTCAAGGCTGAAGTCGATATCTTCAAAACACACACCTACGACTCTTTGCAACATGTTGAGTCGTTAGGCAATGACTTCAATGAAATGAGAAGCGATCTCAAACTCGCCCTCTCCTTGATAAAGAAGGAGATGGAAGAGGCATTTACAAGGGAGTTGGGTCAACTCAAAGCTAACTTTGAGAGAGAAATCAAAGACTTGCAAACCGAACTAAGTGTTTGCAAGCGTGCACTAGCAACTGGAGGTGACAACATAATCCATGCCTCTACAAAGGTAGACATCCCCAAACCATCACCGTTCGTTGGAAACGAGAGGCGAGGGCTGTGGATGACTTTCTTTGGGAGATGGAGCAATACTTTGAGGCCATCGATATTGTCGATGACACCAAGAAGATAAAGACGGTGACTCTTTACTTGAAGGAGACCGCAGCTTTATGGTGGCGACGAAAGCACATGGAAATGATAAAGGTACGTGCACCATACAAACCTGGACTGATTTCATAAAAGAAATCAAGAAACAATTTTATCCGGAAAACGCTGAACACGAAGCAAAGATCCGGCTTCGTAATCTAAAGCAAAAGGGTAGCATCAAGGACTATGTCAAAGATTTTACTACCCTTGTGCTAGAAATTCCGGACTTGTCACCAAAGGACTCTCTCATATACTTCATTGATGGCTTACAAACATGGGCAAGAACCGAGCTTGAACGAAGAAATGTTCAAGACCTGTCCTCAGCCATCATTGTTGCTGAAAGCTTGATCGACCATAATGAAAGGCGATCACAAAAACCCACCATTATGGAGGATAACGAAGGAAAAGGTGGGGGAGCAAGACCCCACAATTATAACCAAAATCAAAATCGAAGAGAAGATAATCAACGACCACCAAAATATGGAAAGGAAGGGCAAATAATCAAAGGATGTTTCCTTTGCGATGGACCGCACAATGCGCGAGATTGTCCGAAAAAGGCTAGACTAACAGCCTTGATCAGATCTGATGACGAACCATCAGAACCAGAGGAGGTTAGCCTAGGAGCAATGCAACTTCAACTACTTAATACTTTAAGTACAGTTGAAGGCAAGCCCTTGGTGATGGCAAACCAATCAAACCCAACCACAATCAAAGACAACTCGAAGACAAGATCAAAGGGTCTACGGCTCGTAAACATGGAAATAAAGGGGAAACTTGTGAAAGCGTTGGTTGACACCGGAGCAAGCCACAATTTCATCTCACCTGAAGAGGCTCGAAGACTTGGCTTAAGGATCACCACGCAAGAAGGATGGATCAAGGACGCCTCTGGGAACGCCAAACCAATAGAAGGAGCAGCATGGGGCGTAAAGACAAAGATCGGTACGTGGGCAGGGAAGTTGCACTTCTCAGTCGTTCCACTAGACAACTATGATATCATACTGGGAATGGACTTCTTTCGAAAAGCAAAAGCCTGTCCAGTAACATTCCTAAACACCATGTACATCATCAAAGGAGATCAGGTGCACACAATTACCTTGGAGCCGGATACAAGGCGTCAAGGCAAACCATCTCTATTTTGCAACTCATGAAGACAACTCATGGGGCATCGAGGCAACACGACGAGGACGTCGTGGCATTAGGTGGGGGAGAATGTCACGACCCGCCAAAACGCAGATCGCAACACCCTAATTCTTATCAATTAGGGGCACTTGTGAAGCCAACAAGGCTGCCCAAAAGACTCCGGAACAGCCCACACAATTCTGCAGCAACATGGCAGCATTGGAGGACTCTAGAATGTCCCGCGCAACTCTAGAAAACGTTGCTCAAAAAGATGCTATGAAGAGGCAACTTGTGCAGCCCTAAAGATATCGGAAGTCTCTAGAAAACACTACAATGTTCAGCCATGGAGATCATGAAGGAAGCTAGATAGTTCCATGGAAACATCTAGTCTTAAATATTTCTAGTATATGAATAGAATATGTATAGATAGATCTAGATATAGAACAATCTAGAGATCATGGAACTAGTATAAATAGGATGGTGGTGCCTCATTTGCACACACCTAAGTTCCTTGTAACTCAAAACCTTGTACTCGTAATACAAGCTTAATACTTGTGTTGTAATACACATCACGAGCATTCTACTTGCATACTACAAATCTAACGTTCCCCTACAAAGACTTCCGCTGCATAAACCGTTCATTTGAGATCAAGAAGGCTGACTTAGAACGAATCTAAGTGCCGCACGTGAACTGAACAAATCAGTCCGTGACATTAAGCTCAAAATTGATGAAATAAGTAGAAGTAGTTGGTTTTTTTTCACATTGATGAAGTGAAAAACAAACTTTGAAGTGGTAGAGTGTATAAGGGGTTTTTGTCTCACATTGTAAGAGTAATAAATTTTGAATGGATTTATAAGTGGATGAAACATGGTGCTTTAATAGCGCACTTTGCACTTCGCACACTTGTATCGCCGCTTGAAAGCCGCCTTAATATTTTTGAATTGTAACAAGTGGGTACAACATTTGTGTGCTGCATGGCGCGTCTGCTGAACGCAGTTGATGCTAAGTCTATCTACTGATCAATAGATGGAGCTCCGTATTTACTGAAAGGTGGTCTTCAGTAACTGAAAGGCAGATTTCAACAGCTATTGTAGTTAATTTTATAAGAGCTTATGCAGTAATGACTTTTGCCATAACTTTATTAATGAGGAAGCCTTTTGTATAAATTGTTAATGATGAGGCATTTTATATAGCTTTCTTAATAATAAGACCTTTGGTATTACTGTCTTGAAACTATTACATGCTCGTACATTATATATATACAAAGATACATTCCTTATGGGAGTTGATTGAATTTTTAATAATTCTTAACATCTACGTCACTTTAGAAAGAATAATCTTTCTCCTTATGCATTCTAACTTAATCTTCTTTTTTGTTTTCATCTTTTAAGACACGTTCGTTTTTATTGTTACATCGGATGCGAGGGCATCTCTGGCGGTACAAACATACTGTTATAGTTATTGTATCCCAGGAGACAGACGTGTTCGTTTGAGAAAAGACACGATATCTATTTTAAATGACCTCCCTGAAACATAAATTCCCAACCACAACTCAATCTTTTGGTTCGTTGATTGTGCAGTCGTAAGCGAAGTTGTGAAAAGTCTCTAGGGGTTTAAGGCTCAAGTGAAGGAAGTTCTCTATGAAGATCACGGTTTAATTGGTTTTAGTTTTTGTAAACTTTATAATTACTTACATTCGGTTTGTATCCGGTGTTGTAATTTTGTTTCCCATCAGTAAGTGATTATTATTTTATTAATCATTAATAAAAGCGAGCCCATGTCCTATAGTCCTGATAGGTCCTGGGTACTTGTTAAAATTTGACAAATTAGATTTTAATAATCATAACTATGACTTATTGACCAACAATAATTCTAATGATCAATTCGACTAATAATAATCCATACTTTCATTTTTATTGCCAAGAGCAATAGAGTGAAAAATAAGTTGAAATTAAGTGTAAATCGATGATAATTATGCTATTAGGGTTTCTCTTAACAACAAAAATAAAAGTTAGGATTGTTATTGGTCAAACTGATAATACGGATTATTATCGGACAATAGGTCATACTATAGATTATTAAAATCCAATTTATCTTAAAAATTTTAGTTAGTATGTATACGATACGATGTAGAGCGACACCGATGATATTTTGATTCCATCCTCGTACAATTTCGACACCGACACACAAAAGATACCAACTCTCAAGAAAAACTAATTTAAGTTTTTAAAATTTTACAAGTATAATCTAGTATAAAACATATAAAAGAATTATAAATTATTACACAATTAGACCAGCTTCTTGCTGTACAGTTTATTATATAATATATAAATATTTTCTGTTGTCAAAAATTAATAATGGAACATAACTTAACATTTGACTAATATAATTTTAAAAACAGCCATGTGATTAAGCTCTATGGTATAAACATTTGACTAAAATACATCTATCTATAAATTATTTATAAGTGATTGAGAAAGTGACCCATAGACCCGCTTCACAATTATTTGTCCACGTGTCTTCTTTTGAGGGACTCTTTATTAAGTTATAATGAAAATTTAGGCAAATGAGGTTTTTGACCCGCGCGTTAAAACAGAGTTTTTCTCCTTATAAGATTTAATGTAAAATGGAAAAAACTAAACTTGTAAATATGAAACAAAACTAACAAATAGTCTTACAACAAAGTTGTGCTTAAACAACACGCTAATTGGTCTTTTTGTTAATTACAGATGTCGTGAATTAATATAGGATGTACTTAAAATAAAGACAAAATTTGAAAAAAACAAAAAAAAATGTTGAGCCCAGGTAGAGTGTGCCAGAGATTTGCGCGCAAAAAAAACAACCATCCAGGCAAGGCCTGAGGTTATTACCATAACTCGAAGCAAATATACATATTCTCTAAAAAGGGCGCAGAATAAACAAAAAAAAAGAGAAAAGCTTTAAGCCGATTGTATTGTGACACGTGGCACAGACACTTGCAAATGAGTTTATATTTAAAAAAGCTTGATAAAATGCTTATTTTGTAAACTACTTTAAATAGTTTTAAACAATGTTAATTTGTTAGAATTCTTTTTTCAAAAATAAAACGTAAACACAAACATGATAGAAACCATCACAATATAAAAGACTTTTCTTGATAAACATGTTAGATAGTTACTTTTCTTAAAAAGAGTTTTATTAACTTTTTGCTTACTTAAGGGCTTTGAGCTTGTGTAAACATCAAGCAAAGGCCCAATAGACTCCCCAAAATCACACACAAGTGCACAGCCATACATACGTCACAACTCACAAAAGATGAAAAATGAAAATAAATATACCATAATATAATGAGAGTTAATTGATATAGGTATTTTATTTTATCATTTATTATATACTTTTTTTACACGCGACACTTCCGAACCACCGCAAGTCTCACCGCGATCCATTGGTAACCCCTTGTGTTGGGAACACTAACACCTTCTCAGCTCTCCTCTTTCTTCTTCTCCATCTTCCTTTGTTGCTGAAGTTGTTTGATACATTAGAATTTCGATTATAGAGAATGGAAGTGATGCTAGTGTTTATAAGCTTTTGAAGAAACTATTCGGATGGGTGATGATGCTAGAGACTAGAGTATGAAGCTAAAGATTTCAAAGAGAGCAATTGTATTAGTCATCTTGCGGATGTCTTTGTATTTGTTTTTATTATGTGTTGGTTCCATAGGTTGCATGATAAGCATGGAACAACAGTAGATTGTTTTGTTTAGTTGCTATTTGCTCAGTAAGTCAGTGGCTCACTTGCTTGTATCATATTGGGCCGTATGTGGGCCAATAAGTTGTGTAGGTTAGGTTTTTGTTTGGGCTTGAAGTTTGGCTCGGACAGGTTTGGACTTTGGATTGTTCAAATGCTGGGCTCTATAAATTTTGTCTGATTAAATGCTTTCTTTGCTTGAGCCTTGAGGTATATCAAAGTGAGTTTTGCATCTTCTATTCTTTCTAATAAAATTATCAATACCATCCTCTTTACCATAAAAGAGTTCTCAAACAATAATCCTATATCTTCGAATTGTCCTCGTTTGAACAATGGTGATGGGCGAGAATAAGAAGAATTAATCAAAACCATATTTTACGAATCCAAGTGTCATAGTTGGTGATTAGGGCTAAAAGTGAGTATGATCAAAACATATGAAATAATGAAATATGGGGTTGGAGAGTCACCAAGAGAGAAAAAGATGATGAGATATTTTGGAAATGGTGGGGGTTTACGATGAAGTTGAACAAAGCTACTAACGAATAGGTTGTGGTGTGGTTTTACGGTTTGAGGTAATTGGGTCTTAATACAAATCAAAACTGGTCACTAGTTTGATTTCACAACTATTTTAACAATAATTTATTTTACACTTAATATCATATAATCTTACGCTTATAAAAATTTCAAGCTCATATTCAGTTCTACCATATTACTGTGGGTCATAACATCTTTGAAGGACATTATTTCCCATATTTCTTTCCACAACTTTAAAACAAAAAGACTTTTATTATAACTTTAAAACAAGACGACTTATTGTGCAGGAATGGAATGGAATTACTCTTTCCATTCCGGTGTACCAAACCAAACACTGAAACACGCACATGGTTTAGTTCCTATATGAGCACAAAGTCTTCGTCTCCGGTAACATTTTACTATTAGGGTTTTCCTTCACGATCTGTATTCTCCAGTTGTCGAAATGGTGTCCAAAGGGAGATCATTACCTCGTGGCTCTTCACGCAAATCATCATCATCATCGACCCTCATCTTCTCAATTATGATCATCTGTTCGTTCTTCGTCTTAATCCTTCTCGCTCTCGGGATTCTTTCAATTCCGAACAGTTCAAGCGATTCTCCCAAAGCGCACGATCTCAGCTCCATCGCTCACCGTACTACAACTGTTGCCCGGTCAGTTCGCGTTTACTTTGACTTAAATGTTCGAATTTCCTGTTGCGATCTGGAGTATGTTGAACTGGACTGACATTGTTTGATTTACTTTTGGTGAGGAAGGAAGAGTGAGAGTAAAGATGACAGAGCAGATCAGTGGGTTGAAGTGATCTCTTGGGAGCCTAGAGCTGTGATTTATCACAATTTCCTGGTTAGAATTCTTTTGCATCTCCGATCTCGTTTCTTCTGTGAATTAGATGCAGTGTGTAGTTTCCAGCTAGTTTATAAATCATTTAGATGAGCTGCTGAATTAGGATGCAGCTAATAAGAAGCTGTTGAAGATTGAGCATCATGATCACCACTTGTCAACTGTAGTTCTAGTTGCTCTTTGTTCAATAGGCTAATCTTGATGTCTCCAAGAGCCCTGCCTATCATCTAGGGTGTTGTGTCTTCTATTCTGTCTTCCACTCTATCTGAACAAGAAACAGTAAGATTAATATTTCAGTATGGATCTCAATAGAAGTACCTATTAGCATACGGGGAATAAAGAGCTTCTAATTACACACATACTTTCTAATTCCAGTCATAGAACTGTAGTAGTGTTTACCCACAATATCAGTTGAAGCACATGGTTTTAAAGCATGGTTTGGATGATTTACAGTGCAGTAGTGTTTGATATCTCTGCTGGTTCTTAACCTTCCAAAACAGAGTTTTCTGCAAAATATGCTGTGTAGCAATAAGTCAGTAACCATCATACTAGTTATTAACTTCCATAGGCTGAAACTATCACTTGCTCGAGCTTCAAATTTTGTTTGTGGACTCAAAACCATTGTTAGAAAAAATTAAGAAACAACAGAACAGCTTTGACATCAGTGTGTTGTGATTTGTGACGTGTCAATATGACACTAAACGAAATCAATGATTGCACTGAAGATTTAAAGCAACAAAAGAACACCATATTTACATGGAATTTCTTTTGAGGAGCATTCCGAAGGTGGAGCATAACTTAATATGTTACTGGTTTCTGTATTCTCCAAGTCCATAAATCATGATAAAGTTCAGACAAAAAGACAAAGAAAGACAACTGCTGGAAACCATGGAAGGGCTGTCCCAATTAATATGGCTAATATTACCATCAAAATACTTAGAGCCAAACATAATTTGATATTCACCCAATTAATATACTCCCTTTGAAATCTATTAGTTGACTACTTTGGTTTGTATGCCTCAATACTATGAGTATCAAAACTGATATGATGGTTTAATTTTTAGGACAGTTTGATAATTAAATCAATGAGTATATTAATAGAGAGAAATTGGTATCAAAAGTTGTAGGAGAGAATGTAATAATCACAAGTTTTGCTGATTTTTGATGTTTGAAGTCAAAGAATGACAACCGCTGGAGAAAGGCGGGGGGTGCTATTCACTATTTGGAAAGAACCAGGAAGGGTCTATTTTGTTGTTGCTAAAGGACTATTTATTAGTTGGACGTTTTTGGTTTTAGTTGCATTTCATCCTAACTGTTGGGTTATGAGTTCATTTACTTGGACATCTCATCCATCTTTCAAATATCATATGCTTTTTTCCTATGATTGACATGTATTCTTCATAACGGGAGTTCTGTTAGCACTTCTACTTTTACTTGTGAAAATGTATGTTCCCTTCCCATCTCATGATTACCAACCAACCAACCAACCAACTACACCCAGTAAAATTCCACTCATGTCTGGCTTGAACAGAACTTGGTTGACAGTTTACAGAACCTTGCCAAACTGATTCTTGTATATTTTTATGGCAGTCTCAAGACGAGTGCGAGTATCTAATCAATATGGCTAAACCTCATATGGTGAAGTCAACTGTTGTTGATAGTGATTCTGGCAAGAGCAAAGATAGTAGGTATGCTAGTTCTTAATTGTTCCTGTTCAGATTTATTTACTTGCTCATTTTGCTAGTTTTTTTGCAATTATGACAATTATCTTTCAAGTATTCCCTAGTCATTTGAATTATCGAATTTCACACCTCTTTCATTTAGGGTTCGTACAAGTTCCGGCACATTCTTGGCTCGTGGACGCGATAAGACGGTTCGAGCCATTGAGAAAAGGATTGCAGATTTCACCTTTTTACCTGTAGGTATGGTTTTTGCATAGCATTATATATCTACTTTCAATTTTAGTTGTATACCTAGTGTACACCCTGACATCATATACTCAGATAGGATACAATAGAAGCTCTTCTATTTCTAAAAATGGACCATCGAAGGTCAGTTTTTGTGGGTTCTTCATTTCTGAAGCCGTTAACATTTTAATTGAATCACATAAAAAAAAAAAGACTGGGGCCATAATTTAAAACTTTCTGGACAACCAAATATATAGCACAAGAAGATCCTTTTCAATTTCCTTCACGTTCATTAAATTCCTAAAGATCCGCTGTTTATATAACTTCTATAGATTCAATCCTATCCATCTCTGTACTTGATCTCCTACTGGCGATACAAGTGTTACATTGTTAGTAATACATGGTCATTCACCTTTCTCGATGTGTAAAGGTGATTTTTAAAGATGGTCAAATGAATGGGCCACAAAGCTGTGTAATGGGTCAAAGCCTAATTTTATATGGGTAAAAAAAGATCAGGTTGGGTTGGACAAAACCACTTATCATCCATAAAATTATTTCTTTTTGTAATTTTGAAGTGTCAAATATGCATACGTAAATTATATCATACTAATAGTAATCTTATTTTTTTGAAACAAATAGTTAGGAGGTTTATACAATTAACATACACTTTGGGAAACTTTGATCCATTTGACCAGTAGAGATAGAACAATACAGGTTCAAATCACCATCTCTAGATTATGTAGTCTAAAAAATGAGAGCTTCAACCGTATAATGCTTGAGGTGTCCTGAAAACCTATTCGGCTACTTCTTAAAGCACTCTTACACGAATTAATCACTACAATACAGAACACGGGGAAGGACTGCAAGTTCTCCACTATGAAGTCGGACAAAAATATGAACCTCACTATGACTACTTCCAAGATGAGTTTAACACCAAGAACGGTGGTCAACGTATGGCTACAGTTCTAATGTACCTGTAAGTAAAGCTTCTTTTTTATTTCTGTTGAGCATGTATTTATTATCTCCTATAATCATTCTTTTTCTTTTTTTCTTTGTTTAATCGACGACAGGTCAGATGTTGAAGAAGGGGGTGAGACAGTATTCCCTTCTGCAAAGGGGAACATAAGTGCGGTGCCTTGGTGGAACGAACTATCTGATTGTGGGAAAGAAGGTCTGTCAGTTAAACCAAAAATGGGGGATGCATTGCTTTTCTGGAGTATGAAACCTGATGCATCTCTCGATCCATCGAGTTTACATGGTCAGTAATTGTTGTAACAATCCATCTATGTTAAGATGTGCCATGTTAGGCGGTTGCGTGACTGATCATAACAGTAGTTTTTGGTGCGGGTCGCGTTGAGTTGACTATAACATTCTTTTTCACTTATAAAATAATGCGTATTAAAAATGCTTTGACTTTAGATTTTGAACGTCTTACTTTTTTGATAGGGGGCTGCCCATTGATCAAGGGGAACAAGTGGTCGTCGACAAAATGGATTCGTGTCAACGAGTATAAAGCTTAACTTTGGCTTTGAGGTGATCTTGATAAAGCTATAGGGCCTATGCTGTTACTATAGAGTGTGTTATGTGAGTCGATAAAATTCATGTCCATATCTACAAAGATATATTTATCATAGCGATATGCTCATTTCATATTTTCTTTTGCTTACTTGAGTTAAATGACCAAAAGACTGTTGAAACGTGTCTACACATGGTTATACTTCTTTTTTCTTAAACAAATTTATAACCCGGATATGATTAGTTTGTTAATCAAATGCGTAGTTTTAATTTCTTTGACATATCTGAATCTGTTTACAAAAATTATGTGAAATCAAACATCCTTTAGTTATGGACCTTAGTTTCAATTTATGTGAATTTTAGGGTGGTGAGGGTGTCTTGCCACACCCACCACATTATATCACACACCTACTAATCAAAACATGTCACATCATCTTACTACGCATCAATTTGGGGAGCACTTACATCACATTAATTTTCTTAAATTAAAAATAATTACTTCATTAATAAAAATAAATTATAAATTATAAATACAAAAAAAAAAAATCTAGAAATTAAACTCCCAACCACATATCCGGACAATTTGACATTTCCGTTTAAGGACGTTCTTCAACATCGGTTAGGTGACATCGTCATGCGGTTTAAAGAAAATCTTCATCGGTTGTATGCAGTGGTGGTGGGTTGAACGGTTTGATGGAAGGCGCCGGATCACTTGGACCCGACTGCACCTTCGGTCTATATTTTTTTGGAGGTTTGGCCTCGGGATTTTAAGGATTTTTTGGTGGAATCCAAATTTTTGGAAAGTATAATATGAATTTGTATAAAAAAAGATGAGAAATATTTGAGAATGATGTAAAATTTGTGAGTTTTAGGTTAATATTTATAGTGTGTTTTTTTTTAAATTTTGGCATTGTAGCCGTTGGGGGTGGGGTGGGGTAGCTTTTCAACAGTCAAAAAAATAATCGTTCAACGGTCACAAATGTATGGTGTAGCTCGGTGATGGGGCGCTGCTTGGCGTGTAGGATTCATGGTGTGGGGAACCGGCGGCGGTGTTGCCGCGCAATGCCGGCCCCTGTCGTGGGCTCACTGCGCAAGCACCCCCACCACTCTTAATCCTCTAAATGAACTGAATGAATCTAAACTAGTGTTTTCAAAACAGAAAGCGAACCGAAATGACTCAAAGGTTTACTGTTTGTATTGAATTTAAGAACCTGATAAAGTCATAAATAATATAAATATTGTGATAATATATTCAGACATAACTCAAGTATGAATAACATAACTTAAGTTTTTATCATTATTTGATTAAAAGTTGGAAAAATTGCCTTTTTTACTAGTATTTTATTACATTTGAAAAAACGTTTTAGAAAATGACTTAGGCCATGAACCGTTGAACCATGGCTTGAACTGCACGAAAAAATCTATGAACAACAAGAAGCAGAGAGTCCTCTCTGGTCCTAACAACATTGATCTAAGCTATGTTTGTATTCATTTATTCAACCTTATATGAACAAATAAACGAATAAAAACATATAAATAAATATGTATTATTGTTCATGTTCATTTGTTTTTTTTCTTTTAAACGACATTTTTAGATCACCGACGGACCACTGACATTTATATTCATTTGTCAAGAATATAAATGCATTTATATTTGTTTTTAATGTTCATTAGTATTCTAAAAGAAGATAAATATGCTAGTAGCTAATATAACAATCTAGAGTTTGAATACCATCGGGTTATTCAAAACATAAGTCAAAATATAAACAATTCACCATTCACAAATTTCATACGGACACCAATTCTTCACATCATGATAGTCGATCTATAATATTGATTAACAATTCACCATACATGTTACTCCTGAAATGATAAGTAATGGCTCATGAAGTAAGATGGAATACACTTATTAATATTAATAATAGATTTATTTGAATGAGTCTCTAAACCATATAAATGTAAATGATATAAATAAACAAACATAATAACGTGTATAAATGTAGATAGATGAACGTTTATGAATGTAAGCAAAGGGATGAGACATGCATTTATTGTTTGTTTATTATCATTTTTCTTGAACAGTCAACGAATACTTTAAGCACGTTCATCCGGGTAAATTCTTTGACGAAAAGCCACCCACGCCCGCGAACACAAACATCGCTGATGACCAAGTCCATCCACCATTCCAGGGGAAACCAACCACCCAAAAGCACATTGTGGTAAAACCCCTGGTTCACTTGGTGCATATTGCACAAAGTAAGATTCGAACCCATGATCGTCACTTTGGAAAGTCATAGCGTATCTCCTCCAAAACCAATTAATCTGGGCTTATTGGCAATTGATTGTTTAGTTAAATGAAAAGTTTTGTTCACTTTTATTTTTGTATTAAAAATAAATGAATAGTGGTTAAGTGGGAGGTGTGAGGCTATGCATTTCTTGAAAGTCTAGGGTTTAAACCTTAACATTGGCTAATAATTAACTCGATGATACTAAAAACTAACTCTGCCGTTCAAAAAAAAATACAAATAAATGAATATAAATGAAATTCTCCATATTCACTAAATGTTGGCTATTCGCCACCAAAACAACTTTGTTACTCGAGTATTTTATTGACATCTTTGACAAAAACACCGGTGTGAGTTTATAGATTTTAGTTACACAAAAGTGTTTGCTAAAAGTAGTTACATGTATTGTTGAAAACGTAGAATAATATAAAATGATACGCACGTAAACACATTGGTTTTATAGTTAAAACCAGGATACCACTCAACGGTTTTTGATTGCAACTATATGATTTTCAATATGAATGAAACTCTTAATAACATTTAATGAACTAATATTTCTTCAATGACATTAGTTATACCTTTTTTTTATTTTGTATGATAAATGTGTGACCCTGCATCGAATGATATGTGTTATTTTAATCGGGCCTATCTATCCGTGTTCTATCCGGAACCCCACCCCCAACCTCCTCAGGAGGAAACTCATTGCTAGAAAAACCCTTTGACTCAACTCTAAATACATTGCTCTGGTAAGAAGAGTTTTACAACCAAGAGTTTCGGACTTTGTGTCCACGACAAGTTCAATCCATTTGCCCCGATTTTTACATCCAACTTTATGTTTCTATGTGTGCACGAGTGAGAGTAAAACTAAAAGGAACGAACTTACTAAGCATTTTTACTTCTTATTTATAAACACTTTCAGTATTTGCTTATCGACCTATGTAGGACTTTTAATACAATTCACACTTTTAAGCTCAATTAACCAGTTATCTAATTTATTGTATCTCATATATGGAATTAATTACTATTGATAAAACCCATGATCTAGTGGTTCAAATACTTGTAAATGTTAATGTAAGTTAGATGGAATTTGAGATTGAAAAAAATATATATGTTCTTAAAAAATATTATTGATAAAACCTGGAAAAAGAATCAGTTTTACTACTAATTAATTATGTCATCAGAAGAAAGCCTATAACATGTAATTAATGAAAACAAAAAAAAATACTTAAAATTTTTAACAATAATTTAATATAAATAAATTTTTTATTTGAAAAATAAAAAATCAACTAGTTACATAATTTTATAATAGCAATTAAAGCAATTAAATTTTCTCAGCTTACATCAATGATTTATGTTTTTCTCTCATCTTGTCTTTATCCATTCTTTAATTCGTTTTAACCGATATGTGGTAAAACAATGAATGTAATTAAATACCAAACACTAAGTTATGATTAGTTTTCATAGGAGCGTTCTTTCCATCACTTTTCACTCCATACTAACCTTGTGAAATGAATCTTATGTTTTTCATCCTTAAATCATTTTTAACACAATAAATAAAACTAACATAAAAAATCCAAATATGATTAAAAAAAATCTGAAACTACTACCTAAAATAACATTTCATTAACTTAAAAAAAACACGAGGTAACAGATATCATAATAAAAAAAATAATTAAAATTTTTTCCCCTCCATCCTTAACATTTTGTTATTTCATGCTTGCGTATTAGGATCGCATTCAAAGCAAATTTTGTCAACTTTTCATATGTCGTTAGGATGAAGTACGTACTTTAATTAATTTAGAGGTTAAGAAAATAATCGTTAACTAGCCTTTGAATGTTCATAAAAAAATTGTGGGTTTGCCTTTAGAAGAAAACACCCCTGCAAGGTGGGTTCACAATACCACCCGTGCAGGGTGGGTTCACAATACCGCGTCACACCAGGCGATCTTCTTACCAGTCCCGCTCCTTACCGCCTCCCATTTTGCATCTTGTGGCTTCCTCTCGGTACCCCTAGGGCCATATGTAATGTTTAGCTGATAATTATAAAAAAGAGCAACCACATAGGCAGTCATCTCAGTAGTGTGTGCTAGTGGAAAAATAATGTAATCGATATGTGATAGTTATAGATATTGTAATTATCAGAGTTGATGTGATGTATTATTATGGTTGGTTAGAATAAAAAAATATATATGTTTTCATTCATGCCTATTAACTCACTCACAACCACCACCTACCACACCACTTATCATGCCCCTATCACGGAAGGGGCACTGTTCCCTCCCTGATAGCGTTTCATGAGCTCTGAAGTCCTATCACTCCCATTACGATTCGTATATGATACATAAGCCACTAGTCCACTACACCCAGCACCCATAAAACCTTGTTCCGATCAAATCTTCACTTACTACATAAAACTTAGCGGTTAAGGGATATGTGGCCCAATGATGGACTCAACCAAACCCCATCATTAACGATGATTTTTGTAGGCTCCTAATATATTCTTTTCTTACAAGTATTGTAATGCTAATATTAACACTATATATTATATAATTATATTACTTTTTAGTTTTTACAGCTAGTCGTATTGAACCGGTAAGAGAACCGATTTAACGTCAATTCCTTTCCAAAACATCGATTTTGTTGGTCGGAGTCGAAAGTTTGATTTTGGCGCTTGAAAAACGAAGGTAAGGGCTAGAGTGGCATTAAGATTGAATTCTAATGATATTTTTTGACTTTTGCTTTTTATGATTAAAATATAGTAACAACATGCAACTTTGACGATAATACCCACGTATTTGTCGATATCGAACCATCTATAGAAGTTTCTATAAGAATTATATAGTAAATTAAATGTATATTTGTTTGCTTATATAAAGTAGCAAATGTTGGTTTGAATTGTTATGTCCTATTATATAGGATGAGATATTTTTCTTACACGGAAATTAAAATAATATGTTATCATAGTTACCAAAAAGATTTACTCAATAGCCGACTGTTAGTTAGAGGATTCACAATTCGTTTCGTTTCTTATATTGATGTGAGTGTATTCCTTAAATCTATAATTTTCTTAATATATTTAAATTAGTTGTGAGTGGAGAAGAGAGGAAATTAATAATAAAGGTATAAAAAGTATTATTTAATTAAAACTGGGAGAAAAAAATAGTGATTTTTAATGTAATTATATAGATAAGGATGATTAATGAGTCATGATGCTCTTATTATAACGTAATTTAATCCGATAACAAAGTTTATAAAATAAATAAGTTATCGTTTTGGACTTTAGTATAAAAGTTATTTCGTTTCTGGGTGAGTTAATCCTGTAATGTTTAAATCAATGTGGACGGTCAATATTCTATCTCAAAAAACTCCCTTCGTATTGACGGTAGTTTCAAAACACGTTAAAAAGATTTGTTCCAAAAGATAATTATACTTAAAATTATAGATTATAAATTCAAATTACATTAATCAAACAATCTTTATACAAACAAATATCTAATCCAATGTAGGTCAACACAAGACAAGAATATAAGAAAACACACACACTCCAAAAGAGAATTTTAACGTCCGAGGTTACTAAATTTTCTCGTGGTTGATGATCCACATCAAACTCGCAAAGCTAATAAATAATAAACCCCTCTTTTTGTTCCATCTCTTAACCGCTAAGTATTTCTTTCTCCTTTCAATTCTCCCTTTCTTCTCTTCTTCTTCCTATTAATACCAACATCAATTTCAAGAAAAACCTGCAACAAATTCCTTTGATAATGGCGTTCTACTCATACCCATCTCGTTCTACACTTTTTTCTTCACATATTTCCTCTCTTTCGTTCGGAAATTTGTCGCTGAAACTCAAAGGTTTCTTCACCCCTGCACTTGCTGTGATTGTTGGGAATGTTTTCTCTGCAATTTTCACCTTCTTCTTCGCGTTAGGTATGTGTTTCTTTCTTGTTTTCTCAGTGTTTTCATCTTGGTTTGTGGAGATTGTTGATTTTTATAGCTTTTTTATGTGTTTTACGATATGAATTTTGGGTTTGTTTATGAATATCCGATTGATATGATCATTATTTGTTTGATTAGGGTTAGAGTTTGTGGGTACCCATTTGACTTCATTTTCAATCAGCAAAATTGTCCTTCGGATATTCATCTGCTTGTTAGTTGTTACAAAATAGCATGCTTACATTCATTATAACTTGAAAGCCATGAACACACACCCTTAAGGATACTAGCATTCAACATCTTTATTTCTTGAGTATGTAGTTGAAGATGTGACGAAATACGAAAACGAATGTTTGATTTTAGAATTGAATGATGGGATGTTGCCATCTTCTGGTTGTAAGCTGATGTGATACAGATTTTCATGCATGCAGTTGGGATTTTATTAGGGGCAATGACAGGGGCCTTAATAGGTCAAGAAACTGAGAGCGGATTTGTTAGAGGGGCTGCAGTTGGAGCGATTTCAGGTGCTGTTTTTTCAATAGAAGTCTTCGAATCTTCACTTGTTTTGTGGAAGTCGGATGAATCTGGCATTGGTTGTCTTCTGTACCTGGTGAGCAGTTTTACTTTCTCTACAAAATTTAAGAAAGAAATCAATAATGTTTTAAAGATTTGATATGTTAGTAATAAATCAGAAGAAGATTATGATGGTCATGTATAAATAAGTTCAAGAATGACCATGAAGCCATTTATATATATATGCTGAATAGTATACTAATGCTAAGCAAAATGACCATGAAATGATTGATGACTTCTAATTCACTTATGCTACATTCATCACAGATTGATGTCATTGTAAGCTTATTAAACGGTAGGCTTGTTCGCGAACGTTTTGGTCCAGCAATGTTAAATGCAGTTCAGAGTCAGGTAAAGTTTACAAATTGTGATTATTTAAGTTTGTTTTCCACTCAAAATAATAACTGTTAGGTTTAAAAAAGTGTACTTTTTCCTTTGTTCATGACCCTTAATTTTCCTCTTGAATTAGATGGGAGCTGTTGAAACAGGCTTTGATGAGCTCCATAGCATATTCGACATTGGTGGTTCTAAAGGCTTACCTGAATATTCGGTTGAAAAAATACCCAAGATTGCAATTACTAGCAATAATGATGTGGATGATTCTGGGGAGAGAATCTCCTGCTCTGTGTGCCTTCAGGTACTACCATCCACTTATGTGTGCTAAAATGAGTATTTTAGAGATTTGATCAATAGCTAGCGAAATAATATTATTAACCAAGTCGAGTGTCACCTTTTCGACCGAGTGATTATGATATATCTACACTAAAAGAATGTTTAAGCCTTCTAGATTTAGACTATTCTTGAGTGAATTAACATGCTTGTTCCATAAACAATCACTTCAAAATATGGCAACTTGCTAGCTTTGATTGAGCAAAAATTGCAAAGATTTGCTGATCATCCCTTTGGTCTTTCTTACTGTTATGCTATTATTGAATGATATTTTGATCATTTAAATGAAGGATGTGCTAAACGTATTCCTTTCAATTTGTCAAATCGGTAATAATGCATTTTTTACACTAAAAAACAAGAAAGATGCGTTTGATTTGATGTTTTTAGCATAGGTATACCAAAATTTGAAAGGGGTATGTCTAGCAACCCCTTAAACAAATGCTTTCAATATCAACTTTTGTTGGGTCTTTAATGTAGCAAACTACAATCCTATTCTTGGTTATCTAATAAGGGGGAATCTTCAACGGTTTGGGAAAGTTGGTGTGAAGTTCCAAAAAATGTAGCAAGTATTGGTGTTTTGTAGGGTGAGTCTACTTTACTTTCGACTTTTTCTTAGTGTTGTTGTAACTCTGTGCCAGTTTCCTCGTTGGTTCTGCTGGAATAAAACTATGCTTGTTGTTGACAAGATGCATGAATATATTTATCTGACTCTGATTGGGCATTTGAAATTTTGATATTGATTTCAGGATTTTCAAATTGGAGAAAGTGTGAGAAGTTTGCCACAATGTCATCACATGTTCCACCTACCATGCATTGATAAATGGCTAGTGAGACATGGGTCATGTCCATTGTGTAGAAGGGATTTATGAACTGTGTTTTGTAGCTTCTGTCAATCTTCAAATTAAGGGGTTTTTTTTTTCACTACTTAACCCTATGGTTTCTTTATTTCTAGAATTTAACCCTGAATTTAAGGATCTTATGTTCTGTTTTGTATATATATAATGATACCATGAGGGTCTTTTTACTGATTCGTACAAATAGTATAGTTTCTAATAGTGAACTTTGTTTCTTGTTTTTATTTGCTACTCATTTGGTATTAGAGAAATTATGAATTAATAAAAGTTCGCCCAATGTAAAAAAACACAAGCTATGTTTTATGTATGGAATTTGATTTGTTATTTCTAACGAGACTATATTAGTTTTTTCATAATATATGGAACCGTCTTTCTTTACAAGCTAGATCCTGTTAGTTTCTTCTATATGTGAAATGGTATACAACCCTTTTATTTAAAAAATAAGAATGTATATAACAATTTGATGCATAGTCAAATACTTTTATTAACCTTATTAAATGTTATTTTCTTACCAAATGAGTATGATTCGTTTGTTGTTAGCTTAATGAAGTGTCAAACTGAGTTTAGAATGAGAGAATGCATAAGCTTTGAGACATAGATTGAACATGCATGAAACATGCTTATTTCATAAACAATCACTTGAAAAATATGACAACTTGATTGGTAGTTGAGCTAGCTTTTTTAGTCTAATTCTTGAAAACAGCTATGGTTATTGTACAAACTTTCAAATTTAAGTTATCTAATTGCCAATTGTCACTATAGTTGCAAGCTCTTAAGGGCCCTTTGCACAATTAAAAATTGATGTATACTATTTCCACCACTTTAACTCAATTGATGTTATACTATTACCTTCGCTTTGACTCATGAACTTAAAGTCACAAATCAATCGGATTCAATCATAAAATAAAATCCGATTCATCTAAGAAATAGAACTCTATATACTTATGTTAGAAACCAGATCACATGATACATTCGTATCAAGTTATAATAACTTCTATAACATTTTCATGAAGAGCTAGAATCCCGCATGTTATTTTTATCCAAAGATGCATTCGCGAAACAATCGACGTGTTCTACAAACAACAATCTCAACTTCAGTTAACCCGATTAGGTCCAAGTATTGCGTTCTGTGTCACGTCATTGTACTTTCTCACACAAACCTCAGAAAACTCAGTTAACGAGTCAAAAATCGAAGCAAATCCTGTCTGAAATCCAACCAGCACGATTCGACGCGTTTCTTCAACACAATCCTTGTGTTTAGCCTTCTCAGTTTCAACCATCTTTGTGAACACGTCCAACTGCGCCTTTTTCTCAGCCAAAACATCGATTTTGTTTTTCACATTCAACTTATAGCCGACTATATGCCTTTCTTCTCTCTCAAACCCGATTGCTCGTTTCCCTGACTCAGCAACAAGCCGGTCAACCTTCCGCTTTTGCTGTTGCTCGATCTCTTGGTGGGCCCACAGGGTTCTGAGATTTTTAGCGAACCGTTTCATGGCAAATGTCACAGCTTGATAGGGTAAATTCTTCGTAACTGTTGACCAATCACGACAAATGGTGAAAACGAGTGGCGGGGTGTCGAGTTCATGCTCTGAGGCTATTGTTCTGTATGCCCAGTGACTCAAAGCTTCGATGTATGCTTCCATGGAGGTGATGTAACTCGAAAAGCACATGTGCCAGTTTTGGATCTCGGCCTCGAGTTGAAGAGTTGCAAGATGGCGAGACTTGTCGTTGGTGAGATCCGCACACGCGAACGTTTTGACTTCGAACATTATTCTGCTTTGTGCTTTGTGTGAATCCAACATTACCTTCCAAGTTTTCGTTAGCCTGCAACAATCAAAGATCTTTTAACCTGTGATGTACTATCAAAACTCAATCTAGTCTTCATTTCAACCTCGAATTCGATATGGATTATTGTGTTTTGCCTGCAAAAAGATACTTACCCGCGTAGCAACTCAATGATCTGAGGCTCCAGTTCGTCGTCTCTCACCTTCTCAATTCGTTTAGAGATGGAATCACAGATCTTTATATTAACCAAGATTCTCGAATACAAATCATTGATTTTGTCTTCCATTCCTTGCTTGTTACTACCATTCTTCGAGCTCAATTGTGAAGATTTTCGATCATATATCTTCTTCATTTCATTACCAGCCTAAAACACATCAAAGACGATCAATATTAAGGGCATAATCAGTGATTCACTTAGTTGCAGAGGCCGGATTATTTCACGATCTAATAAACAAACCTTACACTACACTTTGTGTAGCACACTGTTCCTTACTACTTGAACTCATGACTCGCGGTCATAAAACAACAATCTTACCAGTTAATTTTAAGTTCCGCCCTCAAAGATAGATCAATAATAATTCAAAGGATTAAAAAAAAACTGAGGAAATACACAAGATTTCAATTTGTTTTCACCTTAACTTCATCATAGAGCTTCTTCTCCCAAGCATACAACCTTCCTAACGTCGATAAATGGCTACCGGATTCCATCCCGCCGGTGTCATCAAACAGCTCATTGCTGATGCCGATTCCAGCCAAAGTGGATGAACTCCGGGTGCTGCTATACAGAAGACTTCTGCACGAAGGTGATCGCGTTATCGCCGACTTATGCCACGTTATCGCCGGAATAAACTTCTCAGAGCTTTCTGCAATCACAAAATCATCAACCACATTGATCAAAATCAAAAGGGTATTATTAAATTACTAGATTTAACAATCTCCTGTATTAAATAAAACATTAATATAATAAAAATTAATAATTATAAAATGATATTTAAAAACATGATATAACTGAAATTACAAGACTATAAATAATAAAACAGTGTTATCAACTTTTTAAAATTTGTTTTTAAATTTTTTCTAAAAAATAAACATTTTGTTTTAAAACAAACCGTATAAAAATATCATTTTAAAAATTTTCTTATTATAACTCCTAAATTTAATTATTTTTGGTTTTTAAAAATTGACTTTTAAAATATCAATTTTAAAATATTTCGTATTTTTAAAAAAGTTTTATGCTTTAAAAAAAATATTATTTAGAAACATTAATAAATAAATTTCTTTCTTAACTTATTAAATCTAAAAAAATTAAATAGTATTATTAATAATTAAAATAATTATTTAATATGAGATAAACAGAAAAATTTTAATGAAAACATTGCAATCTTATTAGGTGTCATATCAAATTACTCTTATTTTATATTAAAGTTTAAAGACGATGATTTAAGTACCTTTTGAATCAAGATGATCAAGAGGACCCACATTGTTGAATTCAAGCATTTTGGAGAATTCTACACCACACTCATAAGCTTTTAGAAAATAATCCTCCACATGTTTTAGTGCCTCCAACAGTTGCCGCCCATTATCATCCGGTGACGGTGGATCACTCAACCCCTGTTTCACTTTACCATCATCTACACCCACCGTCGCCGTCGCCGTCGCCGTCGCATCACCACCACCGTCCTCCACCTTCAACTTCCGTACATCCTCACACCCACCACCACCACCACCACCATTGACCACCACATTGTCAAAGGGGTTAAAAAAATCCCACCCAACAAAATCACTCGGATCCTGCAGATTTAGTGACGTCACAACAGGTGGTGTGGGGTCCGCCACACCATCATCATAAAAATGCTCACAAACAGCACCGACACTCTCGCCGTCGTCGTCGCCGTCGTCTCCGGCGGGTGTGGATGGGGTGTGGTGGTGGTTCACGGTGGGGGTCGGTGACGCCGGAGGGAAAGTGATGAGGAATTGTGAAGAAGATGAAACAGAGTGGCGGGAAACGAACAACCTGAGGGCTAATGCGACGGCGTAGAGTGATTGAGTGTACTTACAGTGAGCTCCGGCGAGTGCGTACCGCCGGTCGACGGCGGATTTGATGAGCTTCTTCCTCTCTCTGCACACCGACACCTGTAGGTCGTCGGCGGCTCCGGTGACGGTGGATTTTGTGAGGGATACTGAACAACCCATGTGGGATTGTGAGTAGGGGGATGGTGATTGAGGTGGATTTGTGATAAATTGTTGGATGAATTTGGAGATGATGACAAGCATATGCAAATGAAAAGCTTAAATGCCGCCACCATAGTGGTTTATTAATACGGTTCACAAAACTAAGGCTCGTACTTTTCATAAATAATTCTAATCAGCATGTCAAATTAGTTTTTCACTCATATTCATTTATTCTTTTTAAAAACATCTTTTATTCTAACACTATCTTTTCTATAAACACTTTTATTTTTTCATCTCATATTTTTTTTTTTATTTTAAATAAAAATATTTAAATTCTTATAAATATATTTAATTAAAATAAATAATGAAATTAAATATCAAATGATCAATTTGAATACTTAAATTAAATAATTCTAAATAAGAAAATAATAAAATTAAACTACAACTACATTAAAATAAAATAAAAACAACAACGTAAAAAAATAAAATATAAACGACCATACGAAATTAATAGATATAAACAATAATAAAACGACTCAGAATCCTCCTATTCGCCTAGAGATGTTCTATTAGATCGTTCCGCAATGCATGGTGCGCGTCCTGGTTACGTAAGCTTCTAAATCTCTGTAGGTTTGTTTGAAATGATGGTAATGCCCCGTTATTGTAACTTTCTGGATCTGGTTCTTGCTCTTCACGCGACCGGTTATTATGAAACGTCCTTTATCTTCTACAATCATATTATGTAATATAATACATGCATGCATTATATCACCTAATACCGGTAAATTCGAGAATCTTGCTGCGGATCGTATCATTGCCACCTATCTTGAAGAACACCGAAGGCTCTTTCTACATCCATTCTTGCATACTCTTGACGCCTTTTGTACCACTTCATTTTTAGATTATTCTCCGGTGGATATGTAAAACTCTTTAGAAGTGTTGCCCATTCTGGATAAATACCATCTGCAAGATAATACCCTGTGGTGCAGTCATGCCCATTCACTGTAAAATTACATTACGGTGCATTCCCCTCTAAGATTTGATTGAAAACTGGGGATTAATTAAGCACATTGATATCGTTGTTTGATCCAGCTACTCCAAAGAATGCATGCCAAATCCAGAGGTCATGTGATGCAACTACTTCTAGCATAATGGTGGGATGCCCATGATCACCACGAGTATATTGATCTTTCCATGCAGTTGGACAGTTTCTCCAATTCCAGTGCATACAATCAATGCTTCTAAGCATTCCAGGAAACCCATGATGGGCTTCATGTTCAGCTACTAACCGGTCAACGTCATATTGGGTTGGTGTTCTTAAATGCACAGAAGAATAAATTTTCACGATATACCTGCAAAACTTTTGTAGATATTCCATGGAAGTACTTTCACCAATGCGTAAGTATTCATCGCATTGGTCAGCTGTTGTGTCATATGCCAATTGTCGAATGGAACTTGTGCATTTTTGTCTTGGTAATAGACCCTTTCTTCCTACAGCATCATATCTTTGTGTAAAATATTTCCAGTGTTTAGATTTACCTGGTTCAGATAAATCTGTGACGATGCGATTAAAAAACCAATGTGCATCCTGAACCGCCGTCTGAAGAAACTCTCATCGTACACCGGATCTGGAGCAAAGTAATCATTCCACAATCGTGCGTCTCCGTCCTTACGACCTCTATCTATTCTTTGCGCTTCTTATGTTGTTAGGAAGAACTTCCTCTTCTTCTTGGTCAAGCTCAAACAACCGATTAGCAATCTCTTCGATATCATCGGAAATAAGATTTTGAAATTCTTGTGTGAGCATTTGATGAATATTCATGGGTATTCTATCATTATCGATGCTCATTTTCAGAATTCGTGTGGAAAATGAGTGAAGTGTTGTAGTGATTGTGGTGTAGATTGTGGTATTTATACAAACAGCTAAACTAGCCGTTAGAAATAAGACAAAAAAAAACTAGCCGTTAGAAAAAAAACAAAAAAAACTAGCCGTTAGAAAAAAAATATTCATTAATTAACTAAAATTATACAAAAGTAGATAATTAAACTAAAACAACACTAAACTAAAATCACAACTTAGACTAAAACCACAACATAAACTGAAACAACAAATTAAACTAAAAAAATTAGTTACGACGAGGCATTCCATATTTCTCTCTTATCTCGTTACATAATTCTTCATGTTCGGCACGCTGGAATGGATCAATATGACTTGTGTCGATGAAAAGGATCTTCTTCTCTTCCAACTCAAAGAATTTATCAATTTTTTTGTCGAAATATTAGATAGCTTTCTTCTTTTCCTTTTTCGTCTCGGCCAAGTCTTCAACGAGACTTAGTCGTTTTGCTTCGTAAGCAAGTGAAGAAGAAGAAGTCATGCCTTTACCTTTTATTTTTGCCAGCTTCTTGGCCTTGTCCCTCCCCATCGGACATGTTGGAGGTTCCTCTCGAGACTCTTCTTCTAGAGGTTCTTCCTCTTGATCTTCCTGTTGCATTGCAAGAACATCATCATCATCATCATTATCATCATCAAGTGATACCCCCCACTCTTGAGTTGATTCGGGAGTATTGCCAAAGTTGGCATCCGAAGCAGAAGTGGTATACTCCCCTGTGCTGCTTGTCTTTGTTCTTTTGAAAGCTTGATGACCATATACTTTTGTAGGCCCAGAATACTTTGAAATGTCTTTAACTATCCTCCACACATGTTCATATGTGAAGGCAATATTATTAGTGTTCGTGTAATCATATTTTGCTTGGGTTATATATTGGTCTTCTGACCAACCACTTTGTATTGTGACTTGATACGAACATAAGACGAGTTAAAGTGAGCAACCTTTCCTTTGATCATATGCCAGTGTCTTCTAAGGTTGTGAGCATTTCTTGGAATTTGAGGGTTTCTAGCATTGTAATGTTGTTCTATCCTCCCCCAATATGCATGTTGGTTTTGACTGTTGGTAGTTACTGGGTCTTAAAAAATGGCTACATAAGCCTTAGCCAACAACACTTTGTCATCAGCTGCCCACTTGATACGAACAGACTTCTCATCCTTTTCTTTTTCTTTTTCTTTTCTTTCCTTTTCTTCTTTGTTGGGGTTTTTTTGGGTGACGAAGTGCTTTATCAATTAGTTGTTCATTATGTGATGTGATTGCGATTGCTGCACTTTTTGAAGCTCTTTATGTTTAAGCCATGCTTGATATTGTTGATAGTCTTCCAACGAAGACTGAGATTGTTGAAGATATTGGAATCCCCCGGGTTGTGAAAATTATAAGAAGCCAGGTTGTTGAATATATGAGAATCCCCCAGGTTGTTAAACATGTGGGAATCCCCCAGATTGTTGAAGATATGGGAATCCCCGGGTTGTGGGAATTGGGAGAACCCAGGGTGTTGATATTGGGAGAACCCGGGTTGCTGATGTGGGTATTTTTCATTGGTTTTATCATTTAACATTTGTGTGAAAGGGAATTGAGCTCTTGGATCCATTCAGAATTGAATTTTGAATTGTGTTTAGAAGAGAGTTAGAATATTTGAAAGAAGATGAAGTGTGATTTGAGAAAAACTCTCAAGTGAATAAAACATATTTATAATAGGTAAACTAGCCGTTATGAATAAAACAAAAAAAACAACCGTTATTAATAGAACAAAAAAAACTAACCGTTATGAAAAAAACTAGCCGTATGAATAAAACAAAAAAACTAGTCGTTATAAAAAAACAAAAAAGGTAGCCGTGATTGCGATTGCTGCACTTTTTGAAGCTCTTTATGTTTAAGCCATGCTTGATATTGTTGATAGTCTTCCAACGAAGATTGAGATTGTTGAAGATATTGGAATCCCCCGGGTTGTGAAAATTATAAGAAGCCAGGTTGTTGAATATATGAGAATCCCCCAGGTTGTTAAACATGTGGGAATCCCCCAGATTGTTGAAGATATGGGAATCCCCGGGTTGTGGGAATTGGGAGAACCCAGGGTGTTGATATTAGGAGAACCCGGGTTGCTGATGTGGGTATTTTTCATTGGTTTCATCATTTAACATTTGTGTGAAAGGGAATTGAGCTCTTGGATCCATTCAGAATTGAATTTTGAATTGTGTTTAGAAGAGAGTTAGAATATTAGAAAGAAGATGAAGTGTGATTTGAAAAAAACTCTCAAGTGAATAAAACATATTTATAATAGGTAAACTAGCCGTTATGAATAAAACAAAAAAAACAACCGTTATTAATAGAACAAAAAAAACTAACCGTTATGAAAAAAACTAGCCGTTATGAATAAAACAAAAAAACTAGTCGTTATGAAAAAAACAAAAAAGGTAGCCGTTATGAATAAACAAAAAAGATTTTAAAATATAAAAAATAAACTTTAAAAAAAATATTTTTATAAATGTAAAAAAAATTAAAAATATTTTTATTTAATTAACACATTTTAATTAAAATGTTATACTTAAATTATTATTTTAATTAAAAGGTCTTAAAACATTTTAATTTAAAAACATTTTTTAATAGTGGGGCTCACCACCACCTCTACCTCTCCACCGCCCTTGCGGACGGATTACCGACCTCAACCCAACACCCCATCTCCGCCCTTCCGGCGGGCGCGGTTTACGTCGGCGAAGGGCCGGCCACGGGCGCCGTGATGGGGATAGTCTAAGAAAGTGACAAACATTTCAGTAGCTGAAGTTAAGGTGTTATAACTTTTTTTATTATCTAATTTGATTGGTATAAAATGTTTAAAACATATTTTATTATTTGGGTGGAGGGAGTGGGTGGATTGTGGGGCGTGGATGCGAGGAGGGAAGTGTGGAGACTGAAGTGACGTCATGTCGCCTCTGTTGCCAGTGGGAATGCCATTTTATAGCTGATGGGGCGCTTTGAGATGTAGAAGGCGAGACTAAACGCGGGATGGTCTCGAATTGAAGTGGGAATAAAGAAGAAAAGTATCGTACATATGTAGATGTAAGACGATCACAGGACAACCAGAAACATCATCTCTTAGCTTTGGGACTGAGAAGCGGGACAAACATCACTAACTCTTGTATGATTATGTAATGAAAGCCTTTTATTTTGGAAATATATATACTGTTTTTATTGTTTACTAATTTTCCTTAAACAATTCAATGAAATACTTTTTTTAACTATTAAAATGTGTTTATTTTGTTGTATTTGAACTCTCCTACTAAGTGATGTGATTTCTAATAATATGTTTTTGTTAATCGCTTATATCTGTATTTTGTTAGTATTTGAACTCTCCTAGTGACTTTCAATATTTACCAGTTTAGATTCAATATTTAAGGTATTTCGTATTACATAGGATTTTAGGTATTTGAAAATTTTGGCGAAATATTTTTTATTGGTTATCATTGCAAACTTTAAATATGAAGGGGGACCAAGACATAACCTCAATCATGATAAGTTGTCTTTACAAAAACAAACAAAATCCAAGAGTTTTTCATATGATACCACATGAAGGGTTATCCTCGATCTTTTAAACGGAGGCGATAAACATTTAACGACTTGACAATATGATAAATACCCAAACCAAATATTCAAATCAACGCTAACTACCAATTCATGGTGGAATAGTTCAACAGTGTTACCCAACACCAGCGATGGTCACATGTACATCTTCGCTATCGCTATGGAGAGGCTAACCATTGTTTGCATATGCATTAAAACCTATCTTATACCGTCAATGCTTATGTATTTAATTTGTTCGTGTACTTTACTGTTTTTCAATGCACTTATGGGATCAAAAAGCAATGCACTGGTAGAAGTACAAACATATTTCATGACTAGATGTGTGTATATATAAGCTTTTGAACTGGTGTCATAACATTTGTCAATTAATTCGAGATCTTTGTAAACAGGAGTTGGTTTAGTGTTAACTAAGGAAGAAAATGAAGAAGATTCATAACCCTATTTGTTATTTTTACTTACATGGATGGGAAATAACCAAATACAATAGTAACAAATGTGTCACTAAATCCATACAAGCTTTTCTTGTCCAATCCTTTCACCCTCTCTTTTCTGCAATCTTGCGAGGATACAGGGTTTCTGGGGGTTAACCGTTGATCTGTCCACCGGAAAACTTAGGTGGTGGTGGTGGTTGCTAGCGGTGTAAGGGTTTTTGACAAGAGATTAATGCCACCGCCTCTCACAGACACCATGGGGCCCTTTATGCTTGCTCTGCTGACAAGATTCGAGTCCAGAAACACGACTACAACTGTAATGTCATCGTGGAAATGCCGCCTTACTCCCCTCTCGATTTTTTTCAAATCTGAATACCTCATTTCCCGCTTCTTTGCCGCCTCCTGTAAGGCGGCTTTCACCAGCCTCTTTGCACTTCCCTGCAACACACAAAATCAGCTTTTTCATGCATGTTATCAAATTTATCATTATGTAAGGACCGGTCAGGTTGTTGATTGGTTGAACCAGACCATACTGCACAGGTTGGGTCGGGCCGGTGGGTCAACCGACACTTTTTGCCCGTCGTAAGTTCTTTATAAAAAGAATTAATGCATTAATAATGGCTACAAAAGATGATAACATTATAGCATTAATTACAAAAACCTACAATGATAGTAATCCATATTTAGTGGACCCGTTTGACATAAAACACAATCCGTATTGGATTGTTCATGAACAAATGCATTGAACCTGTCACCTCTAATGGACTTATGAGACTTACATTATGAGGTTATTTTGGACTATATCAACTGCCTCCTGATTGCTAAGGTGCTCCCACAGACCGTCGGATGCAAATATTAGAAATTGATCGTGAGGTTGGATTTCATGAACAGATATGGACGGATCTGAACTCAATATTGACCGTTTGATTGGATCCCGAAGCCGGAACTTGGGATACAATGGCTCCCTGTTAAACTCTGCCTTCTTCAGGTATACATCACCAATTGATCTTGATATCTGCAATCACAATCCGAAACATTATCCTCCCAAATCATAGTATTCCAACAACATATTCAGTTCCAAAAGCATCATAAGATACGATACATAGACTAAAAACATTATATAATTCTAAAACCAATTTCAGTCAAAATAATGAAAAACATAATATAACTACCATCTCTTATGAAATATACAATTGCAGAATTGCTTATTCTAAATTACTACAAATTAAAAGATGAAGCCTAACAATTGATAAGAACAACATACAATTTTCAAGGAAAGTTGGTATAATCTGTAAGACATAGGAAGACTAAAACATGTGCATATTCAATTCAGATTGTAATTTAAACGAATGCAACGTCAGAAAGTTGAGGTCAGTTCAAGTATATTGCTTCAAAACTATCCTAGCAAAATGAAGAAAAAAAAACAAAAATACAACATCAAATATTTAGAAGTCTAATTTGGTACTTCTTAAATACATATTTGGACGTATATTTGTTTCCATACTTTCCTCTACATGATTCTACTCTTGCTGAGTATACAATCAATGTTGTTTATCTACTTTTCCTACACAGAAAGTCATTGTTTCCGTTTCAAGTTTGAAAAGCAACTCATTTCACCCTTAAGAATTGAGATCAACAGTAATTTAATTTGGTTCATCAGGCTTGCTACTCAACTATTCAACCAGTCAAATAGTTCATGACTTCATGGTGACATAAAGCACAAGCTATCAGTTTATTAAAGTTATTCTCAATGATTAAGGTTTCCTGAGGATTGTTAGAACATAAGGCATGACAATATCAAATCAGAGTCAGCTTTTGCCAAACTCTCAAGATCTGTTTTTTACATGCTTCAAGCATTTAAAAATTACTTGAAACACACACTCAACATCCCCTCAGGTGTAACAACTCTTCAGTTATCTAAACAAGGCACCATCATGAACTACAAATACATGAATTATACCTGTATGAGGCCCTTCACGCGCCATACATTATGCTTTAAAACTACAATCTGAGGATCATCAGGATGCAAAGTGTGCAGCTCCTGCCTAATCGACTCTATGCTCGCATTATGCTCCACCGATAACTGTATGGCAATAACCTCACCAGTTGCCCTCACACCTCTTCCCAAAACCGCCCGTGAATCACCAACATTAGCAATGTAAAGGTTCCCTCCACATATCACCCCAACCAAGCAGCAAGTTCCAACGGCTGCCAACTGCGGTTTCACTGTCCACTGTTTAGCAACAATCGATAAAAATCCCTCTTCTGTTGCCTGAAATGCTTTTCTTATTACATCCACTGACATCGAATACTGTTCAGATGCAAGCCCTGCAAAACCCCCAACATTAGCACCTAATTGGAAATAACAATAAGATCAATACTTGACGTCCGGTTGTACTCACTTTTGAGATTGTGAAAAAGATTATCGTTGACATAACGCGAGGTTTCGGGCCCACCATGACCATCATACACACCAACAAAGGTCCCATACGGACCAGAATCAAGAAAGCTCAATGAACCAGACTCAATTTGACTTTGATCTTCAAGCAACATGTTGGCTTGAACAACAGCCATAGAGTAATCACCATTTACATGGTGACCAATATCTTTAAACCAAAGAAGAGCCTCCTGCCTGCCGGCTGCATCAAACCCATCCGCAGGTCGCCAGCAGGCCTTTAGAAAATTTATCAATCTTGATAACATCCCTCATCTCACCACAACTTAACACCAAATTCCCACCATCCAAAATTGGATGTCAAAACCACCAAACCCCTTCAATTTCCCTGCATCAAGAATCAAAACTAAACACCCAATAACACCATATAACCAAACAAATCCAGAAATTGAGATTACAAACCCTAAAACAAGATACGATCAGACAACCCAAAGATCAGAAATTAAGATGAAAATCTTTAGGTTAAAACCAAATCTCGCATACCCATCGGTTGAGTGATTAGTAAAATTTGAAATCGATGAACAGAAAAACACAAACGGGGGGTTGGGTGAATGGATTAGACGTATAAATAGAAGAAGAAGAAAGAAGAAAGAGGAGTGACAGACAGTTGAAAAGTTAGGCCTTTTTGGTAGCAAATGAAAAGGACGGAGATCTGAAGAAATTAGAAGAAAGGCATGTGGGGTTTAGATCTGTAGATGAATCAAGGATGAAAACCCTGAAGATAGATATAAGATACGTATAGGTGTGTCTCCTGGTTGAGTGTGAGTGTGTGTGTGTGTGTTAATGGTGGTGGTGTGATCAAATTCTCGTGAAGGAGAGAGATGACTGATGAGGTTGAGGGTTGACGAAGGATGTTGCCTCTACAGGGGAATCTCACTCTCTCCTCTACATGTAAATTCACACTTCAAACCTTTTCCTTCTCAAATCATTATTTAATTTAAACACGGGTTTTAATTAGTTGACCGTTCATAAAAAAAAAAATTTAAACACATAATAAAAACAAAAGAAGAAATGACAATTTCACAAAATAATAATAATAATTATACATATTCTATGATAATTAGTTGATAATAATATTAATTTAACCTTAATTGAAATTGTTTCCTAACAACTTTTTAATTTTTAAGTACAATTTAAGTATACACTGATTTGAACTTAGATTATATTTGTAGATGGTAGTTATCAATACAATTAGCTTACAATTACGTGTATGAGAAATTAGTTTTTATTTCTTTTGAGTTTGTTATTATATGATAATAATAAATTTTATATGATTAAATAAAAGTTTACCGGTTTTATTTGTAATGTTAGAATGTTGATCTTCTTGTTATTCATATTATAGCTAAATGTATTCTTCTCTTACATATATGATGAATCCTCCTCTATTAAGAAGTCACATTCTCTCATGATGTTAAGATCATGATTTTAAGAAAAGGGAGTCACTCGTATTATCTAATAGACTTATCACTTACCATGTTTATATTCTCATACTTCATTTAAAATGACTACCGTAAAAATTTAATAAATTATCAAATTACCTTTGGATTCACTGAACTTTAAAAATATAGTTTTGTTCGGTTAATCTTATTTGGTTTGATTTGACTTTACTCATGATCAAAATGATTCATTTCTAATAAACTTGCTAATTTGGAATGAGCTTCAACAAGGTGCTTCTCTTATTTGTAGTTTCGGTTGGAGCATTTAAGATTTTATAGCAAGTACTAGTAACATCTGTCGGTCATGCCATAGAAATCAATGAAAATACTGTAGCTAGTATAGATTCAAACCAGTATTCCCTACTGCATGATATGAATGTGTTAAGTTATACATAAAGCATGATGTAATGTCATTTGTCTCCGCTTCACATCAGCCTTTGTGTGAGCCGGTGGCCGGTGTAGGTCTCGAGGGTAGATTAAGTTTTGTCCGAACTAAGTTTGATCTAGATGGCCAAATGAGAACCTTCGTTATTCCGAAATTCAGAATAATCCAAAATGGTAGAATATATTTTGTCTACAACAACGGTAATATGGATTAATGTCTTTTCTCTAACCCATGAAGAGGTACGCCTTCATTTACTTGTGCGAGAACATAAATTCATGATTTCCTTGCATCTTTCAATATAAGAGTTTCAATATTAAATCAAACATCTTTATCATTGTATCATTGCTAACCAAGCTAATATAGTAATATGTCTTTTCGTTGATATAAGACCAGAAGATTAAAAAAAAAGAAATATATATTATTCTTGCAATTCATTTTACCTGTTTTAAAAAAGGTAACACTGGATCTAGCCTCACCAGTGAATAAAATCACCCACAGGCACAGCTATATCTACTCTAAATTTGTAAATTAGACATCCTAAGGTGTTGGGGATAGAGAATATTGTCCCATGATGTTTCAAAACAACATAATAAAAGCCCCCCCATAATTTAGGTTTTACTTGCTGTAAAGGTATACAAAGCTGAAGATGAAAAATCCAGCAATCTGCAACAGTCAAAATTTGGTGTTAAAACCTCATTTCCATACAAAACACACTCATTATCACTTTCTTAATTGAAAAGATTCCAATGAAGAGAATATACCGTAGAAAATGATGCTCCGTAATAAGGAAAAGCTGTTGGTATGAATCTTTCGTATTCGTTGTGTCTAAAAGGCCGAACTGGAATCTGCAAATATATATGCAAATCATGCTATCAGTATTGAATATGGTTATTATATTGTCCTTATGGGCTGTTAGACGAGTTGGGAAACTAATATAAACAGGTCTGGTTGGGTTGATCCAGATACACTTTGTTGGAAGTCAATCCTAAATTGGTTCACGTGTGAAGTGGGTCGTTTTTTTCTAGTGGGTCAAAAATTGGGAAGTAAGTTTAGACTATTTCATTATTTATTTGTTTGGTACGTTTTCAAGTACGGTAAGGATCTTTGAGTCATTTAAAGTTAAGTACTATTATACAAGAAAAAGAGTCGATCTTTGTTGAGGTCAATATTGTGCTTGTATGTTCAATTTAGGGCTTGATTTCCAACACGCTTTTGTCCACGAAATTTTATATATTTATATATGGTAAGAGTGTAAACATGATTATTAAAATTACTAGCTTTAGTGAACTCATGTATTACACGGTTGAATAAATAAAATATTAAATAGAATACAATTTTATTAATTATAAAATAATATATGATTTAAATTATGTATGAGTAAAGACTATAATTAATAAAACAATGAAATCAACTTTTTAAATTTTTGTTTTTAAACTTTTTTTTGTTTTTCCCAAAAAATAAATTAAACATTTCGTTTCAAAACAAAACATGTTAAAAAAAATGTCATTTTTAAAATATTTTGTGTTTTAAAAAAAGGTATGATGGTTTAGAAAAATTTCTCTTCAAAAAAAATTGTTTCTCTAGAAATAAACATTAAAAAATATCTATTTCTTAATTTTTTTAAAATAATTTTTAATCAGAAAAAGTATTAAATAATATAATTAGTAATTAATGAAGTTATTTAATAGGAGATAGAAGCGAGAAAGTTCTTTTAAGAATAAATGTGGTATTGCCATGTGGCATCCCTAGTTACCCTTTTATTAGAATAGGTAGATAGGTAGATATTTAATATTTTTACCTGTTTTGCAAGTGACAAACTAGTGTATCCAAGCCTCTGATATTCAACCTTAAACTGGAAAACACCATAAACGTCTGGCACCTTAAAAGAAGCATGATACAGACCCTGCAAATATATAGAAAACAGAAAAAAAAAAAATTAACCGCCTCAAAGAAGCATGTATCTTAAGTAGAACGTATAAATTATAAAATGTATAGATATAGCTGGATTTGGTAATTCTACCTTCTTATCGGTAGACATGGTTTTCAATACATAGGGGCTCATCATGTAAAACTGAACCTGAACATCATTTGCAACGTATGGTTCCCAACTTGATCCGGACCACTCGTATATCTCTACCATGTATTCCTGAAACAATATTTTGGGAGCTTAGAATCCAAATATTAGATGTTTCTCATGAGCTAAATCATTATTTGTATTTGTTTTATGATTACATTATTATGTTAGCAACTGAGATTGATTTTCTATGTCTATACTTTCACTTGCTTTGATCATTAAAATCAATAGAACAAAAGTACTCACAAATATCAAATTAATTAAGGTTTAAAGAATGAACTTGTTTCTTTTTATGAAAACAGAATGGTGGCATATTTTTTATTTCAAGCTGGCAATCTCAACCCATTTACCAATATAAGGGTTAATCAGGTTATGGTTTACCTCAACCCATCTAAGGTGTTAACTCGTAATTTTGGTTAGAAATGTAACTGGTCAAATGGATTGACAGTGACCAGAAGTGTATTAAACTATTTACAACCTCGTAAATCGCTTATTCAGAAGATTTAGGTTACTATTTTAACATTATAGTAACTATAATTGTATTTAACACGTGAATTATTTATGAAACTCAGGGACAAGCGGGAAATGTGTGTGTCCAACCTGACCCAACCTTTTTTGTCGAGTACTAAAAATGAATCATACTGACCCAAACTGACTCAGATCGTTACCACATATGATAAAAAAAATTACCAGGTCATCGTTGATCCTGTAGATAGCAGGCTCGTCAGTCTCACCAACTCTGTTGTGCCTAACATTGACAGCCTGTTGACATTCAAGATGGAAAATCAGAAGAGTATGCAATTAAGTAGACATAAAATCTAACTTTTGTGTAAGTTGCTAATCATGTCTAACAAATACATTATTCTTTTCAGCCCAATCCATAGGATAAATGATCAAAATCACACTTAATTAAAGAAACAAAATATAACAAAAAACAGAAAGAAAAAGAAAAAAAAAAGAACATAGCAAAGAAGAGCGGGCAGATATCACACCTTTAAGTGGCCCCTTTCATGGAAGACCCATTTGCTAAGCTCAGTAGCAAACTGTTGATTTCCAGATTTTGCATATCTGTTACAATAAATAATATAAGACATCCTTTGATCATCATAAATATTTTATCCTTTTCCAGATGTAATACTATATTCATAAGTATAAACTCACTTATTTGAGCTCCCTGCCTTTTGCACTGGTGATTTGAAGAATCTGCATAACATAATTTCCAGTTCCAGTTCAACTTATAAACATATGAATGGCAATAATGTTTCTACAGACTACACAGTACACACGATTGCAAAATATTGCATACTTGTTGCTGAAGAGATCTAAAGAGCCAGAAAAGAGAACCCTTGCATTATTTCTAGCCTGCAATATAAGAAATGACTATTAAAAAATTTCCTTGACAAAATTGTCACATCACTAACAGATGTAAGGAATCAGTATTGAGTTTAATCGTTTAGGAATGGCTACCTGAACAACCGAAACCAATGAAATGGAAGATCCAGAAAGAGATGGTGGAGTTGACAGCTTGGACTTTGGATTGGCAGAATATGCTGACGGAGAAGCAGAGAGAGCCTTTAAAACCTGCAACACGAGTCAAAATTTAAAACAATCATAAGCAAACAAGACAGCTTCCCAATTATTTGACAAATAATCGCTGCATCTTGAACTTACCAAGTTATTTGATGGGTTCAGAGAGTGACCAATTCCTTTAAAAAGTACAGGAGCCTGTGTCATCCAACAAAAAATGTTACTGTACATAAAGTTATCAGCGCTGTGTAAAAGATGTATGATTTGTCTGGCTAACAACTTAACATGAATGAAAATAAGTTGGTTTTAAATGATTACCACTTTATGTTTATTCAGTTCATTCATTTGTTATTATTGTCCTGGTTTAACTTTTACAAAATTCAACTTTGGTGTCCCCCTTTTCAGAATATGGCAAATAACACTCTACTAGTTGTAGTTATCAACTTTCTTACACATAAAAGTGGTTTTAATTGAATTTGAAAACAGAGAAGTACTCAAATCAACACTAAGAAGCAAACTAACTATTTTTTCTCTGCATGATGATGATGATTGTATATTTCAACCGAATGAGTATCAGTCTAAATGGAGAAGTATTGTTGCACAAGCTAAGCTTGTCTCGTCTCTTATTTTGAGGGTAATATTGTAAATCACCAAAAACACCTTCCGACTACATGCACTGACCTCGATTTTTGTACTCCCTAAAAGCACATCAGACTGAATGAAATCATCAGCAGCAATTAACGTATGATCCCCCTCTGTTCCTGAGATAGCATAGCTGCCATGATCAATAACCACAGCAGATGGATCCTGCACAATGGTCGGTTGAAAAAACGTCACACACGTAACATCACATGATAATGAATAAATAATATGTGCTATTTATGTTAATACCAGCGAATAACTGAACTCAATCTCATAGGCCACCTTGTATTTAATCAGATTAACAATCTACAGAAACTAGATAAACTTGAAGACCTAAACAAAGAACACAGTCCTTCGATTTGTGGTCTAGCACTCTAGCATATGTAACACATCATCTTAATTTGGGCAAGCCTCACCAGAGAGCAAATTATCCCTGGCTTCTAATAAGTAATAACAACAAACAGAGCATTTTTCTTGTATTTGAAATCTTTCAGGCAACAATAACAATTACCTCATCAAAATCAACTCCACACTCAGCAGCAATATTCCGAATCAAATCAGACGCACTCGAATCAGCAGCTACGATCAAGTCTTTGCCGGAGTCAACGAAGTCCAAAATAGCAGCCGCATCCAATGATCCACCAAATCCTGCGACAATTCAAAGCCACATTTTACCAAATTCACCAACAGACTCACAAAAACTTCGCAATAAACATGCAATGTTACGTTCGGTGGTTGGAGAAAACAGAATCAATCCATCATATAAATGCTGTCCGTATCTCTGAAGTTCGATCTTCGGATCATCGGAGAGCTTGAAATCGAGCTCGAATCCACGTGCCTGTAGAGAACTGAAGAAGATCGAATGCGAAGACTTGAGGGCAAAGTCGTCAATGAGCACTAAAATGCGCCGATCTGTAGGGTTCTCTGTGGAAAATGAGTGTGTGAGTGTTAGTAATAGCGATAAGGATGCTATGAAGACGATGGCGATGCATGATTTCGCCATGTTTTCTTCCTCTGGTTTTAGGGCTGGAGGTTCGAGTGTGTTGTGGCTTTGAACATTGACTCGTTAGTTGAATCAAAATGCAATTCCCTGCTTGTGTATTTTTGTTAGTCTCAAGGAACAAACATACATGTGAGTTATCGTGGTTATAAATTTTATTTTATCAAAAAAGTCTAGATTGAAAGTTATTTATTAAAATAATATTTTAATTGAGAAAATCAAAGAAACTTTGTTGTTATCGGATATATTATTATTTCAAATATTTTGGTTTAATTTATTTACTAGTTTTAATATATTAAATACTTATGATACGCAGATTTTTATTTTTTTCTTTTTTTCATCATAAATTAAAATAAAATTATAAAATATTCCTGCTTCAGTTTATTGTTTTGATAATATAGACTTTATAAATTTATTTTGTAATGAATCATATTCTATTTTAATATTAATTTTTTCGGTAATCACAAAACAATGATTTAAAAACATTGTATAATTTAATTTTTGTAAAATAAAATAAATAATCGTAAAAGTTCAAGAAAGCAAATCTAGTTAATCTAAAATAAAAGAAACATTGTATTTTTTATATGAGTTCTTCAAAAAACTCGTGAATCGCAACTATTCTATAAGGAGTGGAAAAGGTTTGCTTGAATTGTCTCGTTTGTCATTTTTTAATACTTAATGATGTTAAAATTTATATCTAATGTTTATTTCTCACTCAAATGCTTAAATGTAATTTGTACAAACCGACTCGAGTTGAGCAAATTTCGAGCAAGATTTCTTCAATCTTTATGTGAGTGAGTTATGAATCGCAAGCTTTTTGAAAAACTTTAATAAAACTACATTATCGTTACTAACTTCTTTTAAATTTTAAACAAATTACCTAGTTTTAGTTTCTCTTAAAACGGTAATCTTATAAATCTATTTTACTTTTATATTTTACAAAACCGAAAATTGGGTTTTTGAAAAATAAGTATTTATTGGATATCGGTAAAATATCTAATTAAATTATTAATTTTTAATAAAGTATAGTTATCCAATAATATTAGGAGCGAGAAACTTACAAGTGAAGCTTTCATTAATTATTACAAAAACAACATCATTTTGGTAAATAATTTTCAATCTATAATTTTTTGTAAATAAAATTTATAACAACACTAGTTTTGGGAAAAACTCCGATGTTAGTGTGGACTTGAAACCTTAATTATATTGTTTATTACACCTTTGGAGTTTAAATAGAAGAAAAACTGAACATGAAAAGAACGTGAAATTAATCTATCGTCAAACTCTCCCAACACAAAGTGATCTTCGTCTTTAATATGTTTGGTAAGTTGTGTGTCATGTTAGTAAACAGGTAGACAACACATACTTTGTCATAATAGATAACGAAGGCACAAAATAGAAGGTCGTTGAGCTCAATGAGTTAAATGTGTATCCAACATGTTTCGACAAAATTATTAGCAACTCATTGATAAGTAGCTTTAGCAATGAAGCGATGAATAACACTCTATCTATTAGAATACCAAAACTCTCAAAACACTCAGATTAATCTATCGTCAAACTCTCCCAACCGTCCACCCTCCACCGTCACCTACTGTCCACCGCCACCACCGTCCACCGCCACCCACCGTCTACTATCACCACCACCGTCCAGCACCGCCGTACACCACCACCAGTTTATTTAGCAGTCTGCAGACGTAAAAAAACAGATGTTTTTTTTCTTGCAGACTGCAAAGGTTTTGTCTACCTATTATCCTACATATGTCTGCAGATAAGGTTTGCAGACTGTAAACATTTTACCTCTGAAAAACAAACCACACCTAAATATGTTTCTAATTTTATTTTCACTATCTTAGGGAATCAATACTTGGTAATTTTAACTCTTTACAACATAAGGTAACATTCACCGGGAAGTTTTAGGATAACCTTGGCATCTACATGGGTCGGGCCGTCGGGTGAGTTGAATGTCAAAATGAGTTGTCATAAAATAGTTGCTTTTTCTTTGTTTTCAATTTCCCAAAATTTTTTCTGATTGCAGACGTCGAAATCTTGAAAAGAAAGCATGAAGGATGAAGTAACAAGACTACATTCTACAGACTACTGAGTTCTTGGCCTTTAAAACCAACCTTTATACATCTTCACCATCAGTCGTCTTCACTTTGCAGATCTTGATTCTTTAAAACAATCCACTTCATGATAACCCCATCTCAACAGATTAAATGCAATCATTCTTCTTCTTCATCGCATTTCTTTCAATTTCTTCCAATAATTCCATCCACCTCGTTAATGCCTGCGTCTTTACCTTGAAGATGCACCACCGCTTCTCCGAGCCCATGAAGAGGTGGTCGGAAGGTACTAACAAATTCGGCGCCGGTGATTTTCCGGCCAAGGGTAGCGTTGAGTACTATTCTCAATTAGCCCACCATGACAGAATATTCCGTGGCCGGAGACTCTCCGATTCCGGCGACGAAAGCCTTACTTTCTCCGACGGCAATTCCAGTTTCCGTATCAGCTCTTTAGGATTGTAAATACCCCTTTCTTTTCTTTTTAATCTTCGCTTCTTGATTTAGGGTTTTTGAAATCGTTTCAATGGTCTGCAATTTATAGATGAAGAATTTATGGATAGAAATTGACTCTACGAATTTCTGTTAACAATTTTATTCTTCATATAAAGACAGTTTATAAGTGATTTAATTGATCATAGAATTCGGTTAGGGTGGTTTCTTTGAGGATTGGGGATGGGTTATAGGTACTATAGAATCATCATGCATTGTGGATGTGTTGTTGTGTAATACAATATACAAACGAACAACGCAATTGTTAGATAGCAGGGCATGGTTTGGTGAAGTAATTAGTCGATAAACCTTGCTCCCGAACAGCAGCTAAAGAAGATGTTTGTTTGCAGCTTCTAATTATGTGTTGTTTATCTACTTTAGTTTGCATTACACAACGGTTTCGTTGGGGACTCCTGAGCAGAAGTTTATGGTGGCACTTGATACAGGGAGTGATCTGTTTTGGGTTCCATGCGATTGTAGTAGATGTGCTTCCATTGATAACACAGCATATGACTCGGTATGTTCTTGAGTTTACGTTCATTCACAATTAGTGATGTTTGATGAAGTTGTTATCCTTCAGTACCTGAGTGGTAGGGTGGGGTGGGGGCCGGGGGGTTACTATAAGTTAAAACTGACATGCCACCATTTCCCTTGGCGAATATCAAATTCGGATTCTTAAGTTTGCTAGAAAAGGAAAGTTGCTATAAACATAGGTGTCCCAATTGGAAATGTTTTTGAACTTTTGGGAAAAGTTGTGTACAATCCTATTTTGGCCTTTTGGGATGTTTCATACACATTGTAACAATCCCATTTTTGATAACTGTTTAGCGAGAATTACCTGTTTTCTGATCATCAGTCTCAAATTAGTCTTTTGAAATAAAAAATGAGCTTCATTTTGATCTGCAAGAGTTTCCTATTTTGTCATTATTAAGGGTATTGTAGACTCTTGGCAATTAGTAAAAGATATCAATAAACTACAAGGCTAGATGTAATGGAGGAAGTATTCTATTGGATGCTTTAATCTTTACACAATGATTCTTTGGGGCTCATGGTGCACGATCAGACTCACATTCAATTAGAATCGTAGTCAACTAAACCAATCAAATGTTAAATTGAATTCTAGAGAATAAACAAATCATGGTTAGCTTAGTGAACTATATATAAGTGGGTTACCAACGTTCCATCTATGCGTTATTTTCTTCTCCCGATGTGGTGGTTTAAACCTTATAGCATATTGTTATACACTTATACCGTGCTATAAGTCCGTTTTCACTCTTAGGATTTTAAGCTGAGCATATACAGTCCAACAAGATCATCAACAAACCAAAAGATTTCATGCAACCACAGTATGTGCACCAATCGCCATGAATGTTTAGGAAGTGAATCATTTGACACTTGCCCATATTCAGTTTCTTATGTCTCATCTCAAACTTCAACTTCTGGGATTCTAATGGAGGATCTACTGCACTTAGAAACAGAAGATAGTGATCGTGAAATCGTTGATGCTTTTGTCACTTTTGGGTAAATGTCTAAATAACCATCGTTATTCTTTCTATTTTGGGTCTACAATAAGAATTTAATAAACCAATGGTGACTTTTTCATTTTAGTAAGTGTGCACAACGAGCCTTATATTTCTAATTTGCAGATGTGGACAGGTGCAAAGTGGTTCGTTTTTAGACATTGCTGCTCCAAATGGTCTATTTGGGCTGGGTTTTGAGAAGATATCAGTACCTAGTATATTATCAAGAGAAGGTTACACAGCAGATTCTTTTTCTATGTGCTTTGGACATGATGGAACTGGTAGAATTAGTTTTGGTGATAAAGGCAGCCTTGATCAAGAAGTCACTCCATTTAATGTAGATTCGCCACAGTAAGTTGAACACCATATAGTCTCATTCTTAACCTTTTTAAAATTGTTATCCACTTAACCTTGTTAAGTATCTTGAATTTGTGCAGTCCAACCTATAATATCACAGTAACACAACTTCGTGTTGGTTCATCTCTTATTGACTCATCTTTCACTGCTCTTTTTGATTCGGGTACCTCATTCACCTATCTAACTGACCCGCACTATACAAGGCTCACACAGAAGGTAATTAAGAAGCGATATACAAAATCAAAACATTTCACGGGATTAAATTTCTTTCACAATTTTTAAAATAATTTCCATTTCTGTCTACCATAGTTCCATGCACAAACAAAAGATTCACGCCATCCAGCAGATCAAAGGATTCCTTTCGAATATTGCTATGATATGAGGTATACGATGCTTGTTTTCAAACTTTTTTAGTGCTGAATTTTATCTGATTGTCTTTTTGTCATGTTTCTCTCTAGTCCTGACGCAAATACAAGTCTCATCCCAAGCATGAGCTTAACAATGAAAGGTGAAGGTCAATTTTTTATCTACGATCCAGTAATTATCATCTCCACAAATGTAAGTGCTTTCTTTCTTTAAACATATATCTGTATTTTTAGTGCGTTCCTGCTGATATTTATCTTACTAAACATTACGCAGCATGAAATTGTATACTGTCTGGCTATAATCAGGAGTGCAGAACTGAACATCATCGGGCGTAAGTCCACAGTTACTCCCAATTAATTTGTCTTCACTGTGTGTGTGTCATATTATAATTAGTGAATCTTGGTATACAGAGAACTTTATGACTGGCTACCGAATTGTGTTTGATAGAGAAGAACTTGTTCTTGGCTGGAAAAAGTCTGATTGTAAGTTCCTCCTAAATTAAATTTCTGTTTAAATACAAAATTAAAGCGAACTCTGATGTGTGTGTTTCTCATGAAGGTTATGACGCTGAGAATTCAACTGATAAGAGTTCAAAATCATCAAACCCAAACAATGTTCCTCCTGCTGTTGCAGCTGGCCTGCGAGGTCACCATGAAAGGACCAGAAACACAGGCGGGACTTCAGTTGGTTCGACATTTTATAGTAAGGTGTTTTGTTATTGGACTCAAATGTGGCTTGGTTTTGATTCTTTTAGTATAGTTTTTCATGTACACTTGTACTTTCGCCTATAGGAAATCTTATATGAGCTTTGTGAATGCCCATAACTCAATTCTTGAATAGCAAGATAGTGTAAATAAATCAATCATTTAGAGATGCATGAATTTCTCTTTTTAATTAGAAAGGTTAAATGGACAGATATTTAGCATTCTAATGGATGTTGACAAATTCACTTTAGGTCAAATCCTTGGTGCCCATCAAGATTTTGTTTCACTGATACACATAGCTACATAAGTCTACCAAGTTTACCATATACCTACACATGCTCTACCATGGTCAAATTCAACTTACATAACCACATGCATAAGCTACCAATGTATAACGCCTAACCACAATGCTAATCTAACCACAAATGTACAATGTACCCATTAAACTAAATTCAAGCAAGGCACATGCTAATCTAACCACAAATGTACAAATGTACAATGCACCAAGAAATTTTTATCCATAATCTTAGCAAATTACCGTCTGTCTATTTGTCATAAAGCCTTTGCCACAATTGACGACCAAATGTTGGTAGCTGCTGGAAAACTTCTTCAGTTCATGAGTTATGGGTTATGAATAGGGGTGTTCATGGCTCGTGTTAAACCCGTGAAACCACCCAAACCGGTCACCAGTTTGGTTTCGCGGTTGGTTTTCTTTATGTTTTCAGTTGGTCGGTTTGACATTTTTAAACCACAATGAATAGTTTAGCTTATGGTTAATTGCGGAAATCGGTCGGAAAAACCAAATCGGACCGGGGGATTTTTATATATTAGTTGGAGTATCGGCCCTTTTATAATCGAGTATAAAGACCATCAATCGGTGGGCTTAGTTTTAAATGGCATATACGTACTAAAGCCGGAACATCATGGTCCCCATACGGCCATACTTATAATTTATTAACAAAATAGAAATTTGCACTATTTTCTAAATTTACACACGTTTTGAAAAAACGTTACGGAATAGTAACCAAAATTTTAAAATATTTTAATTAGTTCACTCATGCATGTTTCACTCAAATTGGATTACTAAACCATCAAATTGAGTCATGATCGAATCATTTCAAGTCAAGAAGTAAATGGAGAAGAAGATGTTAGGGTCGACAGGTCAAGATTTTTAATATATTTAATTATATTAAAAAAATTAAAAAGCATGTTAATTACATTATAATTAAAATCCACGTCACAACGCCACTTTCAAAAAAGTATGTTTTCTAATTGAAACAAAGAGAAAAACATACTAAAAAAACATATCAAAACTTTTAATTTAAAGAAAACATGAAAACTAAATGATTTAATTGAAATTTTTTTTAACCTTAAGTGACTTAATATACACTTTCAAAACTTAGTTATTATTTTATAAAGTTACCCTTATCTTTTTTTAAAACCTTACACATCTCATTCTCCATATCTTTTCGTATCTTAATTAAATAATACTTATTTATTCTTCTTTTAATATTATTTTACTCTATTTCATTCACATCTACTAATAAAATATCTTAAAAAGATATGGATGATGAATAGCAAACCCCTATATATGGAGGATGAAATTGTTTTCCACTAAACATAAACCGCATGCTTATGTTTAGGGCTATAAATGAACCGAACCAAACTAATCTTTGCTCATGGTTGTTCGTTAAGAATTAAAAGTGTTCACGAACGGATATAACCAAACAAAAATTCTTATTCGTGTTTGTTTATTAAGGCATTAAACTTGTTCACGAACGGTTCACGAACACATAACCGAACTATTAACGAACACAAACCAAAAAATTCACCAACACAAATAATCATATACTATTTAAAGTTAAACGTTTAACATAGTGACCATACAGATGAATATGAACAAACATATTAAGGAACATGTATGAATAAAAGCAATTATGAAATATAGATGTTAGACTGATTTAAAAAATAAAAATTACAAAATATTTAAAATTAGATAGATTAAAATAAAACTTATAAAATATATAAATAGATAATTTATGAATGAACATGAACAAATATAAACAAATGAACGTAAACAAATGTAAACCAATACCTTATCGAACGTTTACGAACACAAATGAACGAACGTGACCTCTGTTCATTTTAAATTTTCTTATTCATGTTCGTTTATTTTTAAACGAATGAGCGTAAACGAACTGTTCGTTGAATGTTTGGTTCGTTTACAACCATACTTATGTGATAGCATGATCAACATGCTTATGTTTGAAATATACAATATATGAACTGGGCTTTTGTTTCTTGAAAAATGTGGATTAGATAATTTATATTTTTTAACAAAGTTTTTTTCGAAACGTGAAACCAACCCGGAATCAAACAGTTCATTTGGTTCGGTTTACTTTTCAACGGTTCGGTTTTGATTTTCAATGATAAAAAACGGTTTTTTGGTTTATAGTTTGACCTAAAAACTGTAAAAACCGGATCGTAAACACCCATATAGTTATGATATCCGTTGGTTATTATCAAGGGGTAGTATAATTTTCCAACAATTTAAAATAACATATAGATCTTTTGTTTACAAAAAAAGTTGAATTTGGTTTACAGAAAATTATTTTACAACCAACCAATAGCAATCTTTAACTCAATCTTAACAATAAATGTAAAAATCTAATGCTATTGTTAGGGATGTGTTTGCTATTTGAAAATCAAATATAATTGTAGAAATTTATTATCACGATATAAAATAACGTTTCAGAAGAAAATTGATCATAGTTATTGTACGTTGTGAAACATTAACGTCGAAGAGTGCATCTCTTCACCCTTTTTTTCTTCATGTTCAGATTGTTTGTAATTTTCTTTTCATTTTTTCGGTGGATTTCTAAAAACACACATCACGAATTTCGTTAATTGATGAGATCTTGAAGTTGTAATGTTAACGACTAGATGTTTCGTTATTCTCTTGATAAAATGCTAGGAACTGATAATTTCTTCAATAGATGCTTCCTTGTGTGCACTTGCGGAATATGTGTAATTGAGTCAGGTCTGGAGAAATACCAGATCCTAGTATATTATCAAGAGAAGGTGTTACAACCAACGGATCTTTAAATCATCGAGCCCAAACAATGTTCCTCAAGGACCATACGTGGGACTTCAGTTTGTTTACCATTTTATAGCAAAGTTGCTTCTTTTTTTTTTGTTGTTAGACTCAAACTAGTGTTTAACCACCGCGTTGTGGGGCACGGGTCGCCTCAAAAGTTGTGTGCACTTCGTGACGATGATTGAAGCATTAGAACTTCTCATGAAAAGAAAGATGATAGCTCACTACGATGCCTCAACCATCATAGACGATAACACCATGCCACCACCATCGCCGCAGTCACCGCAGAAAAAAGGTGCCGACACACACGGAAAACCATTGATTCAACCGCGTAGGACACAACCGACGATGACGACAACGTTGACACTTAAATTAGAGATGAGAGAACTCAACCATACCTTTGTAGCCGTAATCTCAAAAGAAAAGTATCAAAGAAACTGTAACATGCAACAAAGGAAAACACAGATGACAGGAACGTGAAGCGGAAGGGTTTTAAAACTCTAGAGGCAAATAAACGTGTCTAATAGACCAAGGGGCGAGTGATATATTACAATCGTTGAAGCCCAAGATACAACCCCATACACAAACTAAATTGGTAATTTAATAATATTAGAATGTTGCCTTGGTTTAAAAAAATAATATTTATAAAAAATCTTATACGATGTATATATTATTAAAACTTGAGTGTAGGGATGTTCAATATTCAAATAGAAAAACTCGAAATTCAATTCAAGTCGTAAACCACCGATTCGAAATTCGATTCAAGTTTTCAAATTTGAATTCGATTAGAAGTCTAATTATCGAATCGGATTTCCAACGTTGTGATTTTTAATTCGAAATTTAAATTACAAATACACACACTTAGGGGACGTTTGATTCGTAAAATTCATTGCCATTGAAATCGAAAATGGAATTTGAGTTGGAATTTAAGAGATTCCTTTGAAAATCAAAAATATGTTTGGTTGATACATTTGTTATAGGAATGGAATGTAAAAATACATAATACGAAAAAATTACCCCTTAAAAATGAACAAATCTAAAACAAAGATTTTGTATGGGTTTAACCCGGAACCGAGAACCCATATTGATCAAGCAAAGACACAGAATCGGACTTTATAGTATGTAGACGGTTCGGGTATTTGACGGGTATTGACTTGCTGGTTCTAAACGGTTCCGGTAGAATCGTAAAAATAAATTGAGGCTACTGTTTGACGTATGACTAGAAAATGCAAACTGTACAAATTCATTGTATTCAATTGGATTTTATTTAAACAGTTTGTTTCAAGTAGAGAAAGATTTTAAGATATTATCACACACACACATTATCATACATTCATACGCACATATAGCACATGCATATTATCACTCACACACACATTCTTAAACATATATACATTATCATACGCATATATTATAACACATGCATATTATCACTCGTCGGTCGGTGGCGGGTGGGTGACGTCTACAATGGGCGGTTGACGTGGCAGCCGCGTTGTTTAATGACTGTCAACGGCGGCGGCACAGGCGGTAGTGTTGGTTATAAATCTATAATGGTCCTTGAAACACAATCCTATGATTTCCTTTAATACATGGGAGGATTTTCAATTCTATTAAGTGTGGGATTTGATTGAAGTTAAATCCAATTTCAATTCCTTTTATTAATCAATCAAACACATAAAAAAATGAAAATTAAATTTTAATTCCACTTAATTCCGTTGAATTCCAATTTCCAACCAACCAAAGAGTCCCTTGCGCTTATTTATTTCATATGTTAATTTAGAAATATGTATATCAGAAATTAAGAATTATAAATTTGAAAAAAAATAGAATCTAAAATTTTACATCATAATTAATATTTTTTTTTATTTGACACTTGAAATATTTCGTATGTTATGTCTGTTTTTATATATTGATCGTTTCAAATGGGATCTTTCGAATAAATTTTAAAAATATAATTACATTAATTATTTTTTACCAAATACCAATCAAATAAGTTAGGATTCAATTCGAATTCAAACTTTTTTCGTATACTAATTAAAATCCTGTTTAAAAATTTCGATTTCAATTTGATTCGAATTTGACTATTTTTTTTCGAATTCGAATCGAAATCAATCCTATTTGAAAATTTCAGAATTCGACTTTTTGATATGATTAGCTCAATTTTGATGCGATAAACACTCTTATTTAAGTGGTTTAAAAGAGTTATGAATGATTTAATTCAAATAAAATTGAAACTTAATTATGTAAAAGATGAAAATGAACACAGATTTAAAATAACTTCCCTATATTTTTTTAGTGCTTTTAGCACTTTAAAGAACAAGAAGTTGTTAAGTTAGTTGTCATGAGTTTGACTCGTGACATTTATTTTAAGGATTTGTTCACTGTGAGCATATAAAGATAATATTTTTTAACAATAATATTTGTGGTTGTTAATCAATTACGTTTGCCATTCTATTATGTTTCATTTTCTTAACTGATGTTGTATTTTGATACATCAAAATTTATTATATTAATGGATTGCATGTACCAATTGGTATACCACCCCGAAAAGATTAAAAGTTTTGATCATTGATAATAAAATTCAACTTTATCATAACTTTAATATAGGAATTATTTGACCCTCAACTTTTTGTTATCATATGTATTACGAATCAACTCTTAGATTATATATAGCATATATGTAATTAGAACCGTTCAATTATACCGGTTGAACATATCAAAATGACTGTTAGATTATATATAGCATATATGTATAATTGGATAGTTGTTGTTTGTGAAGGACCTAGATGGGTAAGTCTGGAAGTGTTGAGGGTTGCTTGTGTAAAGATACAAAGCTAGAGTGTGAAGATAGTACATTCATTTAACCAGACATATAAATTGAATCATTGACATCCTCTTCGAAGAGTTGCCAGATTTTTCATATAAAAAACCCTAGTACGCTCTTCAACATCACTTGTTGTTAAGTCTCATATGAAACATCTTGTTGTTCCAGTTTAGAAGTCTCAATTTTGTATTAGGTATAGGTCTTAATATTTAACCTCTTGAGAGTTGTTGAATGATTTTTTTTTATTAGCACTTTGTTTTGGTTTTAAAAATTATTGTATAGATCTAGGGTTTGTTTATCCTGTAACATGTTCTTGATATGTTTTTGTGCAATTGCAATTGTCACTTTATTTTTTGAGTATAATCAAAATCTAACCAATTTTAACATTTCCTAAATAAAGTGGCAATTGCAATTGTGAATTAGGCTTAACTCGGTATTCATTATTAACTTTTAATGGATGTAACATGGTATTTGATTTTAATTTGCATAACGACCTTAAAATCCCGTAAAGTTGCAAAAAGTATCTCGACACTCTTATGATTTAAAATATTAATTAAAATATAAAAGTTTAATTGTTAAAGATAAATGCCATAAAACCATAACCTGACCTAAAAAATGATACGAAACAAAAATTCTGGTTTATGAAAATGCTCTATTGATAGTATGCTATTTCATATTTGGTCACTATTAGAGAGCATTTTTATACTTAGACATGGCCTTTAGGCCATATATATTTTTTTTAACCGTTAATTGGATAACTGATGGGTCACTGGCTAACCCGATTATTTTCATTACTCAAGCAATGAACCTTGAGTCACTAGGTTGGCACGTTCTCGAATAAAAGCTTGTACATTATTCCGTATGTTTCACATGGCTATATATTTGCAAGTTCACATAGAACTTTGATCATTTATTCGAATCATACTAAATTCATCATGGACAGCTCCTTAATCTTTAGTTTGTTCCCTAAGTTTCATACCTTTTTATCCTACTTTTAATGTCTTCATAATTGCAACCACACACATATAGCGCCAAATTTTACATTGTTATAGAATTTGAGAAAACTTATAACTTGAACAACGCAATTGTGATTGACATCGTTCTTGATTCTTAGAAAACTTATTTCATACGTAATAAAATGATAACTAGAATTGATATGGCATCATTATATTCATTCTTATAAAAATTTCTCGATTTTCTCATAAATAACACATTAACTACTACTAATATTATTAAATTCTTTTTAGATTAAAAATAGTTTTTTAATAAATAAGAAATAGATTTTTATTAATGTTTTTCTACAGAAATAAATTTACTTTTTTTATGGAATACACAAAAAAAAAAAAATTTAAAAGTGATATCATTGTTTATTACTTATAGTACTTACTCATACGTAATTTCAATCACATCTTATCTTAAAATAATGTTTATAATTAATAAAATTTATTTTATTTAATATTTTATTTATTTAACCTGTGTAATACACGGGTTTACTAAAGCTAGTTAATTATATATCTATAAAACTTAAATTTATTAATATCACAATTTACAAAAATGATTATTGAAGAGTTCATAAACTCTCGGTACAATCAAACAAAATACTGAATTCAAAGAATTTTGTGGAATAGCATAAGTTTTTTTCTACAAACTAGTGACTTCCCCTTTTACACATGATATCACCCTTTTATTTATAGCCGATTTTGAGTGTTTTCATAAAACATTAATCTAACAACCTAATGTTGATATCTCTTTTCTTATTGGCCGATCCTTTCATATCTTCGTCATGCTTACCAGGTGTTTTTATGTTCCCTTTTATCATAATCGTCTCTGTTTTGAAAGACATTTCCATGTCACCTTTATTTGAATAAGAATAAATACGAGGCACATAAGCATGCAGACGTGTTCATACGTCTTCGATTATAGAAACTTAAAACATACACCAAAGAAACTAATACATTTGAAACATTTCACCCTACATGAAAGCATGAAACGTGCCAACAGTCAAGTTTAAAGGTTGTAGTCATGGGGCCAAGACTAGAGAGAAAATTCCAACACATAGTTACATAAACATGCCGTGTTGGTCTTTAATCATTTGAATACTAAACATTTAATTCAATAGGAGCACTTGACTGAAACCTAAAATAATATGAGCCATACTTACGTACACACCCTACATGAAAGCATGAAACGTGCCAACAGTCAAGTTTAAAGGTTGTAGTCATGGGGCCAAGACTAGAGAGAAAATTCCAACCACATAGTTACATAAACATGCCGTGTTGGTCTTTAAAATCATTTGAATACTAAACATTTAATTCAATAGGAGCACTTGACTGAAACCTAAACTAATATGAGCCATACTTACGTACACGTATTTAACGATCGGATGAGATCAAACCAACCTGTCTAACGGATATCTAGCTAGTTTGGTTAATCAACTACACCTTTTTGAACCATCTTCATTTGTACAAATTAATTAGTGGTCGATCCGGTGAACCAGTTAGTCAGACTGGAATTAACTTTTTATATTTTTTTTTCCTTTCAAAATCTAATTTATGGGGGAATATTGAAAATATCGAGACTTTGATGACTCAATTAGGCGTGTTATCTTCGGTTCAATTACTCCCATTATGGACGAAATTGTTAGACAAAAGTCAAAATTCAATCAAAAGGTTTACTTATTAAAGGTACGACCAAATGCTTGTTTGTTTAACTTTGTATTAACGTGTGTTAAAGGTGTATTTAATTCGAAAGAAAAACTCTATAGTTAGATTTTTGTCACATCAAGTATCGTAATACTTAGGTCACAACTTATATACTTTCTTATTTTGCTTTTTATTTACTTTTAATTATTCTTTCTATATTAATGAAAGACCACAAAAATTATTATGGACATTCACAATATCAACTAGTTCACAATATCAACTAGTTTTTTCTTCACCCTAAGTTGCCAGACTTTGGTCAATTTCCCTTGCGCTACCTTGAGATTGTGAAATGAAAATAAAAAATTTAAGCTATAATCAAATAAGTATATGTATATAAAATAATTCTAAAATTTTTAAATAAGTATTGTATATGTTTATATATATATATCATTAATTCAAATTTCAAATTTAATCGAATCAAATATCATAAATTCGAATGCGATTTTAATTTGATAAAAAATTCATATCAAATCGAATTCTAACTTGAAAATTCAAATCGAGATTCAAATTTCAATGGTGGGATGCATCAAGTATTAGGATGTATCTAGTCAACCCCATTTAATAGCAAATCGTCAAATCTAATTTGTATTTTAACAACTATATATTTATTTATTTTTAACTATAATTTCAGATAAGGTATTTTTTATATACTTGTAAGAAAAGATGCCATCAATCATGGCGTGACAAGTATCGAAAGCTACCAGCCTACCAGCCAATATGGTTTTGCCAGATGGGAGCTTCCTAGACCATGTGAACGGTGTTGGATTTTCCCATTTAGTTTGCACTTTTTTATCACAATGAACTTAAATTATCAATAAAAACCTAATATATACAAAACTATAAAGTAAATTACTAGTATATCATATTGATTATTCTTGTAGCAAGTCAAAATTGGTGTTTTGATTCTAAAATTATATAATTTTGATACATGACGTTAATTGTTCACTTATTAGCAATACATGTAGTTTTTTTTACTAACGTATGTTTATTATATTTTTCTAGTCATACCCTGCTAAACAATAACATTTCTTGTTTTACTTTTACTTCTTTGATAAAAATGAAACCCACACATCTACCACATTTTACATTGATAAAAATGAAGGTGTGCGGGAGAAGTATCGATGCGTGCTAACTCTTAAGATCCAAATCACATGCATCGAATGGCGAATTTATCGTTGTACTCCTTACAAACACCATCCGTTAACTGTTATTTGATAGTTTAGTGATATTCAAATAGACAAGTTGGGTTCCTTTGATGACCTATATTTGTTGTTTTATGGACACTTGCATGCACGCAGCCTAGAAAACAATGATAGACCATATAGGTAAGGAGTGGAGGAGATGTTCTCATTCTTATCATTTCTTCTAGGCTATAATTTGACCAATATTCTAAATCTCTCCTTTATATCCTTGCTATTTGATTTGATTTAGATTTCAAACAACAGTATTGTGAAGGTGTTTATTTGAGTGTTGAGAAGCGATCGGAGCAAAAATACAATGAAAGTGACACACACGAGGTATTTGGTGTTTATATGTGTATGTTTGTATTATTTTCTAAACAAAGGTATCATTATTATTTCCTATGGATTCAACACATTTTTAATTTTTGTTAGTAAAAAAAAAATAATGTGTTACATTCGTTCACCAAACCATAATACACCTTATCACATAAATCATTATTTTAATTAACTAATATACATTCCAACCTAAAATAGTATCTTCTTATTTCTTTTACATGCATATATAAACTATTTAATCGAATAAGGATCTATAGCAAGTAACACAGAAAAAGATATTATCTTAACTTTTAAAATATGATTATAAAGTTAGATTTATTAGGTGTGCTCATACAACGAGTCAACTCGGTGACACGAGTCGACATGCCGTCATTTTCCCATTTTCCCTCAAATATTATTATTATTATTAACTTGAAGAAATACTTTCGTGTTCATATTTATGACGCAGACCGCAGAAGAAAAGACTCACCCCTTTGCACCCAATCTACCCTTTGTTTCTCTCACTAAAACCATACACACACTATACATGTATATATAGACGCAGATATACGGATACTCTTCAATAGATCTGTTCAATTCTGGTGTTTTCTACTTCAGATAAAAGAGACTTTTCAATTGGGTGTTCTTGTTTTTTCCGATTCACTCCATTGAAATTCTCTTGATTATTGAAATGGGGTTTGGTTTTAATCTGATTTTGGTGTTGATTTTTGTGGGTGTGAGATTGATCGACGGTTTTGGGACATTTGGGTTCGATATACATCATAGGTATCTGATCGAGTGAAGGGGATTTTGGATATTGATGATCATGATTTGCCTCAGATGGGTTTCAGTCGATTATTACTCTGCGATGGCCCACCGTGACCGTATCTTCCATCGCCGCCGTCTCGCCGCCGGGACCGTTGAATCTTCTTTAGCGTTTAGTGATGGCAATGAAACTTACCAACTTCCTTCTCTTGGATTGTAAGTTATTATTTGTTGAATTGAAATTGGGGTTAAATTGAAGTGGTTAAGATTTTATTAGGGTTTGTGTTGATGATGCTGAAAGATTATGCCAGATTGTTATTAATTTGTGACTGTGTTGAGTTTAATTTTGGGAATTTTGATTGTCTGATGATGCAGAGTTGAGTGTTCATCAAACCAGTGAACGATAAAAGAATTGTTATATGGGATATATATATATATATATATATATGTTTTTTTTTATTTGTATGCAAAGTTCTTGAAAATTTGATGTTTCATATACAAAGTTTTTGAAATTTTGGATAATTTGTCTAATTTCTGTATGCATAATTCTTGAAATTTTGTGGGAAATTGGCAGTTTGCATTATGCAAATGTCTCGGTTGGTAACCGAGTTTATGGTTTCTGGTGGCGCTTGACACGGGGAGTGATTTGTTTTGGATTCCTTGTGATTGTCGCAGCTGTGTGAAAGGATTGATCACAAGAACAGGAAGAGTATGTGTTTTATTATGATCTTATTTTTCACTTAAGATTTACTTGTTTACTAGTTGCTCGATATAATATTAAATTCAAAGAATTTTGTTATCGTGGTTGTTTGTATTATATGAAATCTTCAAGTAGATTCAAGCTACCAAGTGATATGTTAGTTTTTTAGAGACATGAGTTTGTTGATGGTTTTATTGAAGGTATGTTTAAATTAACTTATGGTTGTTTGTTCAACAGCGGCTAGACTTCAATATATACAGCCCTAACACGTCCACAACGAGTCAAAGAGTCCTTGCGATAGTCCTTCATGTAGACTAAGGAAACAATGCTCAGCAAGACCTGATATTTGTCCATATCAAGTCAATTATCTTTCGAGTAATACTTCATCTTCCGGGATCTTGATAGAAGATAATTTGCATTTGATAACCGAAGAACATTCACAGAAAACCGTTGATGCAAAGATCAAGTTCGGGTATGTATCTATTACCTTTTGGATCACCGACTTTTGGCGTCAAACTTAGTAATTTAGTATATTATCTTATTTTTGACATCCCTGTGAATTAGTTCATAGTTAATATCTATATAGCTGATGATTTTTGAGTTCAGTTTGTTAAGTATCTATATAGCTGATGATTTTTGAAGTTCAGTTGTTTTGATCTCAGAATCAAACTGTACCCATTTCATAATATTTTATGCTTAATATTGATCATTTGATGAGAAAATATGAACATTGACTTTTCAGGTCAAGCCTACTGTTCTTAACTTCAAAATCTGTGTGGGGTTACATGGTACTTCCATACCCAAACCTTTGCACATGTGGATTTTGTTTAACACTGTAGTAATATGGAAAACACGCATCACTATCGAATTTAAATACATGTCCGTGTTGACCTTGAAGTCAAACAATACCCATTTGCATATTAGACGTGTATCCGGTTATATACTCATTCTAATTCATTGCAGTGTGGAATTTCCAAACTGGCTCATTTTTAGATGGTGCAGCCCCCAACGGTCTGTTTGGGCTCGGTATTGAGAATATATCTGTTCCTAGCATTTTAGCCAGCAGTGGTCTTACCGCCAATTCGTTCTCCATGTTTTTCGGCCCTGATGGCGCGGGAAGAATCAACTTTGGAGATAAAGGCAGCTTGGATCAAGGAGAAACCCCCATCAATCTTGATACTCCTCAGTAAGTTGTTTTTTTTATCAGTTCTGGAATTGTGTGGTGATTTCTTTTGACTCTGACTCTCAAGTATTCAACTTTATGTTTTCTTGAAATTTTGTACCAGCCGAACTTACAACATCAGCATGACACAAATAGTTGTAGGAGACAATGTTACTAACGTTAATTTCACCGCGATATTCGACACTGGTACCTCGTTCACGTATTTGAATGATCCCGCATACAAGATTATAACTGAAAGTGTAAGTAAAGTTGTGTTTTATGTAGTGAAATGTGCATTATCGTTTATTGTACTTTATATTTATTAAATTGGCATGATTTGTCTAATTATATACGCCTTTGCAGTTGCTTCACAAACAAAGAGACCCGGAGTCAACTCAATTCCGACCTTCCTTTTGCGTATTGCTATGACTTAAGGTCTGTATCTGTATTATCTACGAAGTTGGCTTATGTTATACCTCAAACAGGTCAAATGGGTCAAAAGTCTCCTAAAGTTTATTTTGTAATGCATTTAACCTCTTACATGGCTTCTTTGAAAATATTTGTTTTCTATTTCTCGTTATAAAGTTTTTATAATCATATATTAATGCTTTAGTTATCTAATAGAAGTTGTAAAGTTTGGACGATCAACAATATTCTTGTTATAAAGTTTCCATTTGTAGTTGGTTTGCACTGTTTCAACGTGTACTAAAGATCTACAATTTTGACATGAATCTCTTTTGACCTGTTACCTAACCCGTCTAATTTCCCACCTCGAAGTATGATGGCGCCAAATGTGCAGAAAAATGCTATAAATATTAAGCCACATCCCAAAAAATGACAATTCTACCCTGGTGTGATGCCATGCTGTTTGATATTTGGGTTAATCACGTTATATGACCATGCGTTTCCATGCAGTCCAAATCAGCAGAGTTTTGAAGCACCATTGTTGAATTTGACCATGAAAGGAGGAGATCAGTATTCTGTCATAAATCCCTTTGTCGTCGTTCCTCTTGAGGTAAGTACAAGTATTTCTATTTTTCTTTACTTGTTCTTTTATCTAATTTAACTCATTTATAGTTCTAATTTTATCATTTGTATGGTTATGTAGGAGGGTGGATCCGTCTTCTGTTTGGGTATCGTCAAAAGTGAGGATGTAGACATCATTGGGCGTAAGTAACCATTGTCCCGTTCATTTTCTTTACCTATACAGTTACTTGTTTCTTAAAATGTAACGCATGCTGGGCAACTTCTACTCAGAAAACTTCATGACTGGCTATCGAGTAGTGTTTGATCGCGAGAAGAATGTTTTGGGTTGGAAAGCTTCTAATTGTGAGTGACTTTTATCATATTTCAAAACCCAAATGTTCATACGATTAACGGGTCATCTTTCATCTTCAGGTTACGATGCTATAGAATCAAACACTCTACCAATAAGCCCTCGGACCTCTCCCAGTGGTTCTCCGTCTATGTCCGTGGGACCAGAAGCAACGTCAAGGAGTGATTCACCTAACCCGAGTCAGGCTCAGCCCGGAAGTGTTGCATCCACATTATCACACACATATTTCATACTCGTACTCTCTATTCTTACCAATTTTTTGATATTTGTTATGTTGTAATCCGTTGATTTACCTCCATTTGATGTGGTATAGTATAGAATCATGTGATATGAATATACGATCATCTATACGAACATACAGAGCTACTGGGTGGTTCTTATGTAGTTTTGATGTAAATATATAGCTTTGTTTGTAGAGACAACTTATGGATTACATTTGAATAAAACTGATGGTTTTAGACAAACTGGGCTGAACTGGAAATGCTTTGGTCTAATTGAACTGGTTGGATGTTGCATTTGAATAATAAAGGTATGAAATCTTCTTCAAGGATCATAGCGGAGAGGTATAATGTGACACATTTGCAAAACATAGATGGTATAACAATTTTAACTGAATACAGGTTACAAAATATCAGTGAGCAGGGTGAAAGAAGTTTCTATAACACTGTTCAAAACTAGCTTTGTCTGGTATAAATACATCACATGTAAATTGCTGACCTAACAATATCAAACTTAATTACACATCTTATAGGTCGGGTTTGAGGCACAGTGTAGTTGGTCTTCCCCTTAAAAAATTAGATTAATATCGAATGGGTCGATGATACACATATAATATAATCAGATATTAAACTGATAATGGTGCAGGGGCCTTGGTTTTATACTCATCTTCCCCTTGTCTCTTACTTCACTCGGCCAATGTGGGATGAAAAGCTGCTGCTTCAAAACATTAGCTACTCAGCAGTATTCATTCCTTTATCGTAAACTATTACATTAGAAACTTACGTGAGGAGTGATTTACCATCTTGAATGCACAAGTTGTAGGTACAACTTGTGATGCTTATTTACTTTTGAGGACCTCATTCTCCCAATTTTAAGGTAAATTGATTTGACGCCAGTGTTGTATGTTTACTTATTCTTCACCAAATTGCAGGTGAAAAACATAAAGGGCAAATAAATCATCATCATCTTCTTCAATATTTCTCTTACTTTGGTAGGTGTTCTTAAGCCATTATGAATGAACACACAACACTGGCGTATGTTTTATTCATCTTCTTTTGCTGCTAATATTGATGGATGTTATGGTTTCATGTTAACATAGACGCTAATTGAATTATAAAATCTTTAAACCTATTTGTGTTTATTGAATTTGATAAGCGTTTGATGTTTATAATACTAAACTCGATTGAGAGATGCAAACTATTTAACATGTTGCCTCAAAGATTAGTCTTATGTGTTTTGCTTCAATCAGGCATCGAATGTCAAGTTGATTCCCGTGCTACTAGCGATTAGGGTACTGTGCTAGCCGAACCCTAATTCTTCGGTATGAAAAGAGTACTTTGATGTAGGTACTTTTTATGTTAGGTTTCTTTATGTTACAAACTAATACATTGTAATGGTTTTGAAGATTATTGTTTTGTTCAATGTAGAATGGGAATTGCTATTTCAAAATTGGTGATGATCCAGAGAGATTTGCAGGGGGAAAGATGTTGGACTAGGTAGCCAAACTACTGTGATGGCTAACGACACCATGTGATTTTTCTTATCTTGAGCCAAGTTTCATAAAGGTCTATGATATTTTATGCTTCGTTACAAATCATCCTGTAGAACTTAAATTTAGGTTATCGTTGTTATCAATTTTTGATTGTATGAACATATTAGTTAATTACTGCAAAGTCTACAACAATTAAACCTTATTAACCATTATAGGAAAACCTGCCTTATACATAAGGTATAATCTATGAATCTATCATTTAGTATTCCACTCCTTTTTAAGTTTTTATCATCGATTGTAATAATGTATTTTGTTGATCTGTTGCTTACTTGCTTTAATAGCTATTTCAAAACTGATATGATATATGCATTATGTTTTGTTGCATTCTAATAATAGCATATGACTTTTTAGTGACGTGTCATTGTTGGTGGCATGCAATCAAAGGGCAAGGCCGCAGGGTCAGGTTACTGAGGTGCGTTAGTGAGTTCATCTCGCGCGTCATGAGTGGCTTCTGATCTGTTGGGCATTCAGCTAGAATTGAAGTAGTTCAGGCTCTGCAACACAAGTTGCCATATAAGGTTTGTTTTTGCTCACACATCATTTTATTTTTATTTTCAGTACTCACCGTTTTGCATGTTTACTTTAATAATTTAAGGGAGACTTTGGGTTTAGCAAGAGTTTAGGATTGAAATATTTGGAACATAAAAGGTGTCATTGTAGCTTGAAATACATATATTCTTAGAGGTTAGAAACAATCTATATGATGATTAGTTTATGTTGGTTAGTTGTTGATTTTATTATGGGTGACTAGTTGTTGGTAAAAATTGACCAAGAGGCCATTTCATGAAATGAGGAAGATAGTTTATTATGTATGGTCAACATCTGTTGTCATGTGGTATCAATTGATTCTTTTGAGTTTTGACTATGTTGTTTATGCAGGCTCTTAAAGAGGCAACAACTAAAAAATAAAGATTAATGCTTAATGACTTTTAACATTAGGAAAACCACTTGGAAGGGGAATGTTTGGCCATGTTTATATAGCTAAAGAAGAGATGATTAGTATTCAAATCCACTTATTACTTAAGTCTTAACACATCAGCTGTTAGATCTTTATCAGCTATTAAGTGAATGTTGGTGGAATGACTTTTATGATGATTGCTATGATTACTGGATCACAGAATGCAGGTAGAGATTGAAGGCAAGATTGCTGATGAACAAAGTTCAAAGATATTCTCTTATAAGGTCATCAAGGCTTTAGCGTAGAACCATGAGTATGATCAGAGCTTTAGTGAAGAAAAATGCTACCATTGGTTAATTTTTTTTGATTTGGAGAGAAAACACAACAAATGCATATAATTATTTTGTGTTTTGTTTTGGATTCTAATATATTGGTATTCAGTTCACTTAAATGAGCTGTGAACATTAGCGTAGTTCATTCGATGGAGAGATCAAGTTAAAATGAATATTTATAAAACCCGATCATTAGATATTTACGATCCAAACTAATATAAATATGAAAGAGGAAAACCCAGCCGCAACGCGCGGGTGTTTATTACTAGTTTATACGAAATTGGTCTAGAGCAGTGTTAAATAGCTTACAGACATCTTACATGACAGTATAAATTTTGTTCTATAAACATCAATATATTAATCAAATGAACCACGACAGATTTATTTTATGAGAAATGATCTGGCCTACAAACCATCAACGCTCATCAGACCTAAGCATTTGCGATCTTGAACATAGACACGATTTCTCATGAAACTTGGGGAAAGATGAAACGTCATTCTAGGTGATCTAGCTAATATAGTATTCCATAACTTTATCTTTTTTCTTACACTAGAGACATATGTTCATACACAACATCATAACTACCAAGTATTAGCCTTTGAATCTTCAATGTTAAAAAAAATAATCCAAAAATATTAATATTTGCACAACATCCCAAGTATCAGTCTAGTGTGTCATAAACCATGATACTCAAGCATATGAATAAAATTGGACGATTTAATTATGTGTTGCTTAATTCTATGTCCTTTGTTAGCATTCATCCTTCAGAAATCAATTTCAAATACTTCTTCACCATCCTAGAACCATGAACGTTTAGGAAAGGTTGATACATATGTTCTACTCTGCCGATTATGTACTCAACTTATCATACTTTAGGACCATAGCTTATTTGTCTTGCATCTCCAAAGTTACACTATTGGGTCATAAAGGACTTCATCCTCACTCTAACTCTATCGCTTGGGTGAAAAGTTGATCATCAAAACTTGATTGTTAGTGCTTAAAACTACACCAATTACTATCGTCTTGTATAGAAATCAATCAGATCAATGTCCAACTATATGTCATTCAACTAGGTCATATCAACAGTAGGGGTGTGCACTTCGCGAGTCGACCCGGTTAAGACCCGTGAACCGACCCGTGAAAACTGAGACCGACCCGTGTATGGGTTAGCGGTTCCGATCCACGGTTCAGCTTTACTTTTGTAAACGGTTATGGGTCGGTTTTGGTCCAAAGCCTCGGGTATGAGCTCGGTTTCGGTCCGGCCCGATTACAATTAAACAAAAAAAAAAAGGAGTTGGTTTTTTGCTTTTTAGATGTTAAATGGGTTGCCTTTGAACACCAAAAATGTAAAAAATGTTTTACTAGCATATGATAAAAGTTTTCAGATCAATAAACTTTTAGTCGGTTATAGATGAATACTATTGCACGCTACACCTAAATTAGCTTGTAAAAGGGTCATGACGACAACTAATGTATTGTTTATATTTTAATATGGTATCAATTTGTCTATATTACAATAGCAAGTCTAAGAAACAAATCCATTGATTGCTTTCGTTTATATTTTTAAGTTTCATTTTTCTCCCGGCAAAAAACACGAGCCTAAAAAACATTTGCGATCCGGACCACCATATTATGCTGAACAAACCCGTTTAACTCGGTTCGGTCCGGCCAGAACCGTATGTAAATAGTCCGGTTCTCGATTCTTTATATAAACCACCTATCGGTTTCGGTCCGGTTCGGTTCGGTTCCGACCCGTTGCTCACCCCTAAATTCAACAGACGCATACATCTCCTTTATTTTCTTAAAACAGTGAATTTGAAATGAATGTAATTCCAACATAAAGGCAAAGCAATTACATTGTTTCTATGATAATCAGATCAACATCCAACTATATGTCATTCATTTAGTTCAATTATGTGGGTCGTCCGGATACAAATACATGATTTATAACAAACAAATTTATCCAGAAAAAAATTAAAACAAAATTGACTACTGTAGTGCGAAGCCAGTTCTCTCGCAGACGTTTGAGATGTAACTGAACTATTTCCCTTTCCTCTTGGATTTCTTACCATGAGAAGGCAACTCGAGTTGTTTTGATTTCATTTTAATCGACTTTAGTAACAATGATATCTCGTGCTTGTCTTTCTTTGAATCCCCTTTGCCATCTGCTTGGGGAGCTGAAGCTGCTGCTATAGGTAAGTCGTTATGCTGCCCTTTAGTCTCATCCACATCACCCTTACTCTGCTTGTGTGCCACCTGACGCACATAAGCCGCACTCCTGCAGATCAGTACATTGGTACATAAGCCAAACATCAATAAATCATCACCCCACAGCCAAAATAAGAACAGCAACATAAAAAAAGGAGCCTTCACAAGGAATAAGAAGATACCTTTTGAATCGAGGATCTGTGGGGTCCAGAGCAAACTCAGGTCTAGTAAAGAGGGAAGAAAACCGTGGATCCTCATAATCAACAGTCGGTATCTTTTCCTCATCGATGCTATCTTTTTTCCCTTTAGATTTTTTACGTTTCAGATTATATCCTTTCACATTATTGGCATCCCCACCTTCATCTGTGGCAAGTAACAATTCAAGTTCTGCTCTAGTGGCTTCACCATCTTCACCTTCAGATTTTTGAGCTTTTTTATCCCGGGACACTTTTTTCTTTTGTGTGGTTTCTCCAGCAAAGAAATCACCCGGTTCTTCAACGTGTTCATTGTCAGAACCAGCACTCTCATCATCATCTGAGGAGTTCTTGGATCTATTCTTCCTAGCTTTCTTTTTCTCTTTCCTCTTACGAAGATATGCATCCCAAACTGTTTCTGATTTTTTATCTTTCTTTTCTAGAATTTTCTTGCTAAGATCCTCTAAACCAGTGTTGAAAGTCACCTCCATGTCCATTTTTTCATCATCATCGTCTTCATCTTCATCTGAACCATCCCCAGACTGAAGGAGAGCACGGTATGCATCTGTTTTTTGTCTTTTTTTATCACCACCATCAGCAATATTCTCATCTTCTTCACTTTCACTCTCACTCGAAGCAATAAACTCCTTCAATTCATCATCCTTAGCGTACTTGGATTCCTTCATAAATATAAAACAATATCATAAATTCATAACACACATCAAATAGCAAAAGAAATAGACTATTATTGTAATAATATAGTTTTGTATCCATATTTAACATGCTAACTATTTTAAACTTCAAAACGTAAAAGAGTATTAAACATGTTTTACATACCTCATCAACGTTGATTATCCTTTTAAGCTTCTTGGAGCGCTGGGGTTCGTTTTCATCCCAGGTAAGATCAATTTTACTGAGTTGCAATGCTCGAGTCTGAAAGTCTATGCCTTCATAATTTGCTGGAGCCTGAAACAAAAGAGAAAATAAAACAGTTATTTGAGAAGCCTGATAAACTCCTTGGAACATTCATAATCATATGCAACAAAAAGGTACCTCGGTAGCAACATCACGTGGAGAATGTTTAAATTCCATAGAATCCGGAATAAACCTCAAATCTAGTTTATGATGATCTTTCAAACTCGATACCATCACAGCTTTTGTAAATATAATCAGCTGTAGCAATTGAATCGCATATCACCACTGCAAAATAGTACCTGATGCAAAAATAAGCAATGACAAGTTGAAAAAAAGTGATTAAAAACCACTGATGTTAGATGATAATAGTTGTTTTGTAAAACAACTCATTAATTAAGAATCAATTACCTTAATCTACTTAGCTCATCAAACAAAATCCAACTGGACCACGCACTGCCTCCTCTTCCATACGCTTGAGTCCAAACTCAGAGGGATATACAGAAACTGATAAAATCTGGCCTGTTTTTGGCAGAAATGAGCTTAACACAACAAACAAGTCAACTGCCTGCATAAAAAACACAAAATATGATGTTTAAGGACTGCACAAATGTACATAGGCCAATTGTTGCAAGAAAAAAGGACGATACATGTATAAAGGGACTCCAAAGGACCAAGGAAACAGAATTGAATTGATAAAACATATCCAATATGTTACACCAAAACTGAGATTGCAATACTGCATAACACAAGTCAAAAACAATATAATAGCATAAAAATAATCAAATAGTCAAACTCAAGCTTACGGGAACTACTTACACAAAAACTGACCATAAAGAAAGATAGATACAGCCATAGAGGAAATGAAAGAAAAATATCAAGAACTACACCAACATGACAGTTATGATTGAACAAAACAGTTTCAAGACAATCAGTCACCTAAACGCATGTTCATGACTTCATGTACTTCGAATTTCAAGTGTTTTGAATCAGTAGACTGAAACTAGAATCCACAATTGATGTTTGAAATCGAATTGTTAATCCAATTCTATATTTCATGAAATATTGTTTTGTTTACACTGACATATTCTACTAAAACGTCGCATGTAGCCTAAATTCCTGTTTTCAAAGTGGTTATTCGTCATTCTAGTGAGAGCTAAGAACACTTGACAAACTATCAATCACACTAAGTGACTTGTCCCTGTGGCACCCTAGTGATCCTGAATAAACATTAAACAGCTCATGACGCGTGCTAATAGTTAAGATAAAATACGAAGAATCTAACTCACCTGAACTTGATTCCAATCCAAATTAACAACAGCAAGCCTGTGAGTTTCTTTGTCAATTTCAGGTACATTCTCCTCCTGCTATCTCAATTCAAGTTCAAACATTTTAATACAAATCATAGAATAAACAAGCATAATTGTCCACTGAAACAGTAATCTAACGAATTGAATTCACCTGCAAAGCATTGGTTTCTTCCTCCAGATAAGCTTCATCATCTTCATCTGTATCCGTTGAAGTATAATCATCCATAACATCTTCTCCACCTTCTTCATCTCCGGTTGATTCTGACTCGGATTCCGATTCCGATTCAGACGAGGGTTTGGATAACTTACCCCTAACATTCTTCAACTTTTTAGCATCATCACTCTCATATTTTGCTTTCTCTTCGTCGGATTCCACATCATCATCGTCATCATCACCCGACTCCTCTCGGAGCTTCTTCTGTTTCTCTTCTGCATCATCGATCCGATAGTAATGCTTAAAAACACTATGAGACGAAACGGCATCCTTTTTAGCTTTGCCTCGTTTATCGACACGAGCAGATGAAGTGGAGAAATTCTTATCAGTAAACATACGACTGAAACGAGAATCAATCGCCACCTTGTTTTTATGCTTCGGAACATCCTGAAACCTAGGGTCCTTTTGCGACAACGCGAATCGCTCGTCTGTAATCACTTTGTTACCGGCGACCTCCGCCGCCGTGTTGGCATCTGTAAGTTTCTTCGCCGCCTTATTCTTCTTGTTTTTGGAACCCATCGAATAAATGATTCAGACCGCCGGAAATCGAAATCTCCGACCAGTAGACAACAATAGAAGGGGGATGAAGGTTTTAGGATCGACTCCTAAACATAACCCTACATTTAACGGGTCGACATGAACAGAAAACGGGTTACAGTTCAAGACCTTTGGATTTGAGACTCGGATTTCTAAAATTTAAAAGTAGCCCAAGCCCAACAAGGCCCGGCCGGATGAACCTTTTTGCAACTAAAGGGACAAAAAGTCCGCTTTGGAAAACACGGCCCGATCCGGCCTGATTGTCAAACCGGTTTCCTCTAACTCGATTCCAACCCTTAGGTTTGAGATCGTTTTTAACTTTATTTGATGAAACCAGTTTCATCTAACTATAACCCGAACTGAACTGGTTTCAACCGATTTAAACTCGGTAATTTCCCTCACTCATAGCGGTTTTAACCGAACTGGGTTGAAAAAAAAACGATTTTGACTTTTGTTGGCTCAACTCGAACGGTTTTCAACCGATTTGTACATCATTTTTTTGCAACTATGAAATATGGATAACAAAAAAGCTCAAACACTACGGGAAAACATCTAGGATGAAAAGCTCAAACATTACAGGAAAACATCTAGGATGAATATTCGGATATGCAATTTATAAAATATACTTTCTAGAAAAAAATAGCACGCAAGTCGAAAGACCAACGGGGATAAACAAACTCTTGTTCTCCCATTGTATCTAATTAACTACGAGTATAGATTAAAAAACCGCATATTTTGATCTCGTATATTTGTTCATAAACAAGTTACGTTCATAGGTTAGATCGAAAATAAAATTAGATCGGTATATAAACAAATGATACGACTAGTATATATAATTAGAAAAGCTAATATTGTTAAAGTTAAAGTTAAACGAAAAATCAATAATAATAATATATGTTTAGAAACGTAACTAGTTGTTCCCCACCGCGCGTTGCGGCGGGGAACTCCTCTTCTTTTGAGTTGAGATTGTTTTGTATCATTCATATGTTTACGGAGGAAGTCTTATGGTCTTTTAAAGTGCCATGATCAAACTTGTTGTTATTGAGCAACTGCGGATAAAAATATAGGCTATCATTTTAGAAAGAAATAGTAAAACAAAACCGAGCTTTACGGCACATTTATATCATACATTTAAAAATTAGAATCGTTGTCCTAATACTCATTCAATGCAAAAACTTAAGGATGTTGGCTCATATCCTTAAGCAATCAGGCCATTAAAACTAAACTCTTATACTTTGTCCTGTTCAACTGAGTAAGCCATCAATAATAATATTAGCCCTTGTCCCTTTACAATAAGATATTTTATAATGACTACTAGGACGTGAATTTAATCAACCTATTATTGCTCATTATCTGTTTCTCCAACTTTTAATCTCAGTTAGAACAGAACAAACACATTTGTTTGGTAAGAGATTACTAAAAGGTTTGTAAGATGCAAATTTACCAAACATCCATTATTACATGATACATTGTCACAGGCAACACAATATTTTACATATCAATGCCTCTACAAGTTGTACCATTGATTCTATGTAGCATACCGAGAAATAAATTTAATTAAGGGGTATCATGCCATTTCTATTAGAAGTAAAAGAAATGTTTGATTATAAGATGAGGTTTATAGCAAACAGAATCCAACTTTAATAACGGTTATGTACATACAAGAATTACAATAACTAAAATGTTGTTGCCTTGATGTTGCAATCAAAAACCCGTTAAATCAAACACAATTGAGTCATAAAAGCATGTCATTTTGAATAGACCTATCATGCCTATAAAAAGGGTATACCAAATTTTACCTGAAAGCACCGCGATCAACTTCCTATCAAAGTCAAATCCACGTGAGGTATAAGTACACAACCCAAAATCTGCCAAAATTCACATCTGTGGGGATTTAGTTATTAGGGTTTTCATCAAATCTGAATATGAAATGATTGAGTGTGTATACATGTAATGATAAGAAAAAATAAGACAGTGAGTGATAATTAACATGCTGTTGACCAATTTGTTTGTTTGAAATCTACCTTGCTTCTGCAGCAGATGAATTTCTGCGTAAAAAAGTGAGATTTCTCTCAACTAAGAGGACAAAATGATTGGCTCATGGTTCTTCATCGCCATTACCATCTTCTACCATCTCTAAAGAGGGAGATGAAACCCCAAGAACAGGGATTGGATTTGTACCTTGGCATAGCAGTAAGTACAGTTACCTCTATCTACGCAGACCTTCGTCATCCGGTCACCGTCATCACATCGCATCGGTGGAGATGAACACGCGACTCTCGCCTTCTCCACCGTGAAACCGGAAAGAGTAGACCGGTGGCAACCGACGACAACCTCCAGCAGAGCTCCACTCGATCCCCACAAACCCACTTTCTCTATCCAAAAGACACAAAGACACCATTATAAATACAGTTTGAGGGGCAAACTGCAAAACCGACAAAAAGCCAGTGGCCAAAAGATAAAACCCTGCATACAGGCTATTCCTTCCTACTGGTTTTTAAATATTTAGGGTAATTAGTTGTTTTTAAATTGAAAAGATAAAATAATTGAGTACAAGAAGTTTGAAATGCCTAAAGATCTATTATTGAGAATTTGACACCTTTGTTTCCTTCTTTTCCTCTTTTAATAACCTTCGAGTTCTTTCCATTAATCTAATTTATTTAGAATTTTATTTTCGGAGTAAATAATTTTAACTACGTATACGAAGGACATGAGTTCATTTTTATTATTATTAATAATATATACGATAATAATAACGACAATCACGTTATTGATGGAAAAATGCAGTAGTGTACACAATTCGAATATAAGTAGCATAATATACATTAATTGAAACCAATTCAAAATTGTAGTCTTAAGAAGGAACTAAAAGATAACTTGTTTTCACTTGAATTTCGGAACCACAAAAATTCTTCATTGTTGTATTTTTGTTTGTACAATAAAAAAAAAAAAGGTTGAGTGGTGGTTGAGGATTTCTGTTCACAGAAGGTCCATAATACAAATTTCACGGCTCTCCATAGACTAATGTGCCTGTCTAGGGGTGTTTAAAAAATTCGATATCCGAAAATATCCGAAAGCCGTATCCGAATCCGAATAAATCGATCCGAATCCGTATTCACATATTCGGATCGGGATCTCATCCGAATCCGAATTCCTTATTCGAATTTCAGATCGGATTTCGGATTTCATAGTTTTTTATTCGGGTCATTCGGATTATTCGGATATCCAATTAATCCAAATAAGAATTCAATTATTTTTTTAGCCTAATATTCATTACTCAACTACCTATTATGTTTTCAACTCAATACTAAAAAATCTTGACACGTTCTAGTACTCTAATCCTAAACAGTTATATAATATTCGATTGTTGTTTTAAATTAAATATTCTAATATTCATGTTTTATACAATTACCTATTATATTTTAGTTTTGAATTTTTGTACAAGTCAAATTTGTATTTTTTGATTTTACATATTTTATTGTGATTTCAAACTTATAAAATGTTAAGAAAAAAATAGAAAATAAACAAAATAGAAACAAAAAATAGAAAAAAATGTTATTTGGCTTATTCGGATTATTCGGATATATCCGAATCCGATCCGAATTGAATTCGGATAGATGAGGGGTAATTTAGTCTTTTTAACAATAATTTTAATTGGAAAACTAACGGTGTCAGTCATCCGTACTCAAATGGAAATAAAAATAAAACGACAAAGACTCGAATGAAAATAAAATGAAACGTCAGGGGGCGGATGACAATTTTGAGACTGCAGGGATGCAAGTGGTTAAAATGCGCAAACGTAAGGGATGCAAATGGTAATTTACTCAAATATTATATTTTTTGGTTTTTCAAGCATCTTTGAGAAGAGCTTAGCCTTCATTTATGAATATGTAGTGCGTTGAGTTGAAGACCATACTGTTGGGAACGGTCTGCCCAAGACACATATTGAATTGATGTGGCTAGTACGTTATGATCCAAGTCGGGTCATACCAATAACAAGTTAGACAAACATCTACAATATTTATTTTATGATATGATCATGTAAATAAATATTGACAATTAAAGTATTTAGAAATTGGGTTTCTAAATATTTGCACTTGTGTTGTGAATAAATTATATGGATAATTTATTCTAGAGAGAGAGTATTCTATATTGTTATTCAAATGGTTGAACAACAATATAAGTCTTTTGTTCATATTTCTTAATTACTCATTCGTATTTACTAATGCGGATGTGCTTTTGAGGAAATGCGGATGAATGTTCCTCATCCGCATTTACTAATGCGGATGTGTATTTGTGGAAATGCTGAAGGAATTTCTTCATCCGCATTTACTAATGCGGATGAGAAATGCGGATGAGCATTTGAGGAAATGCTGATTAAACTGATCGTTCGCATTTACTAATACGGATGTGCATTTGGGGAAATGCTGATGAAGCTGTTCGTCCGCATTGACTAATGCGGATGTGCATTTGTGAAAATGCTGATGGAACTACCCATCCGTATTTACAAATGCGATGTATATTTGGGAAATGCGGATGAAATTTCTTCATCCGCATTTACAAATGCGGTAGGAGGTTATTCATCCGCATTTACTAATGCGGATGAATGTTTGAGAAATGCGGATGGGTTAAGGGGCTGGGCCCCGCCCACTTTTCTCTCCCTCCTCGTCTGAAATTCAGTTTCACAAGACATGCAATATATGATTGCAATCAATCACTCTCTCTGATAACTTACAACACACACAAAAAGTGCACGTCCGTTTTCCTGTTGGTTTTCTCTCGATCGGTCGAAGAAAACAGTGAACAGAATTTTGTTCTGGTGTGAAAATCCTAGCAACCGGGTGTTTATTGGAAGCTTAGGGTAGACAAGCTTGAGGCCTCCTTCTTTGGAAGCTGCTATTCAATGATTATCTTCCTCTAATCCATTCGAGAGGTAGTTTTCTAAACACCCTTTGGTTGTTTGTAAGCATGTTTTTTATATAACGATTCATTATGGGTTTTTAACAGATATATAAAATGGTTTATATATATTAACTGTAATAAGTTTTTCAATCCTAATTCCGCTGCGTTTTTCATTTTATTTAGATAAAATGACTCTGATAAACTTGTTCAAACCCCAACAATGGCATCAAGAGCCGGTTATATGTATACATGCTTCAACATGACTGAAATCTCAGTTTCTTGCTATTGATTCATAATAGACCAAGAATTCTGGTCAATGTTTCCACTAAATTTTTCAAGATTTTATTTTACATGCATATTGTAATCTTGAAAATTTTAATCATTTGGATGGTTTAGTTGTTTGGACATGAATCATGATATTCGGTTTGTTTATACATTAACCAAAAATCAATGGTTCAAGGGGAAGCTCTCGGGTTTTTGCTTACATATTTGGATATGTATTTTGATGTTCATAACCTAGCCGAGACCTTGTGTTTGGATGTGTTGTGATTTGTATTTGATTATTCAAAGGGTTATAATAATTAAATGTATTTGTTCTTCCTTTTAGGTATATAATTTATTTATTTTTTATTTGGTATGTAAAATAAATAGGTTAGTTGCATTTTACTTTTACTAGAAAAATGTATATAGTATATATTTTTTATAAAAGAAGATGCAACAAGATGTATTTCGTTTGGGCCAATTTTATGCCAAAGGGCTTTATAGCTCTTAATGGGATTCAAGCCCAATAACCGAAAACATATTTAAAGGCCCAAAGGAGTTTGGAGCAGAAATTTAACCTCATTTGGAAGCCCAAATCGAATGGAAGAATAACAACACAAAGTGGACGCTTGAAGCATTTGGCTGCTGGATCAAGTGGGGGTTCACTGACACAAGTGTCGTGTCATTTTACCCTTAGGAAGGACCTAATTAACTCACTTGTTCCGGTCAACAAGTGATGTTAAATTAGTTGTCTATGGTTATAAACTTGTTGTTGTATGTGTTGCTTGTGTGGTTGATTTAATCTTATTATTTATGCGATATTTGTATATGCACTGTTAAACAATTTAAAATCAACAACAAGCTTCAAATGGTTCTTTTGGAAACATTAACATGGGTAATAAAATGGTTTTTTTAAAAGTTAATGTTTTCGTAATAAAATTGGGTTTTATTAAAAAAGCCTTGAAAATGGGTTTCACCAATGTACCACGCATTTGAATGCATACAAATATAAGGTACAAAATGTTATCATAACTAGAATTAATGGAAACAAAATCCCTTTTAAAAAACTTTAACATCATCTTTTTATACAACACTCAAATCATTTGGGAATTTTTTGTGGGATAAGGTCACCTAACCACATTTAAGGAACTTGTGTATTTGAGGTGGGGTTAACATATTTGTGGGATAAAGGTCACCTAACCACTTGTATGTGTATACTCACACGTGTGTGTAAGTAGGACGACTTGAGTTGGAAACCATGTGAATAGGGTCACCGAAGCATGACGTACAATGGTGTTGATGGGATTAAACATGCCAACTAAACATAAAGATGTTTAACCGATCCCATAAAACTAGAAGTTGCAAAGGGTTGCAATTGTCAAATATTGACTACCTTGTTAATTTAAATAATGGGATAAAGGTCACCTAACCATTATTTAAACGTAACGTTGGATTCTAGATTTTAATTATTAATTGCTTATGAGACATGAAAGGGTATTAATAATTAAAATTTCTTTTTGTAAATACTAAAATTGAACTTTGTTAATATTGTAGTAATGGCCGCTAACAAAACAACGCTACCTCCCCGACCGTCCATAACCTGTCACTAATAACTATCCTGGAAAAGGATCGTCTCAACCACAATAATTTCATGGATTGGTTTTGAAACTTGAGAATTGTTCTCAAGCAAGAAAATAAATCATATGTGTTGGATGATCCTATTCCAGATGAACCCAACATTGATGATGTTGATGCCTACGACGATTGGGTTAAGCACATTGAGGATTCTATGCAAGTTTCTTGCCTCATGTTGGAAACCATGATTCTCAAGCTTCAAAAGGATTTTGAGCATCATGGGGCATACGACATGATTACCCAGTTAAAGGAAATGTTCCTTTAACAAGCGAGGGTAGAGCGCTTCAAAACGGTTCGAGCGCTTCATGCATGTCGAATGGAAGAAACCCAATCGGTGTCATCTTATGTGATGAAGATGAAAAGCCATATTGATCGTCTCGAAAGGCTGAATTGTCCCGTCTCAAAAGAGTTGGCCACGGATTTGATCCTCAATGGTCTAACCAAGAAGTTTGAGATGTTTATTATGAATTATAACATTAATGGATGGGACAAGAGCATTGGGGAACTTCCTGCAATGCTCAAAACAGTCGAAGCAGGGATGGGTAAAAGGGTTTTACCGGTTCTCACGATCAATGAGGGTGGCAACAAGAAAATGCATCACCCCGAACCCAAGGCAAATGTTGCCAAAGGCAAGGGATACGTCAAAGGGAAGGGTAAAGGAAGGACTAAAGTGGGACCACCAAAACCGAAGCTCAAGAAGCCAAAGGTTACGGCGAACGATCCATGCTTTGAGTGTGGTGATATAGGACATTGGAAGAGGAATTGTCCAATCTATCTCAATGAGTTGAGAAATAAGAGGGATGCTGGGCAGATCTCAGGTACAACTTTCATGATCATATTGAACTTAATGTTTTTTTCAAACACATGGGTATTGGATACCGGATGTGGAACTCATATTTGCAATCTGTTGCAGGATTTCAAAAAAAAATAAGCATTTTAAGAAGGGTGATACTAGTCTCTACATGGGCAACGGAGCAAAAGTTGATGTCGAAACCCAAGGAGACTATATCTTAAAGCTTCCAAGTGGTTTGGAAGTTATTTTGAAGAATAGTTTGTATGCTCCTAGTTTGACTAGGAATATAATTTTTGTTTCCCTTCTGAAACAATATGGTTATATATTAAAGTTTGTAAACGATGGTATTTGTGTTTTTATGGATAATATACATTATTTTAAGGTTGTGCCTTCTAATGGTATTTATGAATTGGTTTATGATGACTCATCCTTTAATAACTTGTTATAGCAATCAAGCACCAAGAAACTTAAAATGGGTTTAAGTAAATTATATCTTTGGTATTGCCTTCTTGGTCACATAAACAAGAATCGCATTCAAACACTTCAAAAGAATGTCTTTTGGAAGCAAATGAAGAGGGTTCATTTGATAAGTGTGAATCTTGTTTACAAGGAAAGATGACCAATGAACCCTTTAGTGGCACTAACGAAAGGGCAAAAGATTTATTAGGAATCATACATTCGGATGTATGTGGTCCTTTTAAAGCAATGACAAGGAATGGTGAAAGATACTTCATTACCTTCATCGACGATTATAGTCGCTATGGTTATGTGTACTTGTTGAGACATAAAGATGAAGCTTTTGAAATGTTCAAAATCTTCAAGAATGAAGTAGAGAATCAACTCAACAAAAAAATCAAAGTTCTTCGTTCGGATAGAGAAGGTGAATACCTTAGTGATGCCTTTCAAGATCATCTCAGGAGTTGTGGGATTCTCTTACAACTTGCTCCACCCGGAACACCACAACATAATGATATGTCTGAGAGGAGAAACCGAACCCTATTGGATATGGTTCGATCTATGATGGCTAGAAACACACTACCTCTGTCATTTTGGGGTTTCGCATTGCTCTCCGCGGCCGGTATTTTGAATATGGCCCCAACCAAGAAAGTGGATAAGACACCTTTTGAAATATCGTATGAAAGAGTTCATCATTATCATATTTAAAAGTGTGAGGTTGTGAAGCTTATGTTAAGCAGAACACCCTAAACAAGTTAGAAAGCCAATTCACTAAGTGTATCTTTGTAGGATATCCTAAAGACTCCATGGGATATTACTTCTACAATCCAACAGAGCAAAAGTATTTATTGCTCGAAAGGCTGAGTTCTTGGAAACTAAGTTCCTTATGGAAGGAACTACCGATAGAACAGTGGAACTTGATGAGGATCGAGAACCACAAGCCGATACACATTTGGTTGATATTAGCAATCAACAAGAGGTTGTTGATAATGATCAAGTGGTTGATCAATAACACAAAACGTTCGCAGATCTAGTAGAACTAGCTATCCACCCAAAAGATATGGATTTTTCATGAATGGATGCTATGTAGTTGACTCGGATGAACCAACTACGTACAATGATGCAATGTCTAATTCGGATTTTGACAAGTGTCTTGAAGACATGAACGTAGAGATTCAGTCCATGTATGACAACCAAGTATGGGAATTGGTTGTGCCACCACTTAACTCCAAACCGGTTGGATGTAAGTGGGTTTTCAAGAAGAAAACCGATATGCATGGAAACTTAGATACTTATAAAGAAAGACTTGTAGCAAAAGGTTTTACTCGGACTCAAGGGATTGATTATGTTGAGACATTCTCACATGGGGCAATGCTAAAGTCAATTAGGACATTATTTACCATAGCTGCATATTATGACTTTGAGATTTGGCAAATGGATGTCAAAACTGCTTTCCTTGATGGACATCTCGAAGAGAATGTCTATATGGTTCAGCCCGATGGTTTTGTCGATCCACAGCATCCTAATAAAGTATACAAGTTAAAGAAATCAATCTATGGATTGAAACAAGCATTGAGAAGTTGGAATCAACGTTTTGATGAAGAAATCAAAAAGTTTGGATTCATCAAGAACGCTGATGAAGCTTGTGTGTATAAGAAGGCTAGTGGGAGCATCATCACATTCTTAGTATTGTATGTTGATGATATATTACTATTTGGAAATGACATTCCAACCATGGAAGGTGTTAAAACCTGGCTTGGAAGTTGTTTTCCATCAAAGATCTTGTTGAAGCCGCCTATATTTTAGGAATAAAGATCTATAAGGATAGATCAAGGCGGTTGATAGGTTTAAACCAAAGTGCATACATTGATAAAATCTTGAAAAGGTTCAAGATGGAGAACTCTAAGAAAGGTTTGGTACCTATTCAAAGAGGGATAATATTGAGTGCATCTCAATATCCAAGCTCAAAGGATGAGCAAGAAAGGATGAAGGAAATCCCATATGCATCTGCTATAGGATCCATCATGTATGCAATGATATGCACTAGACCGGATGTGTCATGCGCTTTAAGCATGACAAGCAGATATCAGTAGAATCCAGGAAATAGTCATTGGATGCCTGTAAGAGTATATTGAAATACCTTAGGAGGACTAAGGATATGTTTCTAATATACGGATCTGGTGAAGAGGAATTCGTTGTAAAGGGTTACACGGATGCGAGTTTCCAAACTGATCGAAATGATTCTCGATCATAATCGGGGTATGTCTTCATTATGAATGGAGGGGCAGTGTCCTGGAAGAGTTCAAAGCAGGATGTGGTAGCATTGTCCACTACAGAGTCGGAATACATCGCCGCTTCATTGGCAGCACAAGAAGCTGCATGGTAAAGAAATTCATTGCCGATCTAGGGGTAGTCTCTACCATTCAAGATCCCCTAGAGATCTTTTATGACAACGAGGGTGCGATTGCTCAAATCAAGGAACCCCGTGCACATCAAAAGACAAGACACATTGAGCGGAGATTCAACTACATAAGGGATGAAGTTGAAAAGTGAAAGATATGTATTCGCAAAGTTCACACCGATCAAAATATTGTGGATCCACTCACGAAGCTCCTTGAAAGGCCAAAGCATGAGAGTCATACTTGTGCCTTAGGACTTCGATATTCTAGTGATTGAATTTGATCTATTTAGTATTTAAACAACGGAACAATTGTTATTTTGACTCATATATATATATATATATATAATTCTGATACTATGAGTTATGTTCCATTTTAGCATGTTTAGATCCATGAATATGTTTATTATTCTAAATGTCATAGTCAATCATATTTGTTGGAACAAATATGAAGGTAAGACTATTGGAACTTGGATTGGTGGATATTCATAAGGTATGAATATAGAGCAAAAGGTTGCTACCAAAGTTCATAGATATTTGTGGGATACAAATATTAGACTGACCCGCTCTCAATGTTATTGCATGGAATTATGTAATTGATCATAAGTAAATTTGAGTAAAGACGAATATCATAGTATCCTCTGACCTGAGATACATATTGGGTTTTGATATTCACCAAATATTATACTTGATCTAGTTCTTCGCTGTTCTGAAATATAGACAGTACACAAGGCTAGTTTCAGGTATGATGATACAAGGTGATTGTGAGAAACGTATGTAGTCAAGGTGGATTTGTTTATCCTATTCGTTGAGAGTAAGATGTCTAAGGCCTGATAAGTTAAATCAACAGGGAATGATCATTTTGTGTCTCTGAATTTAACATGACATCTGTAACAAAAGAATAAATGATGATTCACCTAAATCATTTTCAAGTAAGGGACTTGAAGAAGATGATGTCATGAATGAATGGCACTTCGTCATGCGTATTAGGAGTAGTAAACCGTTGTTAGGGGTATTTACTACTTGCATCAATCATCTATGTATCTTGTGCAAGTGGATATTGTTGGGAACGGTCTGCCAAGACACATATTGAAATGATATGGCTAGTACGTTATGATCCAAGTCGGGTCATACCCAATAACAAGTTAAACAAACACCTACAATATTTATTTTATGATATGATCATGTAATAAATATTAACACTTAAAGTATTTAGAAATTAGGTTTCTAATATTTGCACTTGTGTTGTGAATAAATTATATGGATAATTTTTTCTAGAGAGAGAGTATTCTATATTGTTATTCAAATGGTTGAACAACAATATAAGTCTTTTGTCCGTATTTCTTAATTACTCATCCGCATTTACTAATGCGGATGTGCTTTTGAAAAATGCGAATGAATGTTCCTCATCCGCATTTACTAATGCGGATGTGCATTGTGGAAATGCTGAAGGAATTTCTTCATCCGCATGTACTAATACGGATGAGCATTTGAGGAAATGCTGATGAAATGATCGTCCGCATTTACTAATGCGGATGTGTATTTGGGGAAAAGCTGATGAAACTGTTCGTCCGCATTGACTAATGCGGATGTGCATTTGTGGAAAGGCTGATGGAACTATTCATCCGCATTTAGAAATGCGGATGTACATTTGGAAAATAGGGATGAAATTTCTTCATTCGCATTTACAAATGCGGTAGGAGGTTATTCATCCGCATTTACTAATGCGGATGAATGTTTGAGAAATGCGCATGGGTTAAGGGCTGGGCCCCTCCCACTGTTCTCTCTCACCTCTTCTGAAATTTAGTTTCACAGGACATGCAATATATGATTGCAATCAACCACTCTCTCTGATAACTTACAACACACAAAAAATGCATGTTCGTTTTCCTGTGGTTTTCTCTCGATTGGTCGAAGAAACAGTGAACAGAAAATTCGTTCTAGTGTGAAAATCCTAGCAACGAGTGTTTGTTGGAAGCTTGGGATAGAAAAGCTTGAGGCCTCCTTCTTGGAAGCTGCCATTCACTGATTATCTTCATCTAACCCATTCGAGGGGTAGTTTTCTAAACACTCTTTGGTTGTTTGTAAGCATGTTTTTCATATAACGATCTATTACGGGTTTTAACATATATATAAAATGATTTATATATATTAACTGTAACAAGTTTTTCAATCCTAATTCGCTGTGTTTTTCATTTTATATAAAATAAATTGACTCTGATAAACTTGTTCAAACCTCAACACATACATCAATGTTATTAATACCGGACCGGACCACAACTCAAACATGAAACCACACACACCATTATATTGTTCGGTTGAGGCTTATGAATCACTTTCATTAAGCTGCTTGGTTTCGGCAGAAAGCATGTTCCATAATTGGGTCAACTTTTCTTGAACCATAGAAATTGAGTTCTCCACTAATGATTTCCCCCCACAACCCAAAACTAGTTATCGCCTCACTTAGGGCTGCAAACTAACTAAACGTTCAACGAACAGTTCATGAACTATTCGGCGGAAAGTTCGTTTAGTAAATGAACGGATACGAACAGAAAATTTTGTTCGTTAGTTAAACGGACGAACATGAACACAAGCCGTGTTCGTTCATTTATGTTTGTGAACGTTCGATAATGTGTTCGTTTATGTTCATTAATGTTCGTTCGTGACATTCGATAATGTGTTCGTTTATATTCGTTAATGTGTTCGATTATGTTCTTAATTTTGTGTTAGTTATTTTTATGACAATTTTGTCAAGTGTTTTGGATATTTATGTTACGTGTTATTTATTTTTGGTAAATTTTATGATGAAAAATGCTAATTTTATTCTAGAATAAATATGTAATCATATGTATCCATTTGTGTTCATATACTTCTTTGTGTTCATCATGTTCATGAAATTTGTTTGTTTTAATTTGATTTTGTTTGTGTGGTTTGTGTTGTTCGGTAAATATTATGAACAATTCATGAACATGTTTATTTTCTTAATGAACAAACACGAACAAGAAAATCCGTTTCGTTAAGTATTCGTGAACAAGTTTATTTCTTAATGAACGAACACGAACAAGGTCTTGTTCGTATTCGTTCGGTTCGTTTGCAGCCCTAGTGCCCTCGCTAGTAGTAGGAAATATAAGAATCTCACATACACATTCACATTAACATTCGATTACATACTTGATACTCCACATACTACTTAAATTCAAAGTTCGAATCTTCTATGATTATATTTTATAGATTGTTCGAGTTGTTAAAAAAAGAGCTCGTAAAATTTTCACTTTGAAAATCAAAAGAACCCATTCAACCCTCCATTCTTTGTTCTTACAATTTCAATAAACATGTAAAAAATAAAAATATGAATAACTAAAATGATATAGGCATTAAAAAAGAATAACATTCTTAGATAACTATGTATATTAGTTTATATGCACATTTATATATATTTAAATGAAATCCATTATTATAGCTTTTATACATTAGAAATTGTTTAATAATTCTTTCGCAATAAATTCTTAAATAAATCTTTATATTTTCAAATATCTCAATAACATTTGAGACAACCAGACAAGTAGCATGTTTTTATAAACACTTTTTTAACGTTATCTTTTAATGCATCACATTGCTAAAGGAAAGAAAAAGACAAAAGAAAACTTGTGTCTTTAACACTACACCATAATTTTAGACATACGTTTATTTATACCATATTTCAGACATACGTTTTATTTAATTTACTTTGAAGAAAAACCATTTAACAGACCGTAAAGCTCATGCAAAAAGTTCGAAAAGCATAAAGTTCCAATCACGAGTGGCCAGTCCATTTCCAAAGCTCAAATTTCAAAATCTACAATAATACATAGGGCTGCAAACGAACTGAACGTTCAGCGAACAGTTCGTGAAACCGTTCGGCGGGAAGTTCGTTTATGTTTTCGTTCATGAACAAGAAATTCCGTTCGTTTAGTTAAACGAACGAACATGAACACAAGTCGCGTTCGTTCATTTATGTTCGTGAACGTTCGATAATGTGTTCGTTATCGTCCGTTCGTGAACGTTCGATAATGAGTTCGTTTATGTTCGTTAATGTGTTCATTTATATTATTAATTTTTTGTTATTTATTTTTATGATTATTATATCAAGTATTTTTTATATTTATATTAAGTACTTATTTATTTTTGATTGATTTTATGTAATGTTTGTAATAAAAATGTAAAATTTATTCTAAAATAAAGTTATAATCAATTGTATCCGTTTGTGTTTATGAGCTTTTTTGTGTTCGTCATGTTCATGAACTGTCGTTTGTGTTCGTTTGCTTTGTTTGTGTTCATTTGCGTTCGGTAAGGTTCGTGAACAGTTCATGAACATGTTCATTTCTAATGAACGAACACGAACAAAAAACTCGTTCGGTAAGTGTTCATGAACAGTTCATAAACACGTTTATTTCTTAACGAACGAACACGAACAAGGCCTTGTTCGTGTTCGTTCGGTTCGTTTGCAACCCTATAATACATACGTTCTTCTATACAATGTACAAGTCATTATTGCATTACTATATCTGTTTTGAGAAATAATAACTCTGGAAATTACCAAATGATCCCAGCTAAATAGCTCTTACTTTTGGTTTAGTCATGTCAATCATTGTATAAACAATTATATATTTCAATTATATAAATGTATAAAAAAGCTGCCAATTAAAGTAAAAATATGATGAGTTGTAAAAATATAACTGGCTTATTTAATGTACAAATATGCCTTTCATGAATCCCATGCAGCTTCATTGAAAGCTAGAAGGCTGTATTTTGAACTCTCTATTCATCTTCTCATTCTTCGCTTTTGGAACTTCATTAACTTCAAATTATTACCAAAACAGCCCTGATGCAGAATCAATCGTCCGGAAAGCGGTCATCAACGCGACAAAGCGTGACAAAACAGCCCCGGCTGGGCTCCTTCGGATGCACTTCCATGACTGTTTCATACGGGTATGACCGTTAACCGAGGATATATTAATATATGTTTCTGTTACAAAGTCATTGATCATTAGTTAGAAGTCTTACTTAACTCACTCTGTGTCGAATTTTGGTCATGAATTGAAGGGGTGTGATGGTTCGGTACTGTTAGACTCTAAGGGGAAAAACACATCTGAAAAAGATGGGCCGCCTAATGTTTCGCTGCACGCGTTTTATGTCATTGATAATGCGAAAAAAAGCTGTTGAATCTGTATGTCCTGGTGTCGTCTCGTGGTGATATCTTGGCTCTAGCTGCAAGGGATGCAGTTGTGGTGGTAAGCATGAAAATCATGTAAATGTTTGTATACAGAGGCGTTCACTGTCCGGTTGAACCAATCTTAGGTTTGGTTTCACGATTGATTTTTAGTTTTCCAAACCTATGGTTTGGAATAGTCCGTTAAAAATCGGATTGAACCGTTCACTTAATCATGTATAGTGAATTTGTTATCTTTACTTAAAGTTATCCATATGTGAATTAATATGTTATAATGTTACATAGTGCTAGAAGTTTTGGTTCAACTAAACTGGTGCCAAAAGTTATGTGTGTGGACCTGTCCCCATTTTGATTCTAATCATCCTTTAATGATGTACTAACAAAATGTTACACCTTTTTGATAATCTTTCCAGCCCAATAAACTCAAACCATAAAACACATTGCTAGTAACAATTGCTTTGGTTTAAGTTCAGTTTTTAATGGTTTAGTCTTGTTTAACAATAACTAAAAATACGTACCAACAGTTAGGCCTAAACGGTTTAAACAGACCATGAACACTCCTAATTTGTAATTGCAGTCAGGAGGACCATCTTGGGATGTGCCTAAAGGAAGGAAAGATGGAAGAATATCTAAGGCAAGTGAAACCATACAACTACCATTTCCTACCTTCAATATATCTCAGCTTCAACAAAGTTTCACTCAGAGAGGTCTGTCCTTAAAAGATCTAGCAGCACTCTCAGGTAATTTACTCTTAAATATATTCATATGGTTTATATGTGCAAGAAATCAGCTTTAGAATAATTATCGAGCTTATAGAGCTAGAAAATACTAAGTTTGCAAGAGAGATGTGAGAATGATGAGTAACAGATCAAAACAAACAATTATTGGTTACGGGTTAGATTACGTTAACTCTTAATCTTTTCTATAAATAGCTGGTACTTACGTGTTTAAAAATACATTTGAGTGACATTTGACCTGTTTGACACCTTGGTGCATAATAGGTGGGCATACTCTTGGGTTCTCGCATTGTTCGTCTTTCAACAACCGAATCCACAACTTCAACTCGACAACTGACATCGACCCATCACTCGACCATCATTTGCTGCAAGTTTAAGACATGTTTGCCCTGCCAGAAACAATGCAAAGAAAGCAGGAGTCACATTGGATCCTTCATCTTCTACTTTTGATAATACATATTACAAATTAATTTTCCAGCACAAAGTTTTATTTTCTTCGGATAATGCTTTGCTCACTTCCCCAAAGACAAAAGTTTGGTATCCAAGTTTGCTCGCTCAAAAGATGCTTTCGCGAAAGCATTCGTCAAATCTATGATCAAGATGAGTAGCATCACCGGCGGTCAGGAGATCCGAAAGGACTGCAGGGTTGTAAACTAAGCAAGTTGTTGACCATGAAGATTGTACACAATGTTTGTATTATCTTGAAATATAAATTTGTTGCTGTTCATGTAATGATCAAATATTAAATTAAGATATGAAGTTATTATCATGATCATCAAGGGAAAGAATAATAAGCAATTCAGCATGATTAACAAGCGTATTTAAAAGTTGACCCTTGTGACGTATATCTCAACTATTTGTTAAAGTGAATCGATTATAGAGAAGATTACTCGTATAATTATGGATTTATATTTGGACAAACCAAAATATTAATGACTGAGCTTGAACAAAGACAAATGTCACAATACCTATAATTTTTATCAACATCAGTGGCGAATCTTAAACAAATATATAAGAGGTGCAGAAAGTCACGGAGTTATAATTATTTTTTTCTTATCGAAGAACTCAACACGTATAAAATTTTCGAACAAAATCGTAAAGGGTTAGCAGCAAGGGCATTTGTGTCATTCCCAAATGGTAAGACAAAGATATAGGGAAAACATGGAGAGAGAAAGGGCTGAGATAGATACAAGTCGCTCTGTCTCTAACTGTGTGTGAACTTCAGCCTCCGCCGGTGCTACTGCTGTGTGTCTGTGTGAGAACGCCGATCAGATCCTCCGGTGATCCATCAAAGCGCAAATCATTTCAACTTAATCCCACACTACCATAGCATTATCGGTTTCATATTTCTTCCATTTCATTCTTATCTCATCGGTCATCGATTATTGATGGAAGTTTTCTTTTAAGCATTTTGGTTTATCTGCATACATCGTCAATTAATTGTGAGTTGAAACCCTAATATACTCGGGGGGGAAATTGGGAAAATTTTGAAGTTTGTTTGATTTTGGTCCAAACAAACCCTAATTATCGATGGCCGCTACGACTTTTCAATCCGACGATGGCGGCGTTGTCAAAAGTCCAACGTCACCGGAACATTCGCAATCTGTTTCACCTCCGTGGAGTTCGATTGTAAAGGGTCCGGTGGTAACGATATCAGATGCTGTTTCGTCGCCGCCTGTTTCTGTTGCCCCTTCAACGACGTTTTCATCGTCTATCGATGAGCAAACTGGTAACTTTACCTCAGATTTGGGTGCGAATCAACGGTGCCGGTGATAGTACGGATGATTCCGGTACTGACGGTCAGGCTTCTGACGGCGTCGGCGGAAGCAATGGTCAAAGAAAGCTGTGTGGAAGAAACCATCAAACGGCGTCATTGAGGCCGTTAGTCCTGTAATGGGGGCAGTTTCTTGGCCTGCTCTTGGAGAGATCGTAAGTCTTCACCTAAATCGTCTCGTCGGAGTCCTAAAAGCTCTTGCAGATGGACCATTGCCGACTGAATTACAAGTGGTACTGTCATAAACCTACAATTTATAATTATCCACAGATGTTTATGAATTAGATTATGTAATTGACATGCTATGATCCACCAATGCATGTTTGTTTAAGCTTGTACCTTTGTAATGCTTATGTTTTCTGAGCTAGTTACATATTCAATTGATAAGTGAATTGTGTACCCTATTATTGTGTGGAAATTTTAAATGAATCGAATACTAGGTGACTGGAAATACATACAGCATAGCCCTGAATCTTACTTCTTGTTTGTTGCATCGTAGGTACTGAGGAATTCATCATCTTCATCGCATAAACATACGACTGTTAATAACGCGCAACTACTTCTACACAAAACCATGCAGCACTGTCAAACATAGATCCACAAAGCGGGGTGGTGGGAGTTTTACTTCAAATGTGTCAGCTAATGGAGGGGTTTCTGGTAAACCGGGTACTAGTCCTGTGGAATCTTCTCCAAGAGACAACACACGTGTTGAATCACTAAAAGAAGGTTTTGGGTCACAATCACATAATGGTAATCAAAGAAATACATATAGAAGGAGCAATAGTGGACCACATTTACGTGGAGATGGTTCTTACCGTCATAGTTATGGTGGTAAGCGGGATCAAGATCGTGAATGGAATCAAACAGTAGAGGTTTAATGGCAGAGATACTCATGCGTATCTCAGAGAGGTCATCCTAGGGGTTATATACGACCCGCTATACATACCCCTCCTCCACTTATACCTCCACAAATGCCTCTACTGAGGCCTTTGGAAACAATATGATGTATCCTGGTGAGCGTTGCTATAATCACAGATTCACAATCTGATTTCATTTAACTTTTGACTTTGCATAATCTTTTTGTCTGTATGCAGATCTGCCATCTCCAGTGTTCTATTTTCAAGTGCACCACCTCCACCCGAGTCACTAAGAGGCGTGACGCCTCTTGTTGGACCGATTCCACCTCCCATGTACTTTGTACCAGATCCTATGTTGTATGCTAGGATAGTGAGTCAAATTGAATACTATTTCAGGTATATATCTTCTAAAAAATATATTTTATTGTTTATAGCATTCTTTTGTGGCTACTGAAAGATTTAACCGCTAGTACACCTCCTAATGCTTTATTACAGCAACGATAACTTAGTTAAGATATATACTTGCGAAAGAACATGGATGAACAGGGCTGGGTTCCTGTAAGCTTAATAGCAGGCTTCAAAAAAGTGAGTACTTCTGAAGCGCCTATTTTATTTCATGCACTTTCAAGTTGAAGATTGATATCAGTGTTTAGTGTTTACTGAATGCAACGCATGTGCATGAGTGCATCTTAAGCAATTAAACATAATGTAAGGACGGAGGTCTTATGTTCTATGTGAAAGTGTTACTTTATACCCATCCTGTATTGAATGTTTTGTATTCATATGCAAAATGTCTAGTGAAAAATAAGTGACTGAATGGAACTCTAATTATACCATAGATCAGTGTGTAGCATCTTTCCTAAATCCTCCTTTGTAAACACTTGTTATAACTTTTATTTTAGCTTGGGTTATGTTATTTACTAGGATCTTCTACCTAATGGGCGTAAATGAATGTTTAGTATATTATGTTGCTATTTAATCAAGAAAAATGAATTTGAACATAAGTTGGCTTTTCTGCCTGTAGAGATCCTTGAGTTTTCTGAGCTCACTCTTGTAACTTCAGCCCTACACTGTAGTGGTTTACATGTTACAAGAGCTATGATGTTAATCAAACCAGCAAACTACAATACAGCGTGTTCCCTCTTGTAAGCAAATTTACATGTAATTAGACATGTGGCGATTCCATATTATTCTATTCTCTTCAAAGCTTCAGCTTTCCTTTATCCTTACAATAATAGGCTGTTAGGCTGCTTCTGTGTTGTATTTAAAATATTTTGTTTCTTCCTTTCTGTTGGTTATACTGTTTCTTTATCCTTACAATAATAGGGTGTCTACGCTGCTTCTGTGTTATTGTATTTAAAATATTTTGTTCTTTTTTTCTGTTGGTTATAATGTAGTAGTTTCTCATTGGCACAGGCTATAAATTAATATTTTTGCAGGGTTGAGGGTATATTTCTGTCAAGATTGAGGGCTAACTTTTGTATTCTTTGTAACGCTATTTTCTCCTTATGGATATTGGTGTTTGGTGCTTAACAGTCATAGATCTTTATTTACTCTTGTCCTTTAAGTCTCTAACTTGTAGATCTGAGGTTTCAATTTGTGTATATGGATTTCCTAATCCTAAGTGATACTGTAGAGGGTGTTCCATTTACGCATATTTATTTGATATACAATCGCCATGCTTATGCCATATTGCTACCAGCTACTATAAGTGATTAAAAGGTCATATTTTGAACTCTGCTACTTTTAAATTATCGTTAAAACTTGTATTCTGTGAGATAGTTCATTCAATGACTTGACCTGAAGGAAGAAAGACCACCCATTAAACGTTGAACTAGATTAACTGTAAATATGCTTTTTGAGAATGTTCAATTGTACATTCAAGGGGAAGAATTTTCTTAATGACTTGTCAGCTTTTTCTTCTGCTTGTACTTCTATTATTATGGATTTGAATATGTTTGTATGTATTTACTGGTTAGGATTATGAACATGATCTTTAAGAAAGTTTAAAAGTTAACATGATCTTTAAGAAAGTTTAAAAAGTTGAATATGTAAACAAATATAAATCTAGTTTATTTAGAATATAACTTTTTTTAATACAATATGATCTAGTTTCTCTTTATAACAAAATATTAGCTGCAGAGCATTTATCTCAGGTCTAGTTTTTTCCATACTTGGTTCTATTTTATATCAGTACAGTTGTTCATAGTAGTCGAAAATTACTTTTACTACAAATTTGTTTTACTTAAGATAATCATTTGCATGGTTACAGGTTTTGTATCTGACAGATAATATTCAACTAATACTAGATGCTATGAGAGCTTCGACTATAGTGGAAGTGCAGGTGTGTATGCTTTTTAGTTTTTAAATTACCAGCTTTGAAAGAAATTGAAATTTCTGACGTGTTCTTATATCATATCATGCATTACAGGGTGATAAAATAAGACGACGAAATGATTGGATGAGATGGCTAATGCTGCCACCTGCCCAGGCTATTGGAAATCAAGAAGTGTTGGCTTCACAGCTTCGGGGTGTCACACTGGATGATGCCACCCCGACTATTAAGGATTCTGTTCAAACTTCTTTTGGTTTAGGGGGATCAAGTAACCAATCACAACAAGTGGAGGTGAGGGATGATGAGTGACTAATCATATGATACGCAAAGAAGCAATCTTTTGAAAAGAGGAAAAGAAGAACTTGGTGTTATGCAGATTATCTTGGACAGAGAAATGGTGTTCAAGAAGCACATGGATAGACAAAGGTAAACATGAAATGAAATACCACCAAACCAAAAATACCCAAAAAAAAAAAAAAAAAAAACAAAAAAAAAAACAAAAAAACCAAAAATATAAAGGAAAAAAAATTATAAAACTCAAAAATCTAAAAAAATTGAAAGACAAAAAAAGAATTGAATAAAAACATCAACAGGGATTGAGAATATTACAACTTTGTCAATGTTGGTGTTCGTTTGTTGGATAGGATGGTTCTTTCTGGAGACATGTTTTTAAAACCTATATTTGTTCATTGTGTTTTTCTGTCATTATGCTTTAAGGTTCCATCTTCCTCTTCAGGCAGAAATTTGGTGTTATTATCTCTTTACAGGTGATCCTGACCTCCTCAAGGTTTTGTGTGCTTTATAGTATATATGTTATATGAGTGTCATATGATAACATCTTGGTACATATATCACCTTGGAAAGATACGGGTATTGAAGGAAACGAGTTTAGTGGAGTCGCTATGATCAGCATTTTCATGATGTATACCATTTTTTCCCGATCTGAAAGTGTGTTTAGTGAAAGAAAGCTTATTTTGTTAAGTGTTATTTGATGCAAGCTAAGGATACGATATGTCTAGACGGGCTTAATGGAATCAAGGACACGCCTTCCTTCTTACGTATCATTTAAGTTCTGCTTTTGTTTAGGCTTGAACTGATCAGGTGCCGAGAATTGTATATGCTTTTAGTATGAACTAGACCTTGCTCTGCATAATATAAGCAGAAACACACAACAATATTCTTGTGTAGACTCTAACCTTGAACATCTAGTTCGTCATATACTCACCATCAAATTATGCACGCCCTTGGGAAAGTTTTAATGCATCTTGAGTTTAACTTGTGTAAAAGATGTAATACATTTCTTAGCAAGACATCGGTGGCCACTCTTCTGACTAGTTTATATAAACATATTAAGTGAACCTTGCTTATAAATGTGACAATAATGTAGTTTTTTTTTGCCCCAAAAGCCAGTCAAGATGAGTCCATGACGATGTGCCACATTGTCAATGGTCACATTAAACAATATAGTAACATTATTCACAAGCAAACAATAAATTATCAAGTATTTATGTACATATATAAATTCATTTGAGGCAAGAGTCAGTTGGTAGCTGTCAGGTTTACTATTTGAGACTGTATGCTTGCAATAGTAAATTTCATTTTCCAATTATACTAATTTGAAATTCAGAATCATATTAAACAATTATGTTGGTCCGTATTTCTGATCTAGAAAAAGAAACAAGTACCACAATAATCAAAAGGTATCGTGTGCTATGTGTAACATGTAGAGGCAATCACTTTTGGGGACCCCCCCTTCTCTAGTTCTCTATATGCACTTTCTTTCAATAGTATACTATTTTTATCGCCGGAATATAAACTAGTTTATATTTTGATTAAAAAAATGCCGTATGTACGATGACTTTTGAAAGATAGGTACTTTTTGCAAACACCTTAAAATTATTAAAAATAATAAGAAAAAAAAACATCATAGTAAAGAGATGTGGATATGAAATTAAAACGTTTGGCATTTACAAAAAATGGACGCATAACATGACAATGTGGGTCAGGATTCTATAAAAGCTATTTATGTTCTCACCTATCACCATCTCAACCACTTTAAAATAGTATGTTAATTTGCCCACGTTAATGAATGCAAACATGAACATATAGCAATTACCCTTAGTTGGACATGCTTCAACTCATAGATCGAACACAACATGTGAAAAGCGATTACCCGAGCATGTTTTTGGAAATGAAGAACCCAAAATATATTTTTATGAGGGTCAAACGTGAGACGATTATATAACTTTTGAAGTGGAGAGACACTCGAGATTTTCACATTCATATCACATTAAAAAAAAAGATTTACGGGAGCCGGCTGCCCCCTCTCCTTGTTACCTAGGTCCACCAATGTTTATGTGTTATAATGAAGTTGTAAATGAGTCGTAATCACATTGTACATGTATTCATTGGCTTTGGATGAGTTTGCAAGTTGTAAAAAACATTGTAACATGTTAATGGGTCATATGCTGGTTGAGCTTGTAAATTTAGTGTTATTTTAGTGCGAGTTGTTTGTTAAGTGAGCTACACAAGTTAACCGAAGCACAACAAATTGACTAATATGAAATGTAAACCAGACCTCAATGTCTGTTGATATTAGGGTGTCAACTGTGTCAGGTTGAATAGTTCAACCTTAATACGACTCATATATTTATTAAACTGATATTGTAAAAAACATCAACCTTAATTCTCATAAACTTAAAATTATGTAATTAGTGCACAACCTGTTTTACATGTTCATCTAAATATGTAAAACGGGTTGATGGGTTGACGGATAGCAATCAAGTTATAAAAAAGGTCAATCGTGTTTGTGAGTTGTTATAATGAGTTGTAAACGAGATAGAAAATTGACCTGTTTAATTAAATACATTGGCTGGTCGACCTATTTAGTTAATAAATCAAAAAGTCAACATGAATACGATTCTTTAACTATATATATGAATCATCGAACGTCTTACATGCCAAATAAGTTAGATATGTTAACCTAAAACCTGGTATTTTTGTTTTGGAAAATTTCATCCCTAGACCCTAGTTAAGTACTTAAGGAAACAAATAAAGTAACATGTTATGTTATGTTATGTTATGTAAAAGGTGAAGTGGAAAAAAAAAATAAAAGGTGTTTTGTGTAAATTAATAAAAGAAGGGAGTCAATGAGAGCCTGACAAGTGGAAATGATGACAATGGTTGTTGGTCCAATAAGAAGCGACAGCTGTCAGCAGAAGACTAGTGCCTGACTAAAGTCGTCTGCTACCATTACCATCCTTCACTCCGAATAAATGTATTTTTAGCTTGTACGGTTTACACTATACTTTTACTAATTGTATCAATTTGTTTGATTTTAATCGAATAACACACCTAAACAATTTAACGCAAAACATTTATGGATATTGTATAAGTTTATTCGTATAGTATAAGTTTATGCATACTGTATAAGTTCTAAGCATTCTTACTGCATTAGTATAGTAATTAATTTTTAATAATTTTGTTTCTTTTTATATACTTTTTTACGTATAATGTCTTGTAACATTATGAATATACAGTTATGTTGTATTCATTTTTATCTACATATTGGTATACATATTATATAAAACCGAGTTTTCTTCAAGCTCTGAAACTATATTTGGATTTACCGTTTGGACATGTTTGATTTTATTAACGTTTCAATGTAGATTTTTCTTCGATAATAAATAGTAATTTGTAGGGCGTCGTCTTCTCTTAGCTTTCTTCCTCCTGCGCCCGCCGTCGTCCGGCTCGTATGACCACACGCCTTAGCATAGCCTTTCCCGCAGGGACATCCACAATAGAGTCACCGAAGAGAGGATTGCCAACCGGATGAAAACCGAAGAGAGCATCCATACTAGTTCCCTGGGTAAAATTGAGTCTTACAAAATTTAAGGCAATAATGAATAGTAATGTGTAGGTCGTCAAAATTGAGTCTTACAAATTTTAACACCACCATCGCATCGTAGGTTTCAACCATAGATCTAAGCATTTAAACGTAACGTACAAAGTCTTTAATGCAAACGTAAAGTCATCATTGCCTATGGATATCTCGTTGCCTATGTACAAATTTAGATAAACGCATCGTGATGCAAGAGTTTTTTTTTACAATGTTTTGTCTTTCAATAATCCGAAAATATTGATATCTCATCGCTACGTGTACGTTTTGATATTTAACACGACGCTTAACCCATTAACGAACTACGCATACACGCCGCATCTTCTCCCCTGTGTTGACATTAGCATGTTATTTATAAAATTAAAATTGTTGATCTTTATGAGATACAACATGTAAAGATGTGGTTTACCGCATTGCAATGCGCATATTTTCTTTTACAATATTATGACTTTCTAACTTATTATTTAGAAGTTTATCGCTGTGTATGTTTCGATATCTAAAACGTTGTATAATCCGCTAATGAAATACGCATACATGCTACTTTGTCTTCCCTTTGTTGACATCAGCATAACTTAAAAAATATTTTTAGAGAGATTTTTTTACAAATCACGTGTAAATATTTGGCGTAATGAATTGCGTTGCAAGGGTTTTTATAACGTATTGTCATTAGTTTATTCAATTGTTTTAAGGAGCATCACTTGATGTGCTTTCCGGTATTTAAATCTGAGCTTAATCCGCTAATGTAGTAAGAATACGAGCCACATCATGCAAGCACAAGTACTAGTTAACATAAAAGCTTACTTTTTGTAACGTTTGATATATAATATTTTCTAAAGGAAGAGATAATGATTATATGATTTGTTTTTTTATATACCCATTTTATGATTTTATATAAAAAACATAGTCTAGTAGTTTTATTCAAAAGCAAACAACGCATTATTTGTTCAAAACCACAAGGACCGTCGGTAAAATTTACTCTTAGGGGCCGTCTGGTTCGCAGAATATTTTGTAAAGGAATTGTAATTGAAAATGGATTTTGAATTTGAATTGGAATCTTGTGAAAATTAAAAACATATTTGGTTGGTCAATTTTGAGTGAAATTAAAATGTTAATTTTGAACATTTTATTGGATTGTTAAACGTTTCATGGGTAAGTAGAATGAATGTGAATGTTAATAAATATGATAAAATTTTTTCAATTACATCTGTTAACCAAGTAAACATGACTTTGGATTGAAAATTTTCCAATTTCAATTTCAATTTCTCGGAATTTTACAAACCAAACGGGACCTTACTTTTATAACTTTTGTTCACTATTCTTTTAATAATTACTAATATCTAAATGATAAAATATGCTATCTTTGCTAATACCCTTTTATCTGGCAAGTAACTCATGTGAAAAAAACATTATAAACATATAATCATAATTCCTTAATGTCAGTCTTTATATTGTTTTTACTTTTCACATTTTCAACAAATGAATCATACAACCACTACTTGATGCACGTTTCCGTATTTTGTTTTACTTTAACAAACTGCCTGTATCACATATAATCGATTGCAATATGAAAGCAAAATGAGACCTAGACCGAGTGGTAAGCACGCGTCTTAGTGAAGAAAATGGCACGGGTTTAAGTCTCGTGTCTCACTCTTCGCCCATTTGGTTGCAACTTTTTCTATTTTTTATCTTTTTAACAAAAAGCCTATATGATTACATGTAGTTGATAGCCAACTGAAAACAACATTAGAGCTTAACCAAGTGGTAAGTGAGCGCCTCGAAAAGCAAATGCAACGGGCATGAGATGCGAGCCTCATGCCCCCCTCTCTAGCCGGCTTAGGTAGCCTTTTTCTAAACTCTTTTTATTTTTTAAATTTCTTGTAAATTTTCTTTTGTTTCACTTTTAGTTTTTTAAGTTTGTCTTCATTTTAGTTATTCGTATGTTTTTGTATATGTTTTTTTTTTACTTTTGACTTTATTTTAAATTTTATTTGTCTTTATTTTTTTCTTATTTTCTTATTTTCTTAATTTTGATTTTTATTCTTTTCTTTTATATTTCTATTTGGGATTTTTTTGTTTTAATTTTAAACTTTTAAGTTTTTTATAGTTCTTTAATTATTTTTACTTTTCATCTAACTCTTTGATTTTTTTTAAATATTTTTGCTTTTCATTTTACGCAAAGCATAGGTTTTAATAGGGTTTTAATACCGGTATTATTATAAACATCAATTGTAGATCTACTTAAAGTGTAACATATATCCTTCTATAATCATAAATCAATTACAATCTATCTCTTAGAATAATTTTTAGAAAGAAAACATGTACATCAAAACAAAATGAACTTAATGCAATTCGGCAGAATGTTGCACTATGATTTGAAAATGTTGCATTAAACCTAAATTAACCTTTTATGAAAGGTTTGCATTATATATAAATTAGATTCTTCATTAGATGATGCAACCTTTTTTGTAATATATCCAATATTTTTGTTAGAAAGTGTAATTTTTTTGAAAGGTTGCTTTTAAAAGGTTAAATGTACACTATTAAATTGTTTCTTAGGTTAAATAGTTAAGGGTTTGTAGGTTTGGTATTTACTATTTGTCGACCCTTGACACGGATTTCTCTTGACGCTCAAGACACTAAAATTTGTTAAATTTTTATAAAAAGACTGAAATATCCTAATAATCATAACAAATAAAATTAAATATGAATCTATGAAGAGTACGTACAAGAAAGAAAAATTAACCACCTTTACAACTAAGACGGAATAAGAAGATGATAGAGAAGAATTATGGTAGATGTGTGAAACTATAACAAACTAAAAACAAGTAAAACTTTAAGCTTCTTTAATTTAAGCGTCTTCTAAAGTATATAATAATATTATTGTGTGCATATATCTTGACATAGAGTCAGAGAGAGTGAAAGGGTACATATGATATGTGAAGAGTTGATAGAAAGGTGAGGGGGATTATACAGTGTTGCTCGTAGCAGGTTTAGACCAAAGAAAATCTAGTGTTATGTCTTGCCCATATCCATATATAAAATAATATTCTCTTTCTACATCACAATATTTTTTGGACACTTTTAATCCTTTAAAATTTTTTATTCAATTAATTTTTTACTAGGTTAGATATCCGTGTGTTACATTAATTGAAATAATAAACATGAAACTGTGATTATGAGATAGTAAAACATATCTATATTCGAGAATGTGATGTACATTAAAGCGGAGATATTTTATAGTGAGTAATCGTTAATTATAATTGTGTTTGATTTCGTGAATCTTGATATTTAAAAATATTTGCTTAAATATATGATGTTTAAATTATTTTAATTTTAATTACAATTAGCTATAAATCAAATTAAATTTTAACAAAATTAACTCTTATTAAAAAATTTAATGAAACATTTTAATTAATTATTTTTTAGTAAAAAGTTAATTTGATTAACATAATAGTAAATGAGCATATATTAAGAAAACTGTATTTATATAATAATTTGTAACTTTCATTGTAATGAGGATATATATTCAAATCTTAGGTGGAGCTTGATTGGACAACCTAGAAAAATTACACGTTTCTTCTGGAGATTTTGATTTATTAGTATAGATATACATTTTTAATAAAACATTTTATTTATTCTTAATGAAAAGTTAATTTAATTAACATAATAGTAAATAAACATATATCAAGGAAACTATATTTATATACTAATTTATAACTTTTGTTGTAGTGAAAACATGTATTCAAATCGTAGGTGAAGCTTAAATGGAAACCTAAAAAATTGCATGTGGATTTTAGAGATTTTGATTTATTAATATAGATATATAAACTAGGTTAAACACTAATGTATTACATGAGTTAAATAAGTTTCTAAAAATTATTAAGAAAATATTTTTAAAACAAGAACATTACTTTTAATGTCGTTATTATTACTTAATATCTAGAGATATATCTTTTTATTTTTGTGAACGACAAACCTATCCTACTTCTACTCTTAAATTACTACAAGTTACATAATTGTCCGGGTTTAAACCTAAGACTCTCCATTTAAGAAGCAAAACCTCTACCAAATAAGCTAATCCATATTAACTAGATATAGCTTTTTAATTTTATTATTATTTATTTATCGTTATTATTAACATCAATATTTAATAAAATCATAAAAGAGAGACCTGGAAGAGAAAATGGTGAGACATGGAAGAGAAAATATGTGGATGCATAGAGAGTGATATGTGTCCCATTTTATTATTCTTTTATTAAGTATAAAGATAAATATAGTAAAAATAATATTTATTTTTTACTTTGTTTATCAAAGGAATATCTATTTCTTAAATAAGTAAATAAGTTTAAATTTCCAACTCTACAGTTAATTAAGATTTTATTTTAAAACTACAATAGTTACATATTCTTAAAATTATAAAGTTTCAATATGTTATATTTGCATTTCGCTATTAATTTAAAGCATTGTTTATACTGTGTGAGTGCGAGTCCAATAAATTTTGTTGTGAGTTAATTATGAATTTATACCCGATTTTTTCTTCTTATAACCTCTAGATATCGGTTATGACTGATTTCGTTAATGTTGTTACTAGAAAATGGTTATGGTTATAATATACTTCTTACTAAATACTAAATGTATTTCCTTTTCGTTTTCTAATATCCTCCTTTTTTTCACGGTAAAAAAACAAAATAAAAATCTCCAAAATTTTATGTATTAAGGGGTTACAACCAACCCTGCTATTTTAACTTCTTATTTCATTTAATTAGTTGTATTCCTTGGCGCGCGTTGCGCGCGTGATGACTCTTTTTTTAATGTCTAATTGCATTATGGGTTTTTTAAGATAGACTTACATCGTTTGCACATAATAGGCAAGGGCTTCTGTACAATAATTTGTTTAACAATGACAAAAGACACTACAACAAACTTGATATTTGGTCATCATGCGGTTGGGTCAAATGATCACACGCGCGACATATGCTTACTAAAAGGGATCATTTTACGGTTTTAATGCAGCATTTGCCTTCATTCTTTCAATATGATCTATCAATCATACATTAGAAGTTATATGTTCAATGCAGCCCTGCAACAAAAGATGTGTTCTAGTTTCTTAGTTGTGATGTCAATGGGCATCCGTGACTCTTGGTACCACCTAATGTGACTGCTGGGTGCAATGCTTCTTTGGTTAATATATTAGCAGACACTGGATGTAGCAACAAATGGCGCAAATCCACAACTGCTAACAATCTTTGTTAAACCAACATAAGAAACCCATAAATAAGTGTGAGTAATATGCATATAACATCACAATATGCATATAACATCATGATCAGGGGTTAATAAAATCGATAAAAGAAATCATATCGTAACGAACCTCAAAATGTATCTCCAGCCTTATACATACTTTGCATCAACGTAGACCATCATTTGTTTGCTTCAGCCAAAATTTGGGCTTGCATGTAGTAAACAACATTAAACCCTTATGCATACATGCATGCCACGGCTTTAAATTCAACAAATCCAAAGTGGTAGGATGCAAACTTTGGTGATACCATTCTTGAAATTCAAAATGAGGACAAAAGTTGGTGAATGATCATATGAAAAAAGAAAAAGCCACCTTAAGCTAACATTAATTAATAATAAAACCATTATAGAAAAGAGTTTCAAATCATTCAAGACTCGATCATGTACTAACTAAATCAAATAATACAAGAATCTTTATGTCAAAAATAAAAGTTGCAATCCAATTATTTTGTAATTGTTATTTAAAAGTAAAATGAGACATGTACGCATATATGGATGATGTATGTTTCTATGCTGTTACCGTAGCCTTTTACACAAAGTGACCTTAATGTTGAAGTGTTGACAAAGGAGCAAGCAAAAATCATGTGATATCATCCGAGTTCAAGAGTACTGCATTAGAAACAAAAAGGAATAAAAACATGCATGCTTCATCAAATATTGATTAAGATCTTTGGACTCCAGAACCCTTTTAGTCCATAAGCAATTAAAAATATCTAATCAAAACATGAAAGAATGATTAACTTTAAGGTGAAGAAAAGAAGCTAGGTTAAAAATTCATTAGACAACAAAATGAAGAATTTATTGAAACTACCTTTTAATATTCAGCAAATTCTTTAGATTGATCTGTAACTCTTTACTGATCCTTATTTTCCTCTACCATCTTGTAATAAGTCAAGCCTAAATCAGGAAGCAAAATTCAAAATCATAATATGCATTTGGATAAAGAAGGGTAAGAAACCACGCTGTCTTATTTGGAAATTTAACTCCACAGATTTCAAACGCATATATTGCTTGAAATACAAAAGTAAACACAATAAAAACAGAATTAAGAGTAACCACAAACACGAAGATACATACCGATGCAACCACGAACATGAAGATCAACTACAAAAGTAGAGTTTGAACTAAGAATACTCTGGCCTGAAGAGAAACCCTAATGGTGGAATGACGGAAAAAACGAAAAGAAAGTAACAACTGGTTCTGTCGCCTTTTGAGGGTCATCACCAAAACCCTAGAAACTGATTGCTTTGATTGTTCACCACCATTATTGCATGATGATACAATACAAAAGCTTACAATCAGGGTTAAAGTCTTGCACCGACCGAACACAAAATCGAGATTGAAGGAGTAGTTGCTAGTCGGCCGGGTCACATGAATACTTTACTACATTTTTGCTCTATGGAACAAACCTACAAGAATTTTGAATAAACGTAAAGTGTTGAAGCTAGATTGAATAAGAACAAATGATCAGGAGCTTTTCACTACTAAATGGGTGGATATAAATATGACAACTTAAATGGATAAAATCATATTATTGCAAAATTCTTTAAAATATATGCAAGTGACCTACTTTGTAGTTTACTTGTATGACTAAATTATGTGTGTTTAAATCATCTATAACAGTTTGTTGCTTTTCTATCTTCTTGGACGAAGGCCCGGCCCCCTCCTTCTCCTTCTTCTCTATGTCGGAGTTGCATCAAACTTAATAAGCCCCATCGATGCCATTGCTAACTCAACCCCGATCGCCACATACCTCTAGCCATTGATTCTCCATCAACTTAACCACAATTGATCATCAAATACTGGCCAAAAGCAACAATATTCATTGTTGACATAGGGATTTCTAGTTCTATATTAAAGTAACATTTGTTTTGTGTGCAATTATTAATCCAACATCCCTAAACATGCTAGTGAAATGAGCCATAGTCGGAACAAGCAATTTCAACAGCAACCTTTGATAACTAGAACAGATTACACTAGTTGAGATTGATGTGATAGAGGATGAATTGTCGTTGCCTATTTTTATGATTTTTACTCTATTGTAAATGTTAGACTTTTTTGTTAAAGAACGGTGAGGAGGCATAAAAGAGTTGTAAGTTGTAACACCAGCTTTAAATGATAGACACCAGCTTTATAATTATAAATTATAAAGTAATTTAATATCTCATTAGATGACGTGCAAAAGCACACAATCATTTATATATTATCAATATACATGTAATGGTAGGGGTTTTACTGAAAATTTAGTTGTGGTCCACTTATGTTTAGGTCACATAATTAAGAAGCTATGACACACGTTATTATATCATAAAAAAAGCAATAAAATTGGCATGTATATAAAGAGAAACAAAAAATCTGAATTTCCCTAGTAGACTCAACAAATGGAAACAACCAAATCTTTGTCACATCCTAATATGGTTGTGATTGAAAGTGTTTGAAATTAAGAATCTTTGTTGCCACCACATCATAGCCACAAAACGCCAATTATCAATGACCATTCAACCCTCAAGGTACAACTCCCCACTGCCACCATTTACACTTTTAGTACAAACGTTGATAGACCCCTTGTGTCCTATGACATACGTCAATTAAACATATTCAACACACACTCAAGAAACAACTACAACACACACACAAATGCTATCTCATGGTGATGATGATGATAACAACAACAACAATCTTATAACCACAAACCACCATAATCTTGCATCAAGATCCACCACATTCTCATCATCATCATCTTCCTCCACCACCACCACCTCTTCCAACCGCTCACCGTTCGCTAGAACAATGGAGGAGGTTTGGAAGGACATCAGCCTCTCCGCCACCAGCCACCGTGGCGCCGCCGGCAAGGGCTACCGTGGGTTCACCCTCCAAGACTTTCTTGCGAAACCCTTTAACGACACTCCCACGAGTGGCTCTTCACCTGGGTATGGGTCGCCGTCGCCGCCTCCGCCGCCGCAGCAGCCGGTGATGTTGAACCTGAACTCCGGACCCGACCAGCTGAACTTTCTGACGGATGATCGGAATGGTGGGAGTACTGTGTGCCCTTTTGAGCAGGTGTTGGCGTCGGCCAACTCGTCGTCGGGGCTACTGGGGGGCAACATTGGTGGGATGAGGGTGTTGCCGGTGACGGACCGGACCGGCGGCGACCGGCGGCACAAGCGGATGATCAAGAACCGGGAGTCGGCGGCTCGTTCAAGGGCTAGAAAGCAGGTTGGTAATGGTAGACTTACTATACTCGTTCATTCAAGTTTATGATCACGAGTTGACTCGGTGTGTTTAATATTACTTGTTGCAAGTTGCAACTCTTTTATTGCCATCCAAAAAATCGTTAACAAACTCGTGGTTGGGTCTAATAATAAAGTTTTGCTAAACGGTAGGGGTTGGGTTTAATCATAAAGATTTGAGTCTTACAACGAGTTGATGTATATTAACTGTGTGTAGGATTATCTATATGTTAGATGGATGTGTGAGAGTGCGAGTTGTTGTTTTAAAATAAAAAAACGTAAATTTTTTTGAAATTAGATTATTATTGTCAACGTTCGTTTTGTAAGTTATAAGCATGGAATTTAATAAATAAAAAGTATTTTCTTACTTTTAAATTACAATGAAAGTATGAAACTCTTCTTTAACAGAATAGTGAATTTTGGTAAATAATATGTTTTGCTTTTTTTTCTGTAGCTGACTGTGGAGTTTGGCAAATTCTAGGTTTTGTATACCATAGAATCCGATGACTAAGCTGAATCCACGTGTTCCAAAATCAATATAGATGGATATTTAAAACATTAAATTGAGAAAAATAACCTTGTTTTCTATTGGTTTTATTTATTAGTTATTTAAAACAAATTTAGTCTTTTGAAAACGTCATTTCTGTGGTCCCTTAGTGAAAGCATTAATGTTGATGTATCTTAGTTGTTTGTAAGAAGATTCAAGAGGACGCACTGCACCCTCGGTGATGGATCCAATCTTTTTTTTGTATCCAATGTCTCTTTCGAACATGTATGATGAATAAATTGCTAGATATATGTGAGAGATGCACATATGCTTGTTAACCTTTGGTCATTGTTACCCAGGCTTACACCAATGAGTTGGAAAATGAAGTCGAACGACTGAAAGAAGAAAACGCGATGCTCAAAAGGCAGCAAGAACAGGTTAAATAAGATCGTTTTCACGCACATGTTATCCTCCTTAAGATCTCATCTAACATTATAAATGTACAGTTGCAGGTGGCAACAACAGCTCCAAAGACCAAAAAGAGGGGCCTCCAGAGAACATCAACTGCTCCATTTTAAGACAAAGAAGGGGGTATATTTTAGGAAAGACTGAAATAGGTAAGAATGAAATTTTGAGGGGGTGTTTGTGAAGTTAGATATAAAAGGAAGGGCGTGGCAGGTAGTATGTTATGTTGCCTTATTTTGGGTCAATTTTTCCAAGCATGCAAAAGCTTGTTGGTTGTACTTTTGGCCTCCTTGTCTAATTTGGTAATTTAACAACCCTAAGTATTGAAATTACATGAAATTAGTCAATTACGCTTTTGTTTATACTCCAGTTGATCCTACTCATGAACGGCTCAAGCCCAAAAGCAAGTAAAGCGCCAGCTTTGAACCTCAAATTTAATAAGGTCTCATTTTTTTAGATATAAGTTATTAAGTTTACATTTGTGAATTGTGTTAATATATTTGAGCTTTAATCAAAATATTTTCATAAAATAATTTAATTCCAACGATAATAAACCTTTTGGTTTATTGTTGCCGGAGCCAGCCCGGATAAATGGAGAGGGTTTATAATATAAACGTTAAGAAAGGCTTCTAACTTTTTAATTCTCTTAGAGCCGGACCCAATTTTATAAGTTTTGAGATGCCCAATTTTAAAAATTACAATAAAATAGGTCCCAGTTATCGAAAAGTTTTGGGAAGAGTTTTGATTCGTAAACTAGTTAAGTTTTGAACTCTGTTTATTTAACTTACATATTTATAATCACAAATACAAATATAACATCGTTTTCTTTTTATAAAATTATACATAACATTTCTCAATTGTATAGTAAATAGAAATTATTATATTTATACAAGTAATATTTTTATGAATCTAGTTAAGCTTATATATTAAAACTAGCTTTAGTAAACCTGTGTTTTACACGGGTTGAATAAATAAAATATTAATAATGAAATCTATGAAATATAAAACGATATTCTAAGATATGATATGACTGAAATTACGTATAATCAAGTACTATAAGTAATAAAACAATGATATCAACTTTTAAAAATTTTGTTTTTAATTTTTTTTTTCAAAAAAATAAACATTATATTCTAAAACAAACCGTATTAAAATATCATTTTTTAAAATTTTCTTATCATAACTCCTAAATTTAATTATTTTTGGTTTTTAAATAATTTACTTTTTAAAGACATCAACTTTATAATATATCGTATTTTTAAAAAAGTTTAATGTTTTAGAAAAAAATATTATTTATAAAATTTATTTATTTAGAAATAACATTAATAAAAAGATCTTTTTATTAATTTATAAAAAAACTATTTTAATCTAAAAAATGTTAAATAATATTATCAGTAATTAAGATAATTATTTAATAGGAGATAGAGTCGGACAAATTTTAGTGAGAAAGATTATGGTGCTGCCACGTGTCATTTTAAATTACACTTTTATTAGAATAAGAATATTAAGCTTGAGCTTATTTATTAAATTAAGATCCAATTTACACTTGAGGTTGGGTTTGGAGCAATCTAGACATTTAGGGTATGTTTGGGATTGATTATTTTGGTTGAAAGGTACGTTTAACAAAAATGATTTATTAACTTATGACTTGTTAAAATGAGTTTTAAAAAAAATAATTTTGGGTTTGGCAAATATTTTTTTGACTTATTAACTTAATAGTAAGTTAAAAGTTGATTCTCAAAAGTTGTTGCCAAACACTTAGCAAACTAATTTTGAATAACTTAAACCGAATAACTTTTGCATCTCTTGTTATGCATGGAAAATTATAAAATAATGTAGTTGTCATCCTTAACCCCTTACTTGTAAACTTTGTTGTGATTTTATTGTTTTACTGGATAAATATTAAAAACAAAACTTTACTTGTCACATTGTTATGTTCTTACAATATGATATAGTATTTTGATCATCTTTGTTTCATTTAAAAAAAATCGATGGCATAAACTATCATTGACAACAAAGATGTTGCCCTTGAGCAGTTCATCTTCTTACACCCTGGATTAGTAGATCTACTTTAAATCGGCGAGACTTGTTCTTTGTGCCCCATCGAGCAAAGACTAACTATGTGATCCTTCATGCAAAGGGCCGATGACCTTCAAACCTTGATGAGACAATACTTTGACGTTGACTAGTTTCTGTTTATCTCAGACTAAGAGTTCATTGTTAACAAATTAAAGTAAGTTGAAGTAGGGTATGACAAAACACGAACATATCTATATATAAATAAAAAAAGATTTAAATGTGTCACGTGTTATGATATTAAGTCTCTTTTTCGAGCATTTAAAAAAAGCATTGTGCACAAACAATGGTGGATGTGGTGGGATTCGGGTTGCCTGCACCCAATGTAATCTTAAGTTTTTTTAGTATATATACGATTTAGTCACTACCAACTCTATCGATATTTTGACATCAGCCCCTGTGAATTTTTTACACTGACATCAAAAGATTTTGACATCAACTTTTAAGAAATTTTGACACCCACTTGAAAAATCAATTAAAGATTTTAAAGATTTACAAATATAAATCTATTATAAATTAATTAACACATATTTTCCAACAACTATTCAAACCGTTAAGTTAATTACTTCATCAATTCTTATAAATTTAATTATCCAAATACTCAATAACTATTCTAAAAAAAATTAAGCCATTGAAGCAATGACATAGTCATTAAAAAATTAACCTAATAATTAATAAGCAAAATGGTTATAATTTTAAAAAATACAATATTATCGACAATTGAAAAGATGATTTATTCAGTCATAAATCTGATTTTTAATACTTCAATTGCCGCTACCATCCCAAGCCCCGACTACCCATTTTTTGCAAGAATCCTTGTTGTCAGAGTTGCTTACTGCCGCCACACATCTATTCGCGACTACAACCTTGTTGTATTTTTAATATTGAAAGATAATCATTTAGTAATGTCTTTGCAGATGATATAATGGATAGGTTTCTAAAAAAATAAAACAAGTAGGGAGCATTTTAGAGATATTATATTTATATTATGCATTTCTAAAGATGATTGACGTATTTTTCTTACTTATTAGAAAATTAATTTGATATATATCTTTTAGTTATGTAACCCAACCTGATCAAAAGCGAAAAAAGTAGTATTTGACGATATACAACCACCAATGATCCTTAGCATAAGTGTTTGAGATGAGGTATCTAAAACTTTATTAAAAATAAAGGGAGTCTTGAATTCAAGTCGCACCTGTGACAAAAAAAAGTGTTCTAAGTTGGCCAATGAGTTTTTTCTCACCTAAGGTGAGTTTACTCTTGAGGTTGGTTTCGACTTTCGTACTTAAGTAATAGAAATGATATGGTTGCAAACCTTATGAAATATTTTTCTAGGTTCATGATTGACAAATTTTCAAGTTTTCCCAACTCAAAATCATATTCATTGTTTTGATTTCCTAAAACACAAGTTCGCATGATTTAGTTTCTCATCAATACTAATCAAAATCATATTCATTGTTTTTGGAATTTGTTTAATACTTTAATGTCTATTTTGAAATTTGTTTTATATATTTTTATATTTTTATTTTTGTTTTATTGTCGTACTTTTGCCTTGAATTTTTGATATATACCGTTACCCGTACTCCTACGGTCCCCGCACCACTGTCTCGTATCCATTCTGGTGCTACATAGATTCTAGCAAGAAGATTCCCTTTATGTCATAAAATATTAAAATGTTGAGCATTCTTAGAAATCTATAGCAGTTTTATTGGATGCAGTTCTAACCCAGACATCTTCTAAATCAAATTTAGGCGTTACCTTTAAGCTTCGGTTGCTTCTAGGTGCATGTTTGGGATTGTTTATTTCTCTCTTAGTGTTGACTTATTAACTTTAAAAAAGTTAATAAGTCAAAAAAAGTGTTTGGCAAAGTCAAAAAGATTTTTCAAACTGACTTTTCATGTAGGGTAAAAAGAAAGTTTTAAAAAGTAAGGAGGGTGTTACTTATTAACTTTTGAAAACTTCTTTTAGTCTAATTTTTTATTATACCTCTCTATTACCTCCTATTAACTCCCTATATTTTTAAAAGTATGCATTTTTTGTCATTTTATAACGTTTTAATTTATAAGCTAATACAAATATTTTTTTAAAAACTCATTTTGAAAAATCGTTAATAAATCATTTTTGTTAAAAGTTTTTTCCCACCAAAATAAGCAATCACAAACATGACCGGTAGTTTCAACGGATTGAATATGTTGATGGAAGACAAGCATCTCTAGACTTGAATGGGCTCGTTACCTTGAAGCAATACAATGCCATTTTGATCGAATGGATGAAGATATAAAGAAAATAGGTTTCATATCTTCAGGATTCTTGCAAATCCATCGAAACCGTTGACCAAGTGTTGAAACTTTCATTTAATTTGTGTGACGATGATTACACACTACTTGTTTTCAAATGTATTTTCTTTGCCAGAAACTTCACGTGTAAACTCGGTCATCAAGGCTTATGCTTGCGGTTCTTTGCCCAACAAAGTTGTGACGGTTGGTGTTGATAGAACTTTGCATGTGGAGAATGATTTTATCTATATGTACGCAGGCTGTTTGATGAAATGTCTGTAAGGGAATTGGTTTCTTAGAACGCTATGATATATTGGTATGTGGTTGTATAAAAGTCAGCGATATAAAGGATGCACGTAAGTTGTTTGACAAAATGCCCAATGAAATGTGATATCTTGGAATGTCATGATGAAGAGTATGTTGAATGTTAGGAACCATGGGCTTGTGCTGAAGTTGTTTAGAAAGATGGTTAGGAGGTGTCAGATGACAACTAAGATTGTAAGTGTGCTTACTGCATGTGAATGGTCGTGTAGATTGAAAGAAGGAAGATTGATTTATGCTTCTCTCATCCGTTTCGCGGAACTAAACTCTTAACTATCGGCACATCTGTAATCGATATGCACAGTAAAGGTGGGATACCATATGTTGCTCAGGTTATCTTCAATAGAATCTTGATCTAGAGTTTGGTATGTAGGAATGCAATGATTTCCAGGCAATCAATTCATGGAAACCCAAATCACGGGATTTGTTTGTTCGATACAGTGGCTAAGCCAGGTGAAATAGTTCCAGATGAAACCACTAATGTAGGTGAAATTATGTCAACCCAATCATCAATTTGAGCTGGTTTACTTTTATGGGTAACGTGGCTATAGGAGAACAAATTGCAAAAGCTTTGATTAATGAGGACTCGTTGAATAATTTACGTTAAGTGTTGCTTATCATAGTCTATTATGTAGCAAGGTGGTGGGAGGATATAACTAGAATGAAGTTTAAGTTGAAGGAGAGAGGAATTAGTGTACCATGTTTTAGAAAAGTAAACAGTCTTGAAGTTGAAGATAAATGGGAAGATAGCAGAACTAGGCTCTATCACATGGATGGTTTAAGGGTTTAGTTCGTAAATTCAAATTCTTGCACGGATGATTTATGCCATTGGATGTTTTTGCAGTGTCTTTCAGGTATTACTTCATCCATACATTAGAAAAGCAAGAATTATCTTTCAAATATGAAGTGTTTAATAACATCTTCAGGTTGTTATTCATGTTCTTAAACAACCACCACCACCTGCTGTCCACCATCATCCACTACAACATGTCAAATACCAAGAAAGCTATAGAAGTTATGGAGTCCGGAGAAAAGAAGAACAAGAACCATCGGCCACCGCTTCACCACTGCTTCCTTTCTCCAAAAGGTATGTTATTGGTTCAAAAACACATTAGTAGATCTATAATAGATTGTGACCCGAAGTTAATGATTTGGGAAGATGTATGTTAGGTCTTTCTTTGCTTTTCACATTTTCAAATCATTTTTAGTGTTTCAAAGGAAACGTAGATTGTGAGAGAGATCTGAATTGCTAACAGCAAACCTGTTTAATTATTAAAGAGCCAATACAACATGCATTCTCTAAGAAGTCATATACTTGAAGACGACTTAAAACATCAAAACAAGTAACCCTAACCTTTAATGCTATTTTGAATCAATCAAGAAAGTTGTTAGATTCTTTGTCCACAAATACAAACCAACAAAATTTATAAAAGAATTAAGAACGCAATAATCCGAAACCACAAAATGGGTTATTGAAAGGAGGAAGACTTCCATGAATTAGTATGTTATATAGTCCCTCTAGGACTCCATGTATTGGCAGGAAGGAGGGCTTGTTTTTGTTATTTGTGGGCCTACAAGTGTTGATATGCAATCCGCATTGATCAATATAATGAGCAGTTATGACTGAAAATAAATTATGTTCATTAAAAAAACCCTATTTTTAGCAGGGTATTATGAGATCTGTTAGTCTGTTGACAGGTTCTCATGATTGTCAAAAAAGAAAAAGAATTGTATTTAGGTCATACCATGAATTCCTCGTGTCTCAAGTTCACGCAATTCTTGGACAAGAGCACAACAGCAGCAGCAAAAATGCAATAAGAAATCATTGCACCATCCTCCCTGTAAAACATAGTAGTTTATATTAAGCTTTGGCATCAATGCAAAAGATGAATGAAGATTTCAACTTATTTATATACAGGAATAAAATATTTTAATTACGTTAATTGGCGATTGGGTTTATGTAAATATTATTACCCTGATGTTTAATGCATTCCGAAGCTTCCTTCTGACACAACTAGTATAACAACAGCATGATGCTATTAGAGAGTAAGCCATCAGCTCATCGCAAGCATCTGCAGAAGCTGATGCAAACACCAATTTTGGTGTGAGCTTCTAATGCATTATAGAAATTATAAACATTACAAATGCCCACCGTTAGTTAGTTATAGAATTATAGATGACGATTTCGTTACTTTTGAATTGGCCAATTTGGGTTGTACTGAATCTCAAACGTGTCAAATAAAAGTTTATGCTTTATTGCCTATCACCTCCTAAATCGTTATTCAAAGATTCATATTGTTATTGTAATAACAAAATGGACAAAAATATTGTTTTCAGGTCACCTAGCCCATTTCAACCCTTGCTTTTAAATTTGATAAATTTCCATCCTAGTCTGTTTTGACCCATTACCCAACCAACCCATTTTGCTACCCCTCTTCATAGAACTTTTATCCTCAGGAATTAACTAGCTTCATGGATATTATAATACCAAATTACCTTCACTATATTATTGTGTATTGTATTGCTATTATTCTGTTGGAACTATCAGTATCAGGATTCATTAGCTCGTATGACCCCAGCTAGTGAACAACATATTAAAGTTGACATTCAAATGAAATAGGAAGATCTTCCGTGCCAATTTGAATAAAAAAGTATAGAATCTTACTCATGTGCGTGTTTGTGGCCACCGTAGCAATTTTCGAGAGTGTTCCACAAGGGAAAAATAAGGTTTTTAAGCCTAAACAAGAAACTAGAATTTGGTTAGTTCACATAACCATGACAACAACATCAAGTCTTGAAATGGCTAACAACTTCAAGAACAATTACAAGTAGAGGCAGAGATTTCTATCCATTTACTTATGACATAGTCGGATGGGTTGAAAGTCGGCATAAGCAGTGTAATTTTTTTATGCATAAAACCTCTAAATTAGTTTATTAAGAGATCATATTATTTTTAAAAGAAATGAACTTTGTAATAATAGTTGAAACACTAACTATTGTAATAATATGTTAATTTTTTGGAGAAAAAAGCTTTAAGTTCAACCCAACACAAAATGACCGGACCTGTTTCAATCCATAAGTTTTGATAATGCCTCATTTTAACCTGTTATCCAACCACCGCCCCATTTTAACCCGGTATCCAACCTCGTCGACTAACCCATTTTGCAAACTCTGCTTAGAAGTAGATGTTGAGGTGTGAAGGCCTTTGGGCTTTTGGATGGAGTTATGGGCTTGGCCCATTGAAGCTTCTTGAAACCCTAATTTATCTTTATATATAGAACATGTCATTGTATTGTAATCTAATCCTTGAGCTTAATAAAATACCTAGTTGTAGAGAGTGGACGTAGGTCATCTTGACCGAACCACTATAAATTCTCGTGTTCTTATTGCTTTCGTGTGCGTACGTGTGTTTTGTATTTATTTCGCTGCGTAAAGATACCTAACAACTGGTATCAGAGCATCAGGCTCTTGATTACATTTTGAAGATTTCGTACGAAACACGCCGCCGCCGCAATCGCCTAGGGTTCTGCGCAGCCGCCACCGCCGCCTAGGGTTCTGCGCCGCCGCCTAGGGTTTCTGCCGTCGCCGCCGTCACCTAGGGTTTCTGCCGTCGCCGCCGTCACCTAGGGTTTCTGCGCCGCCGCCTAGGGTTTTGGTTGGAAGTACCGGATCTGGTTTGTTTATCCTTTTGTTGACTGGTTATCAACTGTTCAGCGTGCCTGTTTCTTTTGAGTTTTTTTTTTATCTCTGTTTTGCTATTATGGCTGAAGACGGGAAGACTGTGATCGAAAAGTTCAATGGCACCGATTGTGGTTGGTGGAAAATGCAAATAGAAGCATTACTGTGTCAAAAGGATTTGGATATGGTACTGGAAAAGAAACCGGAGAGTATGGAGAAAGCTGAAGAAGCAGTTTGGAATTCCAAGGATAAGAAAGCTAGAGCAGCTATTATGTTATCTTTGACGAAGAGCGTTGCTTTTAACATCATGAAAGAAACCACTGCAAGTGTTATGATGTTAGCTTGTCAAATATGTATGAAAAGCCGTCAGCTGCTAACAAGGTTCTTGATGAGGGAACTGTTCATGACGAGAATGAAAGAGGGAATCTCAGTCACCTCTCACATTAATGATCTGATGTCTATTTTTACCAGATTAGAATCAGTGGGAATAAAATTCGATAATGAGACTCGAGCTCTGGTGTTGCTATCTTCACTGCCTGACAGTTGGTCCGAGACTGTAACTGCTGTTACAAATTCTATGGGGGCTAACGAAATGACATTTGAAAAGATCCGAGACATTGTGATAGGTGAAGACACACGTCTAAAAAGTGCAAATGTTGGATCATCTTCTGAGATGTTACATGTTGGCAGAGGAAGGGAAAATAGCCGAGGCTGTGGGAGTCGGGGAAAGAGTTCAACTCGGACTCGGAAAAATGTGAGGTGCTGGAACTGCAATGAGGATGGACATGTTAAGAGTCAATGTCCAAAGAAAGGTCTGAACACTGCTGCTGAGGATGTCAATGATGGTGACGTGTTAATTCTTGAGGCTGAAAACGGTGTGGACTCTTGGATCCTGGATTCTGGTTCTTCGTTTCACGCCGTACACAGCGGTGAAATGATGGTGAATCTGAAAACAGGCGATTTTGGGAAGGTACGTCTCGCTGATGGCAGAATGCTTGATGTAATGGGCATGGGTGATATTGATTTGGTGACTCTATTGGGAACTACATGGAACCTGAAGAATGTCAAGGTGATTCCGGGTTTGAAGAAGAAATTAAATTCTGTTAGTAAACTGGATGAACAAGGATTGGAAGTCAAGTTTGGTGGTGGTAAATGGAGGGTAATCAATGGGAACCAGGTGATTGCTCGTGGTGATAAGCATGGGTCATTGTACATGGTGGAGGTACCTGCTGAGGGATTGATCAACCGGTTAAGCAAGTCAAAGTCGGGTTCTCTAAATCTGCTGCTAAGAGAGTTCGTTTGCAAACATGAAGTCTGGAGCAGAGATTGTAGCTGAATGGGGTCAGAAGTCTAAACCAGTCAGAGGATTTTGTGATAGTGGGAGCATGGGGCATGTTCCGGGTACAGTCAAGAAGAATCATTGGGTTTTGAAGACTAAGACTGGAAAATTCTCTCCTGGTGATTGTTTGCTGAATTTGGAGAGTGTTAGTGGTTCTCGGTGTATCTCTGAATCTGGTGGATCGTGTAAACCAGTTGAGACAGAGGATGGGTCGTTGGTGGAATTTGCCACGACTGAGTTGGAGCTCGGGGGAGCTTCAACGGGCCCTTTCAAGTAATTGATGAAAAGGGGCCTCTGCAACTAGGGAACTTGGATTGAAATCTTAGCTTGTTTTTTGGAATTGAAGGCTTGGAGGATTTCTGTTACTTGAAGATTACTGATGACAGGGTTGCTTTGTACTTAGATGGCTAGCTGGAGTATTTGCAAGGCCTTCAAGTGGGAGATTGTTGAGGTGTGAAGGCCTTTGGGCTTTTGGATGGAGTTATGGGCCTGGCCCATTGAAGCTTCTTGAAACCCTAATTTATCTTTATATATAAAACATGTCATTGTATTGTAATCTAGTCCCTTGAGCTTAATAAAATACGTAGTTGCAGAGAGTGGATGTAGGTCATCTTGACCGAACCACTATAAATTCTCGTGTTCTTATTGCTTTCGTGTGCGTACGTGTGTTTTGTGTTTATTTCCGCTGCTTATAGATACCTAACAGTAGAAGGCAGAGCAGCCATGAATGCTTTAGCGCCATGCAAATGAAAAAAACAGATCAATAAAAAGTTTTACTAAAGTAAAAATTAAAAAAAGGTTATACTGCAATACATACACATCATCGGCTCGGAACAACAGCCAAGTGGCCCGAATGCCATTCTTCATGTTGATGGATTCTTCTAGAAGAAAGCAAATCTTGTCTAGATGAAGTGGTAGAAGTGCTTCTGCTATAGCATATATCATCACATAAAAGTACTGTTAACTGTTAAACGTCATAAGTACATATATAGATCCTTATATACAAAAGATGTATACCAACCTTAAGGCTGAATGAACTATCTGCGGATCATTATTATTCTTATTATTCTTATGTTCTTGACATCTGCTGGCGTATGGATAGTGTGATATATCATTCCCATATTGAGGATTTGAAGCTGAATGAACAACTATTTGCAGTTCATTACTATTTTCATGTTCTTGATTTCTGCTGGCATATGAAGAGTATGACATAGCCTTCTCACCTTGAGAATTTGAAGCTGGATGAACAACTATTTGCAGATCGTTACTGTTTTCATATTCTTCACTGCTGCTGAGATATGGATAATATGACATATCCTTCTCACATTGAGAATTTGAAGCTGGATGAATAATTATCTGCAGATCATTACTGTTTTCATATTCTTGATTGCTGCTGACATATGGATAATATGACATATTCTTTTCACATTGAGAATTTGAAGTTGGATGAGCAACTATCTGCAGATCATTACTGTTTTCATATTCTTCACTGCTGCCGAGATATGGATAATATGACATATCCTTCTCACATTGAGAATTTGAAGCTGGATGAACAACTATCTGCAGATCATTACTGTTTTCATATCCTTGATTGCTGCCGACATATGGATAATATGACATATTTTTCTCACATTGAGAATTTGAAGCTGAATGTACAATTATTTGCAGATCATCACTATTTGCATATTCTTGATTGCTGCTGGCATATGGATAATATGGCTTATCCTTCTCACATTGTGAATTTGAAGAGAAAACTTGAGCAATATCATCAAACTTTGAATTATTTCACTCTGGCCAGCATCAAGGTAAGATTGTGAATTCTGTAGCTCAAAACGAAGCTTTTCATTTTCTTTTTCAATAACCTCATTAAAAGGCAAGTTTGGGTAGCTGTAAGAAAATGATCTCCTCAAAGCAGCAACATCAGTATTGGATGGACCAGGGTTCATAATAACTTCTTGCACCTTTCTGTCTTCATCATCCAATGTGTATTCGTGCTGGTCCAATTCTATGTATTCTAATCTTTCCTGCTTAAAAGATTTGTTTATAAATCTTGCTTGAGTTAAAATAGGTCATTTTAAATGAGCAGCTTGACCAGCATACCCTTTTTGTCTGTTATAACATTTTCAAGTAACTAATGTGTAAATCATGATTAGAAGAGCGCACTATCATTACAATAATAATCTAATAGATTTAGGCAGTTAAATGCTTTGAAAATAAGCCTTAGGGCGTTAGACGGGTCTAATCCATTTGGTCCATTCTCTATTGAGATAATATCTTTGCTTCAACCCATATGACCCGTCTGAGACAAAAACAAAATTCAACCCACCCATTTACAAGTAACGGATCAAATTTACAAGTTGAGAATACCACAGTTATATAAAAGGTAAAGGAAATGCAACGAGAAGAAAATCGAGTTATATACCTTAACTCGAGAATTATCCACAAGACTGATGAGTGGGATGATCTTCAAAAACCGATCAATTTCATCCTGAGCCTTCCTGAACTGGTAAACAATGGTCCACCCCATGGCAAGCAAATACCAATAGCTTCGATCCTGACAACTATTGACCAAAATGTAAGACCTCCTCAGTGCATCCTCAAGTTGCTCCAATGGCTCCCGAGTTTCAGGATACTTCTTAAGTTCACTAATCTTTAACTGTTCTAACAAATTTCCAATTAACCTCAGATGCATTGCGAATTGCTTGCAGTTGTTCTTGTGCAAACGAGCGGTGCTTGCAGCTTTTATAATCATCCCTATTAACCTCACTGCATCTAACCCTGTTAGCTGAGCCACAGTTGCAATCTCCCCCAAGTGATCCCAAGCTGTAGCCATTGTTCAACCTCCTTCCTTCAACAAGAAAGATTCCTAGTCTCTGTTTGGCGGGCCGGGTGATGGGTTAAAACTGGTTTGGTTCATGGTAATCATTTCATGCTAAACAGTAAGTTCGCTATTGTTTCTATCATTTGTTTGATTAATTGCCTCTTTTTATGGAATCTTTAAAGGATCTTCAAATGTTGCAGCAACATTCTGGGATTCTCAACTGCATATACTGATTAAACTCTAAATCACTTGCAGAAAACAGAGTTGGTGAAAAATATAAGCTAACCAGATTAATTACACAATTAGCAAGCAAACCACTAACGAAAACAGGGTTTTGAATGTGAATAAGATGCCATAAACTTAATCTTACAAGAAGATGAATTCAACCTTTGATTGCAGTGTTTTTGTGAAGAAAATGTAAACCAGTTGCAGAAGCCATGCATTTGTCAGGTAGAACAAACGCATACACACATCTATTTATCTCCCTCCCTCCCTCTCTCTCTCTCTATATATATATATATGTGTGTGTGTGTGTGTCTTTGTGTGAATTGGAGAAGGGTGGTGTGTCTCTTTTGTCTATGTTCTACGTCTGGTTTCATTTCTCAGGTAATTAATGTGTACTTTTACAAAACTTACATTATAATATTTAATAATTTTCAATAAACTTATTCACTTTAGTTAGATTTTTTATTTGTTAAGATTTTATAAACTTATTTAATATTTTAGAAAATAAAAAATGATCATATAGATAATAAGTTGTATCATAGCCGTTCATAAAAAAGATAACAAGTTGTATACCGTTTAAATGTTTTGATAGAAAAGACGGTTAAGATTATGTTTCATTCAATTACGGATGCTAACTTCCACTCTACTCTTCCACTCTATTGTTCCTTAACAAAACAATCACATTACACCTAACACTTTCTATATATGCATTGGATTCTGTCGTTCTGAATCCTTTAGATAATTTAATTTTTGCTATAATTTTAAGTTTGTCACATGTTTTGTCACAACTTGAATAAATGTCTAAAAAAACTTTATACGGTTAATAACATTTCAGAATAATATTTATAATAGTTCTCGTTCTATTAACACATGACAAATAAGACGAGATAGAAAGAAGAGAGAAAATACATGTAACGTGAGTTGTTAGATATACATCATCAACACACATGATGCATGTTGTTAGATATAACCCAGTTTTAATAAAAAATAGAACCGTATCATCACTATTTTATTATTAGTAATCTAAAAGATTTTCACTTCTCAAATAAATGAGTTTCTATTCCGCTGCCTTAATTTACACTTACACCAACATAATCCACTTCACCAACCTTGAACTGTGTTCAAATTGAATGCCAATACTCACATTCTTAACCTCCTTTTTAACCACAGATAACAAGGCCCACCATCTCATGAATTTTCACAACGTACCTAGTCACGTGACATAAACATCATTACAAACTTCTTCCAAATATTTCCCAAGAGTGATTTCATTCTACAAAACGTACTTGTATTTTACATATACTGATCAACTTTTTATATATTATTTTTCATAACTTATTTATTTAATAACTAATTTAGTGTTTAAAATCGTATAAATAAATGTAATAGTTTACATTTAAATATTGGATTATTAATATATATATTGTCATGAACTCCTTAAATTTAAAAAGAATATTTTCGGTTCATTTTCATAGTTTTAAGACTTATAGGTGATTATCGCAACTTTGGGGAAAATAACAGTGAAAATAATAACCAACTCTTTTTCTGTAAAATGATGAGATTACAGACACGCAAAAGGACACAAATACATGGGATCAAAACAAACAAGAACTGTGTTTTATATTAATAATCAACCAATCAGGAAGAAGCATAGATATTTTTGAACGACCAATTTATTTTTATAAGAAAGCTAGCAAATAGCTAGATTACAGGAACAATATTCCAATTGAAATTACAACAAGATTTCCAATATAAGCTAACGCGTCTTCTTCTAGATTTAATCCAAACGAACGAAGCCAACTTCACTTCTTCAAGGATTGCTCTATAGTCTTTTGAGTTTGTTGGAAAAATCCGATAGTTTTAGCATTCCAAATGCACCAAAGAGTAGTAAAAAAGCATAGAAAAAGTCATTAATATTTTTAATAATTATTTTTAACAAAACCATGAAAAGATTTTATTTAATATCTAGCAAGGAGCTAGCGAAATACAAACACCAAACACCAACTAGGGAACATAAATACACAACCCTACTTAAGGTTTTAACAACCCTCGATACGGATCAAACATCAATCTCCCATACACAACCAGTTATCTTTTCATTATGAAAGATCAAATTATACGTACAAGTTGTTCATGAATCCAAGTTGTTGCATAACTAAGTCAGATCTTTATTTTCTTACCAATATTGAGCCATTAGACTCGTTTAAGCCTAAAATCAAGCTTTAATTGAGCCGTGTTTAAGAAATCATAATTCATATATCCACCACGAGATTCTCCTCTAAGTTCTTCTTTAACGAATGAATAGGTGGGCACATCTTCTTTGATCTTGTAGTAATAAGCATAGAGTATATGTGGACTGTTGAATCGTAATCCCCCTGGCCGGTACTAAATTTAGCAACTGGAATGCAGTACAAAATAAACAAAGGACCAGCTTTCAAGGGGATCCATCCACTTGAGCCAGGAGATATATATATATATATCGGTTCTGATTGATTGGGAAGGAACCTTTGTAGATTTTATCCACCTTCTGCATGAATTGGCTGGGAGATGGAATTTTTAAGCATCACCTTCCCATATCTATGATCGAGTTTATTACATTTGCAAACTTCATGTAGCATTATAACAATTCTTCCAGCTTCATTAAATCTTTAACAAATAGAGGTCATGTGTATATATGATAGAATCAACATTTTGTCGACATATTAATGCAGCTCCTGTTCTATGAATATAAAATATGCTAGAAAAAAAATTTATAAAGGGAAGAGAGGCCATACCAATTGTGATTCGAAATTAAAACAGTGTGTTGGAACCATCCGGCCTCCACATGCCTTCTAAGAACCGATCTTAGCGTATTCCCGGATTCATTTAGATCTTTGTCGATATTCATAATTGTACGTAGCCCATGTTCCTTTAGTATTTCTTTTTCTCAAGTAAGTCATCAATTGCATTATTATGAATAGACCTAGCTAGCTAATACATTTGGCCATAGATTGGAAGGTTCTGTGATGGCTCGCCACCACCATTTGGACAATAAGGCCAAGTTTAGTGAACATTAGCAGCCTACTCCCTAACCACGTACCATTGATAATATTTTCCCATGCTATCCAATGGATTTTTTTAATTATGATTAAGAATCCTCCCAAAGGAAATTTTGTCTAATGGCTTCTAACTCGTTATAAGTAATGTTTTTAGGTGCTTTAAACATACAAAAGAAGGTATCTGAGCACGACTTTAACTAGGTAAGCCTCCTCTGAAAGAGAGGTTTTTCACTTAGTCAACTTATCTTTGAATTTCTTAACCAAACATAACATTCTCCTTATTAATTTACTTGAAAAAAAAATTAGTTGGAAGTCTGTCGATGTAAATGAGTACCGTCGGGTAAGCATAGTAGGTATAAGGGCATGGATGTCACACCCTCAATTTCCACAAACAAGGTATTACCGTTAGGCGCGTGACATACCAGGATCTCAGCCACTAGTTACACCAAACGACACATCAATTACAAAATAATTGCTTGTTAACATTTGAAATTTTCAAAACCAAAGTTAATAACGTAAGCGTGAAATTAATTTGCGGAAGCGTAATAATTCATGATTCAAATGGCGCAACACGCGCAAACCAATTAAAAGTAAATTGTAGAGAATGTAAGTTGTTCTTTTGACCCAACAATAATGTATGCAATGACGCGGTGATCCTAGCCATGCTTATTTAGGAACTGAAAGAAACATGCTAAAGTGTCAACACAAGGTTGGAGAGTTTACAGGTTTTGATAAACAGTACATAAAGAAAAACAGATCCAGTAAATAAGTAATATCAGTAGATAGCTAGTCTAATAACAAGTGACTTAGTGTATGAAGTTGCAAACGAAGCTGACAATGTAAATGAAGGCCTCGGCTGTGGCACCAGACCACAACAACAGAAATTAGGTCAATTAACACCCGTTTGACGTGCAGTCATGCTAGTGCCACTAGCCCGGTGGGATTTGTCAAACCCAGTAGATCTACTCAGAATTACCTCACTAAAGTACATAAATTAACGGTTCGAAAGTGAGGACTTAAATTGGTGCAACACTAGTAAACATGTGATAATACAGTAATACTGATCAAATGAATGAACGTTTAAAATGAACATGTTTCTTTTTCCTCAAAAAGAATATAAGTAAAATGGGGTCGTAAACTCATATTGTAAGTACAGAAATTTAATAACGTAAGCGTAAGCGGTCAGGTTTCCAATTAACCTGAATTTTGGTTATATTAAGTTAAAACTAAATATTAATAATAGAATCAACTATTAAGAATCGAATTTGTATGGTTTCGCGAACACGGCATGGTTACACACGCAAACACAATCACCCCAAGTAATATAATTATACATAATAAACCTATGGTGTAACAAGCATAAGAATTTATACACCACCTCTCTCTCTCTCTATATATATATATATATAAATACATATATATATAATATACATATATATATATACATATATATAACAACATACATATACATATATACATATATACATACATATTATATATATATATTATATATACACACACACACACACATACATATACACATACACACACACACACACAACACATATATATATAATATATATATATATATATATATATATGATTACACATATTTTCACACGTACTTCGTTATATATGTACATATCTATTTTACTCACATAATAAACAATCATCCACACCTATCATGCATCACAAACCAAACTCTACGAAGCAAGTACACCGGTCACACCTAAAGTATCCATACATAATCACACGCATACGTATAAATAACAGTATACACTCCCAACACATAAACAAGACTCATGCACCAAACTAAACCTTAATACATACCAATCTATCCATGAAAACATCACAGTCGACCCACCTATTACCGAACGTTTATATATGTATACCCACATGCATACAACACTACATTGCACCACATATAAATGTAGTTACCATCATAACCCTACTGCCAATAATATTGCATTCATTCAAATATATATATTCAACCATACACACAATTGCACACATACATAACATACACTATAAAAATGCATGCACACCAAAGAACACACACACTAAACGCATGGCAGAACACACACACAAGTCACACATGAACCGATTAAAGAATACACACTCACACACCTACCTACACGCACACACACACTGCCATACCACACCACACTACGCATTACATGGTTCCGAGATCAACACACCATGCAATAACAGATTCAAAACCATCACCCCCATTCTCGGTTCAACGAGAACACACCGCCAACCGAACATGAACCAACAGAAATACTTACCATCACACGCACGACCAGTATACGTATACGTAAAGCACATACAAATCGCATAACATAGAATGATGGTCACACACAACCGAACACACGAGACACAAGACCGTGCACCCCGCATCGCAAAACCGAAACCATAACGAAACTCGAACACATAAAACGAGCAAGGAACATACCGTACAGGTTGTTTCGGTTGAATATTAGAGATTGTCGGGGTCGATCGCCGCACACAAATCGCCGCGAGGAAGATACCGGAGGTGCCTGTCGCAAGGGAGGGAGAAACTGCCGTGAAAGGGTGCTGCGGTGAAGATGAATCGTCGCGGAGACGTTCGGTCGAGAAAAAGGCACGCCGTTGGGGGTGTAGGGTTTGCGAGAAAGAGAGAGAGGTCGATGAGGGGGAGGGTCGGTTATTGGTTGGGGAAATTTATAATGCACTAATTGTAATTACAGTTTTGGTCCTTCTACTATTCGAAATTTGCATTCATAAATTTAAATTGGTTTTTAGAGTTTTGGTCCTTTAATAAGAGATATACTAAATTTTTTTTAACATAAGCTGGTGAATATTAACTTGAAAATGCGGAAAACGCAAGGTGTCACAATGGATGATGCATTTACCGATTGTCACCAGCATAAATTTCTATAGGATCACCAATGATACCGATGGGTGTACTGGTGGTTCATATGACCGATGTTATCGACAATCAATAATGGATGCTTCACTGAGGAATTTCAACGGCCAGTTACTTACAGTTCTTTTATCAGTGGTAGCTATTTATATATAATTATAAATAAGATATTGTTGTTTTCTTGTAAATGAAATCACAATTTTCAAAATAATAAAAAGCAAAGGTATATATAAAATCAAAATCTATAGTAATAGGATATCATAGGATGTAGTGGTGAAACTTGAACAACCATATTGAGGGGGGGGGGGGGGGTTGTCAAGTGACCATAAATGTTCTTTCTATCGTCATCAAGGGAGCCTGAATTCAATACATGCAAAATTTTCGCTTAGCATCCATCTTCGTTTGGATCACTACCGTCTCGTGTCTCCTGCTCCCCGCGTGCATCAACTTGATGTTAAAATTATCACTTTTGGGTAGAGTACATAATAAAATGTAGAATACTTGAATAAACTTGGATAATCTGAGAGTCGTGAAGATCACTTTCAGATCTTTATATTCGATGGTTCACCCAAATAAATCAATAGATAACTCAGACGAGATCAAGAACTAGTATGAATATTTTTGTGATTTTTGAACCAGAGAATCGTAACAAAAAATTAAGATAATCTCTTGCAGAGAATGAACCAACGTATATTAGGGTCTCAACCTTCAAGAAACTGTTGTATAATTAGGTCTCAACCTTCAAGAACTGTCTTTGTGGCAATTTTCATTTTAAATTTAAAATACATAAAAATGGAGCCAATTTTTGTTCCGAGTTTCACACGAAAACTTTGGAAAATTTGATTTCTAACGAATTTTTTAATAAGAGATACAATCAAAATAAAAAATTTCAAGCTGACCTGCAGCTCGACCCCAGCCTACGCTCTGGCCCTTTGGGACCCCGCTTCCAGGGGCGTTGCCCTGACCCCTACCAAGGGGTCGTTGCCCCCTTGAAAACCCCATTATTTAGAGGCTTTGCTACTGAAAACTATTGAGGTTATAATATACTCAAATAACGTGCACACCGCACCTCCAAACTATTATGATGAATTTTATAATTATATTGATCATCTAGTCAATCTAATTACACTAAGATATCTAACATAAAATACACTCTCATTAAATACATAGGAAGTAAAACCCTTTACAAACCAATACAAAGATAAAAATTTCCAAAATTTCTATAGAAATCTTACAAATATAACAAATTCCAGAATTTCTATAGAAACCTTTCAAAATGTTTTTCTTTGTTTGGAAAAGAACAATCCCCATTGTCTTTAAAAATCATTTGAAGAAGATGATAGTTTTTAAATGGCGAAAAGTAAAAAAAACTTAAAAAAGGTGTGAAACGGTGAACAAGAGTTGTAATCTTTTCAATTGATCTAAGGAAGATGGATGATAACCACTCTAACTATCTATTATTATTTCTTTTAAGTTATACAACAAATTTATAAGGTCATAACTTAAAATGCATTAGCTAGACGATAACATGTATTATAGGTAAAATAAATTACAAGATGACAATAATGTCTTCTTCTATAGTGTAAAGCTGAGAGTTTAAATTCTACAGTCAAAATCTAATGATTATATATAGTGTGAAACATATGTTATTGATACACTTAAATTATTTTATTCTTTCTATCTTTTTATATACATACATATCTATATAATATATATATATAAAATATAAAAAGAGATAAAAAACAAAAGAATATTTCAATAACAAAAATAAATGTTCTTATAATCCAACATTAATAAAATTACAAGTTTAAATAGTATACGCTCTTTAATCGAAAAAAAGTAAGGATATGTATTGGCGTAAAACGTTATATTTGAAGGGATAAAAGCGGCAGTGAGTGAAAATGGATAAAAGTGACGTGGATAGCTACAGTTATATTGCCAAGAACCTTCCACCACCTGTGGATGCTTCACGAGCCCATCCCCACGTGGCCACCTCCACCTTATTAATTAATTACCACCGCCTTATTTTCAACCCACAATAATATTTGCATCCTATCCCACCACTTTCAAGTTAATTTCAACCTCAATCCACTAATCACACAAACTTAACTCATCACTCAGCTCATGGGTGTTGCAGCTTGTCTATCAGACCTTTACGACTCATGCCACCGCAAGAAACTCAAAAAACGCAACCAACTTCAGGTCACGTACACTTAATTAATTCTTGTAATAAATGGATCGATTTGCAGAAGTACGTTAATTAATGGTTAGCTAGTTTCTGGTGTACGTTTTTAATTAATTAAGGGCGTGCTGCGTGCTGCGTGCTGCGTGCAGACGGTGGAGATAAAGGTGAAGATGGACTGTGAAGGGTGCGAGAGGAGGGTGCGGAAGTCGGTCGAAGGCATGAAAGGGGTGAGCTCGGTGGAGGTGGACCCCAAGAAGAGCAAGCTCACCGTCGTCGGCTACGTGGATCCCGACAAGGTGCTGCACCGACTGCGGCACCGCACCGGGAAGAAGGCCGAAATGTGGCCGTACGTCCCCTACGACGTCGTGGACCATCCGTACGTGCCCGGGGTGTACGACAAAAAGGCACCACCCGGGTACGTACGGAGTACTGCAGATGTGGACCCGCAGACTGTCAGTTTGGCTCGGCGAGTTCCACTGAGATTAGGTATACCACCGCCTTTAGCGACGAAAATCCTACTGCCTGTACGGTCATGTAGTTAACTAACGTGTTCCTTTGCTCATGTAAATATATCCGATAATTTTGTATGTTTGTCAACTCTTGTATATCAATATATGGTTTGTTGTTCTCGTAACGGGCAGTTGATTTTATCTTTTTTAAGTATTACACGTTTAGTGAAAACAAGTTTTTGTTGTAGTTTTAGTCATGTTATATATGGTCGCTGTGTGGAAAAGAATTGAAGTTAGCTAGCTAGGGGATACGGTTGTTTATAGAGGTGGTTATCACGTAGTGGTTTTAAAAATGAAAGTAGTTGAATCAATACGTCAACAAATTAACATGACACAGTTTTGTCCTGCAACGAGATCAGCATGGAGGACGTGTTGATCTCATTAATTTTGACGGATTCAAACTTGAAAGTTGCATGAAATGTTTGATTTAGGAAAATATTGTATACGATACTGCTTCTAAATTACAACAAAATATCATGTAGAAAGCAACCTCATCAATCAACTACAATAATTTGTGACCTGTATTGTATTAATTAGTTAATTCAATGAATAATAATTTGTGACCTATATTATATTTAGCTAAAAGAATGAACTTAATTGAGAGGAACCGAGATCACACCTTTGATTGGATGAGAGATTATTAAGAAGCCCAGTTTCCATGTACCATGCCTCCTTTTGTAGGGAAGCATCAAAGTCGTTGCATGTAAAACATTTCGAGTATCATTGTTCCTTTTGTGGGGAAGCACGCTATGTCATTTCCAATATTATTTTTATTATTATTAAAAAGTATTATTTTTATATGTGACATATTTTATATTAAGTTCAATTGTTAGTAAACGTAAGTGTCATTGCTATATTATTAGTTTAGCTTTGACTTACATAACTAAAAATAACTTCATGAGGACTCACTCAAGACGTGATCTGTGACGAGTCGTCGTATCGAGCAAGATGGGAGTGAAACTCACATGGGATGATGGCAAAAGAGACCCATAGAAAGAGTGATCGTTGTCAACATATATGTCATGAGCATATGATAATGCTCATAAAGTTTATGCAAGTTTCTCAATAAAAAAACATCTTTTTACTGATTATGTATTTTTTTTAATTAAATTAACACTGGCGGACATATATACCTACATAAACGTGTTTTTAACGTGAGAAAGAGGTTCTTGGATACATAGTGACAACCATGAGGGCTTAAGGTGTAGGGTAGGTGGTCCGAGAAGGTGTAAACTAGAAATCGTTTCATGAATGCTCTCTTCTTTCATTGGGCCTAAGGATCACATGGGGACGTGGGGTGCAAGTACTGAAGGAGTTATTTTTGTTTTGTTTTTTAGGTTTGTACACTAGCATGGGGGTTTTAAATCTTATAACAAAACGTGTGTAAACAATAGTATAAGACTAGCGTATGCAGCGGCGACGTTAAACCACAAAAAAGTTTACTTCAAAACGTCAATAAGCATAACCATGTTGATTTTCACACTTTATGATTTGTTTTCGCTTGATGCGAAACTCAGTTCTTGCGTTTTGTCATGCACATATACTTGTTTTAAATAAAATTCTATATTAAAGTAAAAAATACCGATGTCTACGGTTATAATTTACGTAATAAAACTCAAACTTTATATAAAATGAAACCATTTAGTAGGGTAACAATAAAATGTCGAAATAAAAAAAAAAGTAAAAAAAGAAACAAATTTGTAACGTTGATAAAACTTATATTAAAAGTGGACAAACTAAAACAAAGAGTAGTAACAATGAAATGAAATAATTATTTAGAAAAACATATATTAAAAAAAGCAAAATAATCAAGGGAAAAAAAAGAGAGAGGAGAGTTGAACCGTGTTGAACAGCCCAAAGCTAATACCTTAACCACTAAGGCAAAATCAAATTTTCTGTTTTGCTGTCACTCTTCTTCTCAACCAAAAGTCGTGTGGCACAACTCCCTAGGTCACCGATCTTTGGTTCTAAGTATAGAGTAATGTTAGCTCATTTGTATATAGACACGAAAACACTTGATCTTTGATTTACTCTTTGTATACATGTTATTGATCTGGAACCTTTAATAATAAATGTTAGCTCATTTGTAATACACGTCGGAATCTATGGAAAATCTAATTTACCCATGCTCATATTTCTCACCCAGCAACCAGTAAGATTTTTGTTGATAACCACTTTCATCAACGGATTTGACCGACGGTGTTATTCACTTGTTTAGTAGTGATGGTTTATTATATGAAATTTGAACATTCAATCAAAGATCCAATGGTATCAAGTTGAGAGATTTCATTTATTCACTCGACTCCTAGTGAGGTATATATATCAACTTTAGTGAAAGTGACAATATGTTGGCTACTTTTTATGCTTTATCTATAGTACTACTCATTAAATGAAGACTACTCATCAAAAGTTGATGATAAAAGGTCATGGTTAAAATCTGATAAAATGTGAAAAGGCGTTATTTTTCTTTAAGAATGATAGCAATTAATTTTTAATCATGAAAAGGGTGTAATCAGTGTTTCATGAAAATGTACATCGGCTATATAATTATTATACTTCCCATGCAAACATAAGCAATTTCTCTATGTTTTTGCCAAAAGTTTAATGTAATAAAAGATTTAATTAACAACATCAAGAATTCCTAGTGATTATCAATTATCCTTACATACATATTGACAAACATTAAGTATGCTCAATTATGCTTCTTTTCTCTAATTGTAATCGGCTCAATAATCACGGATAAGACCCTCTCTTTCGCTCGAGCGTCAGGAGCTCCATGTCCGTCCCCAGTGGTACGTACAACGTGAAATTCGAGCTAGATTAATTGCCATATCAATGACGGATTCCTCAACTCTTGAGAAAAAAACCAGGTGCACTTGATCAGTTTCCTCCATGCTTCGTCAATTAAACTTCTTATATATGCACGCGCAACTTCCTCACAAAACACCATTCTCGTGCATATAACATGGATATTGCATTTACAGTCTTACCTCTTTCTATCTCATCCTACATCAAAAGATATACAATATATTTAGATTAAAAGAACAACAATATATAAATGTTCAATGATACAATGAAGAACATTAATATATAAGCATACCGATGAAGTAGCCAAATCGTTGTAAAGTCGAAAAACCATCGATGACCATTTCATAAGGTCATGATACTTCTCTAAGGACTCAACTACATCTTTCTTGATTTCTTGATTGATAAAAGGTATCCATGAGTAAGTATAACCACTCCCGACACCGATAGCCATGCGTTATCAAGATAGTCTCAAGTGTTGGAATGTATTTGTCTCGAGTCCACTTTGCTTCAACAAGGAATGCTTCCAATAATTCTCCCCACTATATATAAACAAATATGATTTTTAGCCAGTAGTCCATCAAAGTAATATACTAATTCCATGCAGTATTACTAACCACTTTTACAAGGATCGGTGTGATATGTTCTTCTTTTGCAAGTGAAGTATTTGACCCTATTTCATTAATTGTGTCGTAAAGAGCTCCAAAGCCTACTGTACATACTTGGGCATAAGTTCCACTGCCTTGATATCCCACCTAAAAGAGTTAGATGATACCCAATTGTGAATTCTGAACCAGAGAGAGTGATAAAAATTACAATACAAATTGCAAACTTTTGACAGCATCCGTGAAGATCTCGAGTTCATCTGTAGAACCAGAAACATCATAGATATCATCAATGCCAGTAATTAACGTGCCCACTTTTGTTAGCCCTACGCGACAGAGTGGTATTGAGGTTCAAAAATCATTCCAACGGTCCAGAAGAAGCATTCCACGAGTCGATCCCTAACGAATCCTAACTGTGTGCTAGGCCAATATTTTTCCACCACCTGTTATATATATAAAGGAGAAATTGTTATCATATTATGGAACTAACCAGATTATTATCTAAAATACATATATGTTCAATTTTATTAATTATGACTTCTGATAGAAGGCAAGCTGTAATTACTTTGATACTTCTTTAAGTTCTGTTTTGTATGCCGCTGAATCATGTTGAAATCTAATTGCAAGCTCTAGAAGAAGTAGATTCGCATCTTGTCGCTTCATGTATGCATCAATGTAACACCTTGCTTGTAGTCTAAGCATCCTTTGATACAAGGGGACTTCCAAAGCTTGGGTTATGTGTTCAATGACTTTCGGCATCACTTTCTGACCCTTAAGTTTCAGCAAATGTTTCCTTGCAAATAACTTGGCCTCATGCAAATCACTTTCTTCCATGAAGCAAGATGTTGGCTTCATATAGACTTAGCACTTCCTTGACGTCTGTCTCTAGACATCCAATGAAGCCACATCACTGTCTTGAAACTCCTAAGAAAATCTGTGTTAAATATTGCAAAGAATCGCGAATAAGTTAAACATGGCAATGGGAATATTAATGATGTGTAAGGAAAGAAGTGAATAAGTAGTACCTTGGGACACATTTATAACCATGTTGTCTAAGAATCCTGAATCTAAGAGAATGCCTCATGAAGACTATCTTCTTTCTTCAGCCCAACAGATGTTATTATGTCTACTGCTCTCCTTATTTCGTTTGGAACAGATAGCCGATACCTAACCTTTCAATATCATCTATGTGTTCAAGCAAGTCCAACTTAGTGAAACTACTATTTTCAAAATCTACATTCAATGCCATCACTTTCTTCTCTGCTAGCTCCTCACCTTCTTCTTTAAATTAGTCTGTGATCATTCATAATAATTTTTAGAATTACTATCAACAAGATATATATACATCCATACACAGATGTTTATACGCGATATAATAGACATCACAAACGCGTACACTATCGCCAAAAATAGGATGTGTTACCGGGAACTTGTCATCTAAGAGGCGGATAAAATCATGAGTCCAGATAGTTGCTGGTAAATGATAAGTGAGTATCTGCAGATTGAGAGCCTTTCTCTCTTGTATGATTTGTTGGATGTTTGGCTTTGGTTTACATACCTCAAAGACACTTTGGGGGAAACACTAGTTGATAGGATTCAAGGGCCATTGGAAGGTTATCTGCAGAATCTTTCATAAATTTGTCTTATAATAGATGACATGAGCATGCAAAGAACGTGGCATATAGACACGTGTACATGGCAGGGTGCAAGGTTTTTCACCTGTTAATACATCATAAGCACAAATTTCTACTTAACTTGAGTGGAGAGACCTCTCCAAATTGTTTTTTTTATTTAATAGGCCGCTTAAAATGTGCAACTACAAAAAAAAAAATAAGTTTTTTTATATATGTAATGGACCAAAAGTACTAAAAGGGAGAAATATGGCCCTCTATAGAACATAGGCTCTTTACAGTCGCCACCCTGCACATCTTAAAGATGGCCTTGGATCATATACACGAACTGAATAATAAATATTTTATACTATGTATAAGATTAACTTTAATATATAATATATATAGATATATATAATTATATAATATAGATATTATATATATGATATGCTTCTTATGTTGCTAAATTAATGTAAAGCCGGATCAAACAAAAAACTTTAAAATCCTAATCTGCTCTACATTGATGACATGGTCATGTACAAACAACGAGACATATGGTTGTCAACGACCATTTGGTTCAGCGGCATTTCAAGTTTCTTTTTATGGGGGAGATCTGGCCCCCAATCTTGCATACGTCAAATTTTGATCGTTGCAAGTTAGAGGGTTTTACGAACTAGTTGGTTTTGTCCTAAAACGGTTGACGCAACCGTCCTCAAATGTCAAAGGACTAACAATAGACGGTTTCTACCACCGTTCAATAAGCATGTCATTATGAGGTTTTAGAAAATGAATAAGCATTTAGGTTATTGAGTCTGTTTCTATAGCTGTCAATAGAAAAATGAACATATGGTTGAGGATTTTTCACCTTTCAATTCATCATAAGCATAAAAAAGTTCACGAGTTGAATAATTATGAGGTTTTAGACTATATATATTATATATATATATAGATGATTAACTTAATTTTTCTTGATAATATAAATTTAAATATTGTTGAATATTATTTGATAATCATCATTAAAGAAAATTCTAAATTAATCAATTTTTATATATAATAATGACTTGATAACGAACAAACACATGACTTATGAAATATTAATTAAATGTTTTTATCTGGGGGATATTATTTACATTAAGGAAACAACCATTATACATAGTATTAAATTCTTTAAAAAATGGTTGCTTCTTTCGGAAAAACCACCATATATACATCATCAAGATTAAAAAGTTATTGTCGTCTTCCACCGTAATACCATCATGACCTTAGAAACTAAAACTGGACTTTCGTCACAACCCTCCAGTAGCATGTCACCCCACCCTAATTGAAATCATGTTTCTCGTCCTCATAGTTATAAAAAATGGGTTGAATACATAGATAAAAGTGGACATATCGAAAGGAGGCTACTCTTCCCTGGCTCTTTATCGAATACTAGTTTGGTTTCCTTCAATGCCGATGATGCCCCAAGATCTCGGATCCGTTGCTTGAGTCACCGATCTTGTGTTGTAACTTAAGAACCTGGACTCGTCGCCTTCTCTTGATTTTAAAATCAAGTGAGTTGGGATCAACTTCGTCGTTGCCTAGATCGACGCTTCTACGATTAGGGCATCGCTCTTCTCCATGAGCACGTGGGTCGAGAGTGTCTCTGTCACTGCTTCATTCGGCAAGACTACAGACATGAGAGTAATCACTATTATGTCGAGCCATTTAACACACGCAAGAGCTTTTTTTAAACACACCACTTCATCTGAAGTTATTGAACTCTAATCCTACATAAAAATTATGTCCTTTATTAAAGTGACTCCGTTGTTCTTTGGAATTGGAAGACTATATACGTATGCATGACCCAAGAAACTATCAACTAATGTTGTTAGGTATTAGCACTCATTAATTTGATGATTGATTGGTTAACTTGATTACGAGTCTCGATTCTTGCCTAAAATATCCGGCACAAGTAAAATTGTTCCTAATAGCAAGCATTGTAGCGGTTAGATAATTAACATTGCAAGTGCAACCTTGTTTAGTTAAATAATTAACATCACAACTTTCACCCAATAGTTAAGCGAGATGTGTGGAATCCTATGATGTTTCTAGGTCATAAAATAAGTGGAACTGTTATTTTTAAACCCTAATTCCTAATCCTACTTCTTAAATTTGTAAATTTGATACGGTTAAATTTGGTTGTACTGGACTCGTTAGCATTTTAATATGAACTTAATTTGGATAAGTAACTACTGATTTAAAATTGAAGATAGATTAAAGGGTTTATGGATTCTTTGCGCTCTTGAGGATTGGAAATAATGAATACATTTTGATATTCGTTAGTTGGAGTTAAAGAAAATGATAAATTCAAAATATCTACGACATGACCCATCTTAATCTCGTCCGCTTATGTTACTATAATTGTTTTGTCCCCTACCCTATAAAAATTCTATTAGATCCGTCACTGATTGGGCATATATAGCCAAACGTGTTTCTAAAGCGAGAAAGAGGTTGACGTTACGAGCTTGGAACATGGAGGGACAACCATTAGGGGTTAAGGATGTAGGGTTGGAGGTAAGAGAAGATGTAAAATTCGGAAATCGTTTAATGAATGCTTTGTTCTTTTATAGGCCAAGGATCACGTGTTGTACTAATTCTCAAGGAGTTTTCTTGAATTTTTCTTTTCTTTTCTTTTTGTTAGAATTGTACTCTATGATTGTGATTCGCAAATCCTAACCCAAGACTTGTAAACAATTGTTTTTTAGTGTTTCGGATATATCTATAAATAGAACACATTTTTTTTTCCTATAAACATGTGCTGATATATCTATTTTTTTTTTATTTATACGAGACGAACTCAATTTATCAATCATATAGTTTTTAAAAAATGTTTTTGAATATTTCTTTATTCATGTTCTTAGAATTAAGACGTGTAATGTACTATTATAAATGCCACGTGAACGCTTCATACCTCGGTTTAGGACATGTATTAATTCAACGACTAAAGGTGATCATGTATGCCTTTGAGTAGAGGTTTACAAACCGGTTTTTTTACCCAAATCGGTTCGGGCTCAAAACCAAACCGGTTTTTTTTTGTTGTGGGGTTAAACCGGTTTTTTTTTTCAAATCGGTTCGGGTTACAAACCGGTTTGGCCCACCGATACTTAAACCTATCAAACCGATTTGGGCCGGTTTGAAACCGGTTTTAGGACCGGTTTAACCAAATTTTAACTTTTTAAACTGGTTTATAAACCGGTTTTGAGGGTGGGGTTACCAAACCGGCATACAAACCGGCGGTTCGGGTCGGTTTGGGACCGGTTTGGGCCAAAACGGTTTTTCTTTGAAACCGGTTCCCGTTTTTTTGACCGAACCGATTTTTTTTGCCAATGTCTACCTTTGAGCCACATGATTCTCATAGACTAATTGTTGATCAATAAAAGAGTCTTTGTATTCTAATAAAATCGTAACTAAAGGCGACACGTGACATCACCATTTTATTTACATCAAAAATTTCTCGCTTCTCTCTCTCTTTTATTATATGATCACATTAATTACTAATAATAGTATTTTACTTTTTAGATTAAAATAGTTTTTAATAAATAAACAAAATATCTTTTTATTAATGTTATATCTGTATAAGCCTCTTGAAGATTAACATTTAGTCTTTATTAGTCTTTGTATAGTTTTTGTCATAATGTAAGGACTTATTGTGTAAATATATGTTTCTTTTTGTATTGATAGTATAAATAGCATAGATAAGGTATTCTGTAGAAAATGACCTAAGAAATGACCTAAAAAATAAACCAAAGTAAGATCTTAGAACCTGAGAATCGGTTAGAACGACTTGTAACTGTTTTTTCTACACTTGTACTTTCTATGCTTACTATCAATGAAAAATTATGAATTTTTCTGATTTGTTTACATTGAATTGATTACTTGTATTGTTTGATTGAATTATATCACAATATCATCACAGATCGATCCATTTGATCCTATCAATATCTAATGAAATAATTTTATATAACAAGAAAACTTTGTAAAACATCAAACTTTTTAAAAGATACGAAATATTTTAAAATTAGTGTTTTTAAAAAGTAAAATTTTTATAAATAAAAGTAATTAAAATCAGGAGTTATAATAAAAAAAATTTAAAAATGACATTTTATTAAAATGTTAGTTTTAAAACACAATGTTTAATTAAAAAAAAAAGAAATTTTTTAAAAAGTTGATATTATTGTTTTATATTAGAATATCGTTTAGAAATTTTTATTTAATTTAATATTTTATTTATTCAAATCCTATAATACACGGGTTTATTAAAGGTACTTATATTATATTTGAATTGCTTGATTGCTTGATGATTGCAATTAATACAAAGATTCTCTGTATATATATGTAGGGTGTACAACTAATTTATAGAAGGAAATAAAATAATTTTCGTATTGTAATTAATTCTAAGAAATTCTGATTATCGTAGTTTAAAGAGGAAAATGATGATTACCAATTGATCCCTAATCCCTATCATAGCTCCATAATTCTTGCTTTCCTTTTTAACACTTCCCTCAAGTGGAGTATTGGGATATCACATACATAACTTGTTTAAATAATTATTGAAGATTCTCCTTTTTAACAGATTTTGTTAAATATATGCAAACTAGTCTTTAGATCGAACAAATAAAAGCTCCACTATCCATACTTCCAGCTCTTCTTTAATGAAGTGTCTATTCACTCCCACATGATTTGATTGATCGTGTTGTAATAGATTCTATTCCAATGATACTTAATCCAACTAGTTAAGTTGAGGTATCCATGACATGTGAATATCAGGAGGTCATGGGTTCATGTAGCATCCCGAGCGTTTGGGTCATATGTAATAGTTAAAATAAAAGAAATATGAACTTTACATTTTGTATATTGTTAAACGAGTAACTAATGAGTGAAATGACTATTTTAAATTTAAAGTTTTAGACGACTTTTAGTGTCATAAAAGACCGTTTAAATATATATAAATATAATAATATATTATATTTAAACGTGCTCTGTTTTTAACGAAACTTAGGTGGACTCGTAGAGAAAAATAAGCTCGTCCCAACGACATATTCAAAATTTTATAGACCCTTATATTTTAGAAGTTATAAGAGAAAAACAAGTTAAGCAGCTGAATTAATTATAATAATATAATATTTAATAATATAATATCAATCTTTAGATATCAAACGTAACGAATTGAAGCAAGCAGGCACCTCAACAGCCTCCCACATCGATCAGAAGAAAATAGGAGAGCCTTCAGAAGCCATTATAAATAGAAACCTTAAGGTTGAGTTTAGATTATAAGTTTTCTTGGAAACGCTCTATTATAAAGAGAATTTCAGATAATCGATACCCCATTGGGTATTGTTATTAGTTGTTTTTAGAGCTCGGGTAGGAAGACTCTACATCAGATTGTCGTAGATAGTTTTAAGGTATGTTCTCGTTTAAGTTTATGTCAAGTTAATTATTATTTTTTTAGATTATTATTAGTATTAGAAGTGGTTTTAGTATTATTAGTATTATTTTTTAGGTGTTAGGGTTATTGGTAGGAGTGGCTATTGGGTAGCCCAGCCTTAGTTAGGCATGGACTGATCACCCGTGCTTAAATAAGATGGCGTAAACCAATATCCAATCATTACAATAACCAATAGTTGTACCATTACCTAACCTAAGATTACTTAAACTGTATCAGGACCTAGGGATATTACCAGATTGTACTATGAAAGATTATCAACTGTTAGACAACTGCTAAATAGGTGAGTTCCTTTGAACTGTTTTCCTAAACGGGATGTGATGTTCTGATAACTGGTAATAATTGAAGAATTGACTATCATTGCATCTATGATATGTGGCAATGCTTGATAGGATGCTTGAGGGCTGATTGTATGATTCTGCTTTAGCCAGTGAAGTTTGTATACATAGCCTGGTTATGTGAATGTATACTGTGCTTACTCTGTTCCTATCTGTTTGCCATGGTTGTATCTGCTTGATGCAATAGTCAATATTAATATGTTTTGAATTTTAAAGAATGCTATGTTCATGAACTCACAAGCTTTATGCTGAGTCCCGAATGTTTTTTTTATTTTATGGACACACATCCTAGGTGCTAGGTGATTACATGAATAAGAGATTATGGACTAAGCTTATGAGGAGATAAAAGACTAAAGTGTTGCCGAAGATTTTGAATCTCTGCTATAGTTAAACTGATGTAATATTAGTATTGTATTAGAAAACAGATGTATAATACGTTATAATTTATAATTGACTTCCGCTATGTATGCTCTGATTACTATGTGTTCTGTATATCCGATGCGTAACGCTCCCTAGGGTGTGCCCTGGGAGGTGGGCGTTACAGTTCAAGTCTCACTTTAAGCAAAATGCTTAGAGTTTAGTCATGGTTTTTCTCAGCAATGGGTTTCCTTCTGAGTGGGTTGAGATGCGGTCTCGGCTGGAAAACGAATAGGTGGGCCCGATTAAAATAAAAACTATTCTCCGAAGTAGCGTCGCACATTTGCCGTTAAAAATAGATTCGCTAATATTTTCACTAAGCCTAATTCTACTCCTTGAAATTCTGCTTATGTACAACACCACCACCTTTTTTTTTTTTTTTTTTTTACTTTTCTAGATGACAAGATATCATCTGACAAAGGCAAAATATACTGAGATTTCACCAGTCACTAGTATCTTACTTTGTCTACTAATTCTACTTCTGCTCAGTACAAAGTCCATGATTCATCATCATTGGTGTGTTCTCCGGTTTGTAGTTAATCATTCATGTCTCTGCTAGCACATATCTTTTCTGATAGATAAAAATTTCTTATTTAGACCGTTTTGTAATTCAATCCCAAAATATTTCAATCTTCTTAAGTTCTTCATTTCAAATTTTTTTACATCTCCTGATGAGTATCAGATTCAATCCATTAATCATGCTAAGTGAGTGATTAAACTTCTAGTTTCAATAATAAACAACATAACATATAGGTTCATCACAATTACACACTTCATTGTATTATACACTTACCCATATTTAATATGCGATGCTTGAATTAAAAACAAAGTACAACCTGAGTTCTTCAACATACAATCCTTTTGCTTAATGTATTACTAGATTAGAAATTTATGTATTACATGATAAAAGTTTTCAACATTATTAAAATATTAGACTTTATATTAATATTTTGTATGTTACATGTCATTAACAATTAATGAATTATAAATAATGAAATTAAAAATTATAAATAACAATTAATAAAAATATATTTTAAGATAAGATACAATAGAAATGTTATAATTTGGTATGTTTGAATAATTCATTAAAATAAGAATATTTATATTTTTGATATTTATTTATTTATTTTACTTATTTAAATTAATTTCATTTAATAGAAAAAAGATGTGAGAAACAAAATTTTAAGCTTCATGAGTTGTTGCCACGTGTCTCTTCAAAAGCTTCATTTGTTAGATAGTATAGATGTTCTATACCTAACAACCTTAACAACTAAATCACAAGTCATGACCTTTTTAACCACATTCAATGTTAGTATAAACGTCTAACACATCCTAATAAAACATTAGGACTTGAACTATTACTCAATCCTGATGATATGATACATATTAAAGATCCATAACATTATATATAACAATGGTGTACTGAACATATGAAGCAATAACTACAGTATACAAAAAACAACCCTGAATAAACTGTCACTAGCTACGTGGCATACAACAACTCTTGATTGGGGTATTGGTCCTCACAAGCGTATGATTCTCATGGTGGTGTATGATATTCCAATTGGTGTATTATACATTCGGTTTACATTTTGTTGGGACGTTTTTGCTATAAATGTACCATTTTCCTATTGTGACATATAATACTCTTTTTTTTATTTGAATTATAATAAATAGATAAACATGGTTCAAAACATTCAAATAACAACTTGATTTGAGTGTGTTGGAATAATATTTTATGATTACTCGTATTTATGCGTTTGACTGTGTGGAATAGGTTAACTAGGAATTGAAAGTGATTTTGTAGGTAAAATGATCAAGTTGAAAGCTTACATGATCAAGTTGGAAGCTTACATGGTAAAACAAGATATTGGATGGGTCAAGAAACAAATATTTAAAGTGCAACAGAAAGGCTCCCACCATAGCCTACTATAGCCATCGTAGCTACGTAACTTTTGGTTGCCCTCAAGCAAATCCGTTCGAAACACTAAACAACAATATATAAACCAAGGTCCCTTACTATGTCTTAGCTATGGTCCAAAGTCATACCCCATTCCAGAATTACAATAATCGTGTTTGTTTGGAAGTAAAGGATGTTACATGTATCTAAAAATAGAATCCGCCTAATTAAACCTAACAAGCTTTCGGTTTTTATTTTCATGCAACACACCCTCACTATTTTTCACTCCTCTCGGTTTATTTCTGGATCGGTGGAAAATGCACCAATATATCACTCAAAATGGTCAACGTATGAAACTTTGTTATCATATGCTTGAGTGACGATCAAACTTTCACAGTAACACTTAAACAATGCACACATCAAAAGACTTATGGGTTTTGGGCTTAGATTCGGGTAGGAATGTTTGGCTGTGAAAGTGGCTAAAATATAAAATCAAGGCAATACCAACTTTTGACATTCTTATTGACATAACTACTACTCAAACAAAATAAAAGCATGGGTGCATATTTAACCCATAAACACAATTTTTATTTTTCTTTTCTCTTTTTTATTTTTTTATTTTAATTTTTTTAACTATTACCAGAAATCAAATAGTGAAACTAATGCGAATGTTATCAATAGCGGTAACTAAGTCACATTGGGTAAAAATTGATTTGGATTTTAATGATATGAGTTTGTCAAAATAAACGATTTAAGGCTCGACAGTGGCTACTAGGGGAATTTCAGGTAAAGTGGTGAAGCACAAAAATGGTATTAAAAGAAAAAAAAAAAAATCCTAGATTGCCTCTATTATCTATGTGCATTTATCAAATTCACCGTCTCAGTATGTATCAAATCACATAAGTTCTAAAACAAAAAATCATATGGCCTACACTCAACAATTGAAACAAATTTTTATGTGAACTAACAATCTAGTAAGCTTTAAAATCTCGCCAAGTAGGAATTAGGGTTGCCAGTGTGCGCATGCTTTTATTACACCAATAACCTGTTAACCCTAACTAGGCAGTTCTTAATTTTTTTCTAAAAACCTTGCTAACACAATTATTTTTGCTATCTTAGAATTAGACTATGACTAAGGACCCTTACATCAAACATGACAAGAATCAATTGGTATGCTTGTTATTTTCGTGTTTGATTGGATTGCTTAAAAACAATAAAAAACTTTCAAATTTTCCCTCATCCCCACACTTGAGATACATTATCCCCAATGTATAATATTTAAGTTAAGTGTGTTAATATTTTTTTCTTTGCAAATCAATTTATTCAATTAATCAACACAAAAGACTTTTCCAACCCGAACTAACTCAGACATAAACATAACGATTACCAAAATAAACTACTTAAACAGACACATCAAACATAAAACATAAATATCAACTTCGGGTTGCCTCCCGATTAGCGCTAAGTTTTAGGTATTCAGCCAGACCGTACCTGCGACCACTCATGGTGGTCGAGAGGATGCTTGACTTCGGCATTCTTCAAATGATCCGGTAGTTCTTCAACTAGATCGCATTATTGCCCAAACATTAATGCCTCAACTCTGTCTTTTATAGGATCAAGTGGATCGCTAGCTTTTTTCTTCATTTTAGGTTTCTCATCTTTTGTTTCTATTTTCATAATTGGCTCTTTCTTTTCTTTTAAATCCACCAATTCCTTCAAGTCCACATGCTTATCCCTATCATACTCAAAATCATTCTCAAAAGTGGTGTTCATGCTTACATGTGAAGTATAAGTAGGAACACATACGTTAGTCATATCTTCCATAAAAACTTTATCATTAACAAAATAATTAACCCACTTTGAAAATACATTCAACGTAACTTACAAGTTTCGTAAGTCATGTCAATTGTTCCATCCCGACAACTGATTTGAGCATTGGCAGTTGCTAAAAATGGTCGACCCAGTCGGTTGCTCATCTGTCCTTGTTGGTGTATAATCAAGTACCATAAAGTTCACAGGGTAGTAAAATTCTCCCAACTTGATTATAACATTCTTTACCATCCCTCGAGGACATTTTTGAGTCAAGTCAGCTAACACCATAGTGGTGTCAACTTCTTCTAAAGGACCGAAGTCATACTGATCATATAACATACCTGGCAAGATACTAACAACTGCTCCATAATCCAAAAGCGCTCTTTTTATCTTCAACTTCCCCACTTTGATTAGAATGATGGGTGCTCCTGGGTCACTCTCTTCCACCGTATCGGCCTTCTCTTCCTTATCTGCAACTTGTTATGAAAAAGAAGTAAAGTCATTATCAATAATTTCAGAGTTAGGAAGGATACTAACCGAATTGATGTGAACATTTCTCATATTTTCTGTGTTGGTTCCTTGATGTTGAGGATTGACCATGGTATCACTCGATAGCTTTCCATGGTTCTTTTAATTTGAGCCACATCCTCTACAAGTTGACCCACTTGTTTATTTAAGGCTTCATAATCCTTGTCCCTAATTTCATTTTCTCTCTTGTTCTCTTTCATATTCTCTTTCATCATGTTCATCAAAGCATCCAACTTTGCATTTGTAGACTCTTCACCACCAAGTTGTCCCAATTGAGAATTACTTTGATAGTTGCGTGATGAACTACCTTGTTGATCCCTATGATTGTAGTTTCCTTGATTGTTTCCTTGAGAATATGAAGTTCTTTGATAACCACTTTGATTATAATTCCTTTGTGCTTGATTCTGATAAGCTTGACCACATTGATTATTACCTTGAAAATTAGGATTCATCTGGTTTGAAGCATTTCCATACTAAAAGTGTGGATGATTCCTCAAACCAGGGTGATAAGTATTGGAGTTCATACTATTTTCTCTCTCTATATACTTGATTCACCTCTTCATGTTAACCTGAAAGCAACGGACACTTTGCACTTGCATGCCCCAGTTCACCACATTCATTGCATACATTAAATCCAACTAAAGCTACATCTTTACTCCCTGCATGTCCTAACTTGGACAATTGTCTTTCCAAAGATGCAATTCTTTCTTTAGTCCATAATCAAAGGTGGTTGACCTTGCTGGAGCGGGCTTTGACCGTCTACTAGCCGAAGCTTGAGCTTTGAAATTCTTGCACATTCGTTCTAGGAATTCCCAATCCATATCTTCATGATTAGATAAGAATGTTCCATTACTTGTAGAATACAAGTATTTCCTTTCTTTTGGTGTTAGTCCATCTGAAAATGCCTTGATCAATTCCCACCTTTCAATACCATGATAAGGACACATGCGGATCAACTCCTTGAATCTTGTAAATGCTTCATGAAATTGCTCACCTACTTGTTGTTAAAAAGATCAAATAGCCTCTCTTGCATCACTTGTCTTTCCCATAGAATAATATTCTTCAAGAAAAACCCTTTGCATCTCTTGCCAGTATGAATACTATTATCAGGCAAAGTGAGGACCATTGCTTAGCTCTATCTTTCAAAGTAAATTGAAACAATCTCAGTCTCACTTCTCTTGTGCGAAGTGGTTTCCACCGATAGTACTACATATGGCATCAAATTCAGCAAGATGCACATATGGTTCTTCTGTTGCAGTGCCTCTAAATGCAAGAAGAATGGTGAGGTAGTGAGTACGTACATCAAAAGATCTTCCCCTATGGTTTGGAGGTGCGATAGGATTCGGGTTTTCAGAAATAGCCGGTCGGAAATGGCTATCCACACCTTGTACTTGAGCTCTGTGAGGTCTTCTTGGTTGATTGAAATTATTATTGACTCCACCTCGTTGTTGATTGATATGTGGTGAATTCCATCCATATTGATCGTTCCTCCAATTGTTATTATTCCCATTATATACATTACCTTCACCACGATTTCCATCCTAAGCATCATAATTGACACCATGATCGTCTTCATTATTGTTCCTCGTCCTCATAGTCTTCATCGCCCGTGTGGACACTATGCATGCTCACATGATCAAAGTCGTCTTCTTGATTGACATTATTTTGATTCAGGTTATTGTTGGGTGGTGGTTGATTTAGGTCGTTGTTGCCCTTGTTATATAGTAGTGGATGTGGATTTGGGTTTTGGTTTGGTTATTAGGGTTCGCCAGTGGTTTTTGGTTTGGGACTACATTCCCTCCTTGTTGAACATTTAATGGTTCTATCTCCCTCGACTGAGATGAAATAGAAGCTGCTTGGTCAATTTCACAGGAAATTGGTGGTACTGGGATTCTAGCTCGATGTAGAACACGATTTTCTCTTGCCGACCTTTCAATCTCCGGATCAAACACAAGTGGTGATTTACTACCGAATATCAAGTATGGATCAAACACAAGTGGTGATTTCCTACCGAATATCGAGTATGCATGCAACCTGTCACCTGCACACTAAAAAACACCAAGCGTAACAAGGAAATAAAAGAAATAAAGCAAAGACAATTAAACGGAACTAAAAAACAAATCAAATAACAAAACACCAAGCGCACCGATTCCCCGGCAACAGCGCCAAAGTTTGATCGATGTCGAAGTATCAATCAAATAAGATGTTAAGTTATGTGTTCCTATTCACCTTAAACTAGTTAGGGTAAGTAGGGTTGTCGATCCTCGTGGAATTAGTGGTCGGTATGTTGTACTTTGATTTATATGAAAATAAATAATCAAATTATTAAATTAATTAAACTATTGCCTTTTGGCTGTAAAAATTAGATTTTTAGAATAATTAATAAATTAACTAAGAAAACAAATTTGAAATAATCAAACTTGGTTAAGAAAAATTATAAGAAAGAGTAATCCACTTCGCATCTAGGTTTGATTTTCAGTAATTGTTCAATTCAACTTTATGAAAAATCCTTAATAGGGATTCTATACGCGCGATGATTAACTGATATCAATAATCAAGACTTAATAAGTCTTAATACACAATATCGATTCAATTAGAAACCAAAACTTGCAATCATATAATTTTCAGATGATTAAATGATATTCAAATAAAAGTTTACCAAAATCATTGTTTAAATAACCAAAACACAAGTTAAACTTATGAAAGAACTTAACAGGTTCTAAAGTTTAATCCCAACAAATTAAACATAAACAAAAACCTAATCACATAAAACCTAATACCCGAAGTAGATCACGAGAAGATTAGCCGCTCATCGTTCTTGAATGATCTTCAAAACCGTTGTTGAATTGCATTCTGGATGATTGTATATTTTTTTTGAGAGTTGGAATGGTGAACCAATGGCCTAAGAACTCCCAAAATTCGTCTCCAAACGTTCTAGATCGAATGGGGGGTAAGTGGTGGGTGAAACATAACAAAAACGTGGTTTTATAGGTGTTCCACGGAGGCCCTGGCGTAGGCTACGACAGCCAGCGTAGCCAACACTAGGATGTATTCTGCTAATTTTTTTCTTGAGCTGGCATAGCTTACGGTGGCTACAGTAGGCTACAGTGGAAGCCTTTCTGCTACACTTTGAACATTTGTTTCTTGACCCCTCCAATGCCTTGTTTCACCATGTAAGCTTCCAACTTGATTATTTAACCTACAAAATCACTTCCAACTCCTAGTTAACCTATTCAACATAGTCAAATACATAAATACGAGTAATCATATTTAATATTTAACATTTAAACACTTGAAATACCATTCCAACACACTCATATCACTAAGCCAGCTCCAATTTCTATACATCAGAAAAGTATCCAGCGTAGGCTCATAGCCTACGCCAGGGCCTTCGTGGACCACCTATATAACCGCGTTTTTGTTGTGTTTCACCTAAAACTTGCCTCTTATTCGACCTAGGCCAACTATTCACCATTTCACCTCTTTCTAACAATATACAATCACCCGTTATGCAAATCAACAACGATTTTGATGATCATTCAAGAACGATGAGCGGCTAAACTTCTCGTGATCTACTTCGGGTAATAGGTTTTCGTTTGTGTTTGACTTGTGTTGAAAATAAACTTTAGAACCCGTTAAGTTCTTTTATTAGTTTAACTTGTGTTTTGATTATTTAAATAATTGTTTTGGTTAACCTTTATTTGAATATCATATGATGTTGCGCGAATCGTATGGTTGTAAAGTTTTGGTTGTTAATTGAATTGGTATTGTTAAGACCCGTTAAGTTTTGATTATCGATATCACTTAATCATTACACATATATAATCTCTGTTAGTGATTTTCCATCAAGTTAACCTAAACGATTACTGAAAACCAAACCTGGATCCCGAAGTGGTATTATTTCTCGTAATTGTATTCTTAATCATGTTTGATTATTTACAATTTTTTTTCTTAGTTAATTTGTTAATAATGCCAAAAATCTAATTTTCACAGCCAAGAGGCAATAGTTCATAATTCAGTATTTAAATCAATTTCTTATAAATTAAAATACAATACACCGACCACTAATTCCACAAGGATCGACAACCCTACTTACTCTAACTAGTTTAAGGTGAATAGGAACACACATTTAACATCTTATTTGATTGGAACTTCGACATCAATCACAACTCC